>ML790063.1:273864-289783 GCA_009831015.1 Picea engelmannii
ACATCCCTCAACTCGAGAGGCACTTTTATCTCTTCCAACCTATTCCAAAGTTTTTTCCTAGGAACCATGTCAAAAGCTTTTCTAAAGTCAACAAAACAACAAAAAAGATTGGTTTTAGTATTGCGGAACTCCTCTGCAATGATACTAAAGGTAACAAGATGGTCCACAGTTGAATGATATCTCCTAAACCCGGCCTAGCCTTTAGCTCTTTTACCATGACTTTCTAGCCAAAGGCTAATCTTTTTTTCCAAAATAATTCCATAAAGCTTGGCTAAAATCGGGCTAATCACAATGGTCCTATAATTAGAGGGAATGTTTCTATCCTCATTTTTAAAAATAGGAACAATGAGGCTTTGCGTCCAGGGTTTAGGGAAGCCCTGCTTGACTGCTAAATTGAAGAGCTTGTGTATGTGGGATAAGGATTGGCCCTTCGATTTTAAAAATTTAAGCTTGGTAACCTTCAATGTCCTTAACTTTCCCATTTGCAAACCGCTTAACCCCGAAGTCTATGTCATTTAAAAAAAACACTTCCTAGTATATTAACTCTGTTACATATAAAAAAAAATGTGACATAATCAATATCCCATTAATCATCCTGTAAAAAAATCAAAATAAGCATAATCTAATAAAAATGATGTAAAAGATCAAAAAGAAAATCAAATCGAATAATTGAATATAGTACAACTTTCCATTTTGCACTTAATGTAACATCCCATGAAAATAAACATTATTTATATAAAAAATGTACACGATGAAAAGGCAAATCGAATCAAATAATTGAATATAATACTTTACCCTAAGAGATATAAAGATATCATACCTAAGGCTAACCTATATTCCATAGAAAATTGTCACGCACTATAAAATTATATATTATTCACCATTGACCACATGATTTTTTAACACTTAATATAAAATCGGGGATCTCACTTATTATAAATCCGAGAGATCTCACTCACTTATTCTCTAATAAATAAAAAATAGTTATTTTAATCACTGATCTGATATGTCAAGGTGAGAGAGGGTTGTATGGATTATTTTCAATTATTTTTAAGTTTAATTGATATATTTTATGGGAATGGAATTGATAGGAACGACTCAACGATTAAATTAATTGGTTAAATCATCCACTTAAAGCATGTTGTTAATGTAGAGGCCAAATTTAATCTAGTCTTTTGAAGTTATTAGTCATAATTATTATTATGACTAATGATTCAACGATGCTATAAGGGAACTAAGCATAGCATAGATTCTCCTGGAAGAATGGGTAAATGGTATTTAAAACATAAATTGGTATATAAGAATGTAAGAAAAGAGTTCACAATTCTCTCACCCTGGACAAGTCATAGGTTGTAGTTGAAAACACATTTGCAAAGTGGGAAATTTGTGAAAGAAAAAATTGGTGTATGTCTAAGTGTAAAAGGAGTTAGTTGTGCATAATGGGAGAATATTTTTTAAATGAAAAAAATTCTAAATGATGTTTATTGTATTGAATGATGATTTTTAAGACCAAATAAGATGGAAAGTTATTTTGTTGCTAAATGTATTTATTTAAAATATTTATTTATATAGTAATATTTTTTTTAAAGTGGTAAAATTTATGGTAATTGAAAATGAAGACAATCATTTCTAGTTGTAATCTCTGAATGTAGATTAACTCATCGTTGTTACTCAAAAAACTACACCTCTTAAAACAACCATTTTTACATATCAAAATTTGATATAAAAATTATCTAAAATTAATTAATCTCAAAATTAAATTAAATTAAATAAAAATTATCTCAAAATAACCAATCTCAAAATTAGATTAAATAAAATAACATGCAAATACATGTGACTTTTCAAGGGATTAAATTTGATATAATTTTTAAATAAAAATTTGAATATAAATAAATTGATGAAAAAATATTACGGATCATCTTTAAATGATGTAATGGGTAGTTAAAACCATTATATAATAAGAATATATATATATATATATATATATATATATATATATATATATATATATTTCACAATTATGATTTGAATTATTTCTTTTATAATTTATATATAAATTATTCTTTTTATATATTTTTTTGGTTTTGAACGTGAATAATACTTCTTTGTGGTTTTGAATAATTTTTAGTTTTGGCTTCTTCAACCCTCTAAGCATCTAGACACCTGAAGAGTCACTTGTTATTTTGATTCAAGTTTAATTTAAAATATATTTATAATTTAGTAATGTGTGAAAATTAAAGAGATTTAATTATTATTATTATTATTATTATTAATATTATTTAATTCTTAAAAGTTTAATAAGTAAAAGTTGATTTCAAAGATAATAATTAATATCATTATTATCAAACGCGAGGAGTTGCAGACTGAGCGGATCTAAGCTGCGTCAGAGCGCCTAAACGTTCTAGAGGGTCGAAGCCCTGGATCTTCCTACCCGAGGGGATCCATACTTCGCCCTTATCCCAAGCCATTATCGGGCCTTGTGATTGGGTTTGTTCAGCAATGAGTGTTTTTGGAGGCGGTGAGCCACCGCCTCCCCCTCTGCCCTCAGCTGATGTAGTAGCCTTCATAAGACTTGTAAATGCTCAAGGGAAGAAGAAAGTAAACAGAGACCTGCCAAAATTCGTCAAGAAACTAGAAGATGTGTTTGTTATTGATTTGCCTCTGGATCAACCCATGAGCGTGGTCGTCTCCTTAGCATACTGAGATTTAGTTGGCCAGTTCATAGGGCTTTGGCCCTCTCCTCGAACAATTGATAACTGGATTCATAAAAATTAGAGACCATTGATCTCAAACAGTGTCACATGCTATGCAGTTGGAAGAGGCTTCTTCCTGTTTGAATTCATTTCTAATGAGTACCGAGACTTGATTTTTAGGAGTGGGCCTTACTTCATGGGTCCACAAGAGCTCTACTTAAATCAATGGACCCTTGATTTCGACCCTGCAGTGAATGTCCCAAAGGCGGTTCTGGTCTAGGTATGCCTACACAACCTACGATACACTGTTGGAATCCTTCCTCTCTGCAAACTATAGGTAACAAGCTTGGGAGATTTATTGACAAGGAGGATCCAAAAGGTTAGTATTCTTGCGCTCAGATCTGTGTAGAAGTCGATTTGGAAGTTGGCCTTCCTAAAGCAATCATGTTGACTGTAGGGGAATGGTAGCACTTTCAAAAATTGGACTATGAGCAACTGCCTTTCAAGTGTCGTAGTTGTCATGAATATGGACACTTCCAAAAGCACTATCCAAAAATCTAGGTTCCATAGCAAGAGAAATATTCAGGGGAAGGATGGTAGCAAGCGAAAAGGTCCAAGGAAAAGTGCTAATGAAAATCATTTTGCAGTACTCGAGGATCAAGAGAATGAGTTACCTATCACTGATGATACAACGGAGAAGCAAATCAATCCAGAAGCATCAAGCCAAACTGACAAAGAATCACCTCCTCCAAATTTTAGGGACATAGGAAGAGATTTTGGAAGAAGATGAGGGGGAAGTAGATATTGGACTATCTCAAATATCCTTGAAACCTGCTACCAGAGGAAGGAAATCAGAAAAATAAAGAAGAGAAAGGGATACATACAAAGATAAACTCCAAGGATATCAACAAACTCCGGAAACTATGTTAAATTCCAGAAGCATAAGGAATCAAGGGAAACCCTCCCAAAGGGTGACTTCCAATCCAAAACATAAGTAATGAAGATAGTCTCCTGGAAATGTAGAGGTTTAGGAAGCCGAAGTAAAGAAGAAGCAATGCAAGATTTACTCTGCACCTCAAATCCAAACATTCTACTTATCTAGGAGACTAAACTGGAGGAATCTTACTTTCTCCAATCTAGCACAACCTTTTGGAAAAAAGGATCAGGTGTAGCGGTCAACTTTAGAGGAGCCTCCGATGGAATTGGTTCACTGTGGAATTCCTCCACTTTTGAATTATTGATGACTGATTATTGTACCCATTGGATACTCACCAATCTGCTACATAAGGAGTCAAGAAACCAGGTTTGTATATTCAACATTTATGTTCGTGTTCTTCCCTCTAAAAAAAAGAAGTTGTTGGAACCTTTTAAGAGAGTATCTTAGCAGCCATCATCTGGAAAGCATTATCGTAGTAGGGGATCTTAATGTCACTTTATCCCTTGGGGAAAAAAAAGGAGGCTCGATAGTAAGAGACCCCTTCTAAGAATGGGTTGAAGACATCATTCTTGATTGGGATTTGGAAGACATAAAACCCTCTAGAGGCAAATATACATGGTCTAATAAAATAATTGGTTTGGGTCACATAGCTGCAAGGCTGGACAGATTCTTGGCCCAAATCTCTTTCCTTCTTTTAGGCCTCAACACTATCTCTAAAATCCTTCCCTTCAATGCCTTCGACCATAAACCAATCTTTCTAGAAATATCCAAAGAACCCTCTCTGGATCTGATCCCTTTTCTATTCAGCCCTTCCTGGATCCATCATGAGGATTTTCACGATCTAGTCACCTGAGTATGGCAGATCCCAGTATCAGGTTCTCCCTTTTTTGTGTGGGAAGAAAAACTCCATAGATTGAAACAAGCTCTCAAAAATTCAGCAAAATCTTTGAAATCCCCTTTAACCCAAAGAGTGGAAGCCCAACATCAATTGGAATCTCACCAACTTAATATGGAAGATGGAACTATAAGCACAGACAGTCTGGAGAAAGAAATTGATCTCCACAGAAAACTCCATACAACATGTAGAGAGGAAGAAAAATACTGGAGACAAAAATCTCATAGTCTTTGGCTCAAAGCTAGGGACAAGAACATAAGTTTTTTCCATAAATAAGCAGAAGCCAGGAAACATTTCAACTCAGTAAAGGAAATTCATAACCAGAATCAGATTGTCAATGATTTTGAAGGAATCAAACAAGCTTCTCATCTCCACTTTAAATTGATTTACACTAAGGACTCTACAACCCAAAATGAAAATCTCCACCAAATTCTCAACCTCGTCCCTTCGGTCATCCAACCTAGGTCCAATGAACATCTCACTGCTCTAGTTTCACTAAAAGAAATTAAATCACCTCTGGATAGTATGGACTCTAACAAATCCCCTAGCCCTAACGAATTTACAACCCAATTTCTCCAGGTCTGTTGGCCAATCATAAAGCAAGATTTGCATAAACTGGTAATAAAATCGCAAAGATGCCTCAAGATTGGTGGGCGCACCAATTCTTCTTTTTTAGCCTTAATACCCAAAGAAAAAGGTGCTTTAACCTTTAACAAATTCTGTCTAATCTCTTTGTGTAATATTGGGTACAAAATTATCACAAAAGTAATTGCAAATCGACTCAAAGGTATTCTACCAGCTATCATCCCTAAGAATCGAGGCGGCTTCATCAAAGGCAGATCACTGATAATATAATTCTTGTCCAAGAAGCGATTCACTCAAGCATGCACCAGCGCGAAAAAGGTATGTTCGTGAAATTAGATCTTGCAAATGATTTTGACAGAGTAAAGCATGAATTTTTATTTCAGGTAATGCAGAAGTTTGGCTTCAACACTGATTTCATTCACTGGATAAAGGATTGCATCGGGTCACCTTGGATTGCCTCGTTAGTCAATGGACGAGCGACATAATTTTTTCAAGATTCTAGAGGGCTTAGACATGGATGCCCGATGTATCCTTTTCTTTACGCCATTCAAGCTTCAAAAATTATCTTCCAGCTAGAACAATGTTGAATTCAACAGGAACTAATGGGCATAAAATAACAAGAGGGGTCAAATACATAAACCATGCACAATTTGTTGATGATATGCTTCTTTTGGGAGGGGCTAGTACCATCATAACCAGAAAATTCAAAAGGCAATTAGATCTTTACAAGGAAACTTCAGGGATCCAAATAAATTACAGGAAAAGTCAAATTTATGGATGGAATTGTATGCCAAGGGAAATGGTGGAAATATCCCGTGTTAAGGAAATGGAAGGGGAAAATCAGTGGGACTCATTCAAATACTTAGGAGTCCCCATATTCAAATACAAACCTAAATCCTCTTACTGGTTTCCATTACTTGACAAGATAAAAGCCAGAATCCAAGCCTGGGGTGTTTCCTGGCTTAATCTGGCAAGGAAACTCGTGCTCATCAAATCAATCCTTACGAGCATTCTTATTTATCAAAGTTCCATCATTTTAGCTCCAAGTGGATTTATAAACAAAATCGAATAAATCTTAAGAAGTTTTCTATGGAAATGGGGGAAACAGAGTGAAAATAAACTACCTCTAGTTAGATGGGGGAAAGTAATAAATCCACTCTCAGAAAGAGGCCTTCAGATAAGAGACTTGAGATCCCAAAATATGGCCTTTGGGGCTAAAATCCTGTGGAAATTGGTAACTGGAAATATATCGTGGAGTAAACATGATTTATGCAAGAAATACTATACTAGAGATAGGAGGAAATGTCTCAACAAATCACCTAAATCCTGAAAAGGATCCCCCATTTTCACAATCTGTCAAAAATTTTCTGGCTTCTTCAATCTTATGCTAACATGGATACCCGGCAATGGGAAAAATATCCTTATTTGGGAGGCTTCGATTCTAGGAGGGCCTCCTTTAGACTCCGCTTCGGGCACCTCCAATTTCAAAGAGTTTATTCTTTACCAAAATTTAACCACTCTGTGGGATATTTCAAACGGGCACAACGATGAAGCCAAAGCATGAAAATAATGGAAACTTTTGAGCTGCCCAGGCCACCTGCAAAATGAAAATATTCTCTTTTTTTCTCTGCTCCATGGGAAATCACTAATAGCAACAAATAAGAAAGATCACAGGGGTTGGGGATCTCACACAGGCTTGTACACAGTTAAAGAGGTCATCAATCCTAAGCTGCTTGCTCCTCCCAATCCATCTCTTTGGAACGAAATTTGGAGGGCCAAATTTCTTCCTAAAATCGACATGTTTATATGGACGTTGGCACATAATGCCATCCTCACAAGAGAAAAACTAAAAAAAAAAAGGCTGGGAAGGCCCCACGTGCTTCCCCTTCTGTGTTTCAAAGGAGGAAAATGTGGCCCATCTTCTGTTGAATTGTCCCTTTTCCATGGAAGTCTGGAACCTCACGCTTGCCCCTTAGACGAGTCAGGTATCCATCCCTGTTGAGATATCCTCCCTTCTCATCAGATGGATGGAGTCATGTCCCTTCTCCCTCAATAAGAAAGAACAACTCAAATGTTGTTGGGCGTCTTTTCCCAAGGTTATTCTCTAGAAACTCTGGCTAGAACGCAACTCTTGAATTTTCAAGGAAAGTTTGTCAGCACTGCTCATGTGGTGGAAAAGGCCAAAGCAACGCTGGGGGACTTTTTCTCCTCTCTACATTTTCCAACGAATAAAGGAGTGTTGACCTCTATTGAAGAAGACTGGATGTCTAGCCTTCTCCCTAAGTCTTTGAAGTTGGTAAATACTCCCGTGCCCTCTACAACCTAGTGGGAAATCAAGATGGAGTCTTCATCCTTCACATTGTGGCGAAATTCTTTGCAGAGACATGGCCTCTTTTTCGATGGAGCTTCTAAAGGGAACCCAGGACCGGTAGGAGGTGGAGGAGTGTTTTTGGATCCCGAGGAAATAAAGGTGGTCTCATATTCTTGGGGAATTGACAAGGACACAAATAACATAGCTAAAGTTTTAGCCCTCTGGCAAGGACTCTCTCAATATCTAGCCAAGAACATTATAGATCTTAATGTTTTTGGGGATTCTCGCATCGTTATTCAAGCCCTAATTTATAAGAATCTCCCCAGTCACATGAGACTCAAGAAAATTCTCAAGAAAATCAAGCTCCTTCTGACCACTTTCCATTCAACTCAATTATTTCACATACTTCAGGAATTAAATGGCAAAGTGGATAAAGAGGCAAACAAAGTAGCACTGCTACGCAAAGGTGTCCTATCAATAGATGGAAACGAAGGATATGATAACTTACCTTGAGAATACTGCTTCGGAGAGTAGGAACCGAAGGTTATGATGCACTTGGTTCGATGAATACAGGTTGTAATTGTACCAACAATTTTCTGTTGTTTCTCTAATATATAACATACCCGCTCTTGTTAAAAAAATAATTAATATCATTATTATCAATTTAAAAAATATTTTCCATTTTTAAAGTCATTCCAAAATAACAATTGTTACTTATTTTATGTTCTTTTCAATATGAGCACTCCATCACCTATTCCAAAAACTCATCATGTCAAGAGGAGGCCCCCCAAAGTCACATTAGAGAGCCTTTACAATTATATGGAATCATTAGAAAAAAGGAGAGAAGAAAAATATGTCAAACGCCAAATTGAGTTAGAATCATTAGAAAAAAGGAGTGAAGAAAGAGACCTAAAACTCCAAATAGAGCTAAAGGCAATGCTTGATAAAAAAAAATTAGACTCTTCAAAGATACCATTCAAACTATAATGGAAGATAGATTGTTAGGGTTCAAGAGTCAATTATAGAAAATGGAGGATAGGATTCAAGAAATGGAAAAAAAAAACAATCAACCCAAGAAGGAGAGGTAGAAGAAAATCACAACTTGAGAGATAGGATTAAAGAGCTAGAAGAAAAACTGAGCAACAATTCGACCCTCAGTAACCTAGAAAAAAAAATGGATATCAAACCCATCAAAGAGGAAATGAATAGGCTAATCGAACTAGACCATGAGCGTTATAAAAGAGCCTTGAACCTCATAATTTTCGGTATAAAAGAACAACAAGAGGAGGATACGCTAGCAATAGTAAAAGAAGAGTTAAAAAATAAATCACAAATTGAAACAACTTGCCTCATAGAAGCAAATAGGCTAGGAAAAAAAATTGATCATAAAGATAGGTTTATACATGTCAAAGTATAAAGTTGTAATGACCATAAATATAACATACTTAGTAAATCTCCGAGCTTAAAAGCGTCCGAAATATTTATAGATGAAGACCTCATTCCAGAATACCAAGTTGAATTAAGAAAGGAAGTTCAAAAGGTAAAAGAAGCCAAGAAAGAAGGAAAATGGGCAATAATTAGTTATTGTTAGGGACAAAGACCATAAGGATAATAATAAATAGGAATTTGGGACACTCGTGATACCTTTTTGGAATTGTCATGGATTTCCATTGCGCAAAGGTCCTATGATAAGTTGGATCCCCACTGATATTGATATTATTTGTCTAGTTGAAACTTGGGAGCATGAAGAGTCTAAGGTCCCTAACATAGAAGGATTTGTCTCGTGGTCGGATTGGAACAAAAAATCTCATCGTAGAGGGATAGGAGGCATAGCTTGTTATATTAGAATGAGCATTTCTCCTCACATTCAACTTCATAAGATCGACCCTCTCAATCAATACATTTGGATAGAAATTCCAGACACCAATGCTAAGAAGATGTATATATCAATTTTCTATTTTGAACCTATTAATTTTACTTTTTATAAGAAAAACAATCTAGATAGCAATTTTCTCTATATTAATTTAGAACAAGATATTTATAGTTTGAAAAATGAAGGTAATATCCTTCTACTGGGAGACTTTAATGTTAGGACTACAACTAACCAAGCTACTCTTTTAAGAAATGATTCCAACCATAATCCTTTATGGCTAAATGAGGACCTTGTTTTATCTAATAGATACAAAAGAAGCTCTAAAGACCTAATTGAGAATTTGTTTGGTAATGAGTTGGTCAAACTTTGTAGCTCTCAAGACCTAATAATTTTCATTGGAGTAATGAAGTGGCCAAAATATAACCAGATGACTTGTATTCATGGGATAGGTAGTAGTTTCGTAGATTATGTGATATCTGATATCCCCATTTTCAACCAAATAGTAACTTTTGACCTTTTAAATGACCATGAACATGGATCTGATCATATAACTTTAACCCTAACTCTAAAGTTTTCTATGCACAGGAGCGCCATTGAAGAGAATTTTGATAATCAAAGGTAATTGTGCTTTAACAAAAGTAAAGTTGACCTTTTCTTAAAGGATTTAAATAGTGAATTACATCTCCTAACTTATAAGGACAACATTGAATACATTTATCATAATTTTACAACTACCCTTTCCACTTCTATTAACAAGTTCTCTTTCGAGGTGTCCTATAAAAGGAATAATAGAATGACCAACACTTGGTATGATAAAGAATGTAAAAGTACTAGAAAATTCATTAGGGATGATTCTAATGAGTCCTTAAAACTCAATAAGATCAATGCATACAAATCCCTAATTAAAAGGGAAAAAAAGGTATTATATAAATAAAAGGCAAGAGAAACTTTCACAACTACCTAAGTTGGATCCTAAGAAGTTATGGAGGAAAATTATTTTCCACAATACTAAAGAAAATAATATGATTCCCTTAAGGGACTAGAATTCCTACCTTAAAAGTATTTACAAGTTCCCTAATTCCATGGACTCCATTCCTTTTGTGCCTATAGATGATGAAGTTTTTTCTTTGGATGACATAGAGTTCGGGGTTAAGCGGCTTGCAAATGGGAAAGCTAAGGACATTGAAAGCTACCAAGCTAAAAAAATTAAAAAAGGAGGGCATACCCTCATCCCTCACATACACAAGATATTCAATTTAGCAATCAAGAAGGGCTTCCCTAAACCTTGGACGCAAAGCCTCATTGTTCCTATTTTTAAAAATGGGGATAGAAACATTCCCTCTAATTATAGGACCATTATGATTAGCCTGATTTTAGCCAAGATTTATGGAATTATTCTGGAAAAGAAGATTAGCCTTTGGCTAGAAAGTCACAGTATAAGAGATAAAGGATAGGCCGGTTTTAGGAGATATCATTCAACTGTGGACCATCTTGTTACCTTTAGGATTATTGCAGAGGAGTTTCGCAATACTAAAACCAATATTTTTTGTTGTTTTGTTGACTTTATAAAAACTTTTGACATGGTTCCCAGGAAAAAACTTTGGAATAGGTTGGAAGAGATAAAAGTGACTTTCGAGTTAAGGGTTGTTGCAATAAGGATGTATGAGAACGTTATTTCCAAGTTTAATCTAACATTGAGGGATGGTAGAAGGAGATTAACTGCAATATTGGAGTCAAGCAAGGTTGTCCCTTGTCCCCTGCCCTTTTTTGCATATACATGAAAAGTTAGAATATTTTCTGGAAGAAGCAGGTTGTGTCGGCCCTACTCTCACAGGTATAGTCATCAATGTTCTTCTTTATGCCGATGAAATCATTCTTATGGCGAGGATTCCCCACGATCTTGAAAATGAACTAAGAATCCTCAAGGATTTTTGCTCCAATATGGGTATAATACTGACAAGATCAAGGTCATGATCATTAAATCCAATAAGATCACTTATGATACCTTTGTATATGACAACAAAAACTTGGAGGAAGTGACTTCATACAAATATCTTAGAATCAATATTCACCGCAAGCTCAACTAGAATTATAGCATTGAGAAAAGGATTATTGGGGGATGGAAAACTTATTATGGGATTGAAAACAATTGTAAATCAGTTGATCTTTGGATATAGGATAAGAATAAAATCCTGTTTGAGACTCTTGTTACACCTGTTATTCTTTATGGATGTGAAGTTTGGGGATGTAGTATCTCTCGCGAATCCTGGAGAAAGATAGAGAAAATACAAAAGAATTGTATAACCTATAATCTCAAAATTAAAGGAAATACACCATATCCCATCCTCCTCTTAGAGGAAAGCCTTTCCCCCATTGAGAGCATGGTTATGACTAGATACCTAATGTATAAGAACAAGTTAAAAAACATGGAAGACAAGAGGCTTCCTAAAATTGCTTCAAAATCCAGTCGTAACCACCATCGACTCAAGAGAGGATGGAATAAATATGCCCAATCTTGGCGAAGCTATTGGGGAATCATGGAAGACACCATTTTGGAGAATAAGGATATTATTAAAAATATCATCAAATCAAAAGGAGAAAATGTGGTGTGATAAAGAGTTAGAGGAAAAAATAAAATTAAGGTATTATGAGGATGTAATCAACCCTAATATCGAAGATCAAAATTATCTCTCTGTTTTGACAAGTGTAAAGAAAAAAATAAGCATTGCTAAGATAAGAAAAATTCTCACGAGATCCATAGTGAAACTGGGCATTGGTCAATTCCTAAAATGCCATTGGATGAAAGAGTGTGTCAACTTTGTGACACTAAGAAGGTTGAAGATGAAAATCACTTTCTCTTAGTTTATCCATCTTATACCCACATTAGATCTCAATTTCAAAATATTTGTCAGATTGCCAACCTTCCTAACCTTTTAACTCAACAAAACTATGGTGATCTTGGAAAGCTTCTCTTAATGCTTTTCGAGCACATAAACAAAATTCTAAATAATTGCAAGTAATCACTTACCCTCTTAAGGTCCAAGAGTCCAATTCGGTCTCAGTGGACATTAATCATCATCATCATCATCATCATCAAAAATAATAATTTCTATATAAATTATAAAAAATAATAATTCAAATTGTTATTGTGAATGAAATAATAAGAGGCATATGTTGTAGGTATTGGTCTTTTTTGTCGGAATCCGACTATATAAATCTACATGAAATCACAATTTGTTGTTGTTTAAATTGCATTTTTGAATCCAAAAATGGATTCAACGTGCTGAAAAACCCTTGGAGCAATAAAATGATACATAATTAACCACTCAAATATATAGATCCAAGAAATTCTAGCTGGATTTCTCATAAAATTAAACAAAAAATATCATTAAAAATGACAAAAACATAGAATAGTAAACTACTCCAATAATAAGATAGGAAGATTTTTTTTTAAATGAATTATTCTAATTATAATAAAATAAGGGTAGTTTATTTCATATAAGTTCTTTTTATTTTTATTTTAAAAAAAATTATAGGAAAATTTAATGAATACTTTCTCATATTGGTGAATAAAATCTCTAATAAATTTGTTAACATGGATTAATGTATCTTATTCAAGGAGATTGAAATTAAACACCTATTATCATAAAACTAATAAATATGAAACAACACGTTAAATTATAAGCCTATTATCATAAAACTAATAAATATGAAACAACACCTTAAATTAAATATATAAGGAAAAATAAAAATAATATATATTTTTAAATATCAATTCAATATGTGATGTGTCGTGTCTTTATGTAAGAAGTCCTTTGTGACAGGTCCCTCGTATACATATTTCACTCCAGGCTGTGAAAGGATCAAGATAATTGGTAAAATGGGCTGTGAAAGGATCAAGATAATTGGTAAAATGATTAAAAGTTCATTGTATAAAGGAGTGTATGAGGAAGAAGACATCATGATTACATTTATTCATGACCTTTAGCTAATTAATTTGTTGTAGGATGACATTATGTTTAAGGAAAAACATTATGTTTGGAAGTTTTGTCATGGTGAAAAAATGATATTATGTTATAAGAAAACTTTGAATTTAGAAGAATTGTTATTAGTACTTGTTGAAGGCTAGGACTCTATTGATTCATCCTTAATTTTAGATTAGTTAAGTTTTGATTAAAAAAAAAATTCGACAACTTGTTAGTCCGTTTTGGGACCTCTTTTTCACGCAAAGCGTAAGGCAAGGGCGCTATTTATAGCGCCTTGGTGATATAGTTGAGCTCTAAAGTAGCAGATTTGTGTAATGTTGAATATAGGATAAATAAAATAATTATTTGTTTACAATATTTAAATTATTTTTATGATGAATGTTATTGGAGAATAGGTTAGCAGTCTTATTGCCGAGCTTCTTATATAAGGTTTTATAACCTAGATTTTAAGTTTTGATATAGTCCAGCTTATTCTTATATAAGCTAAGTTTGTTGTTCTTTAAATATATTAAAATCTTTTTCTTTATCAATGCACAACCTTCAAGGAAATTTCAATGCACGCCTAAGTTTTATGTTTTTTAATCTTTTGCAGTTTTATCAATACACAACCTTCAAGGAAATTCAATGCACGCTTAAGTTTTATGTTTTTTAAATATATTAAAATGATTTGTCTTTTCAATGAATTAAATATTTTCATTTATCAATGCACCACCTTTAAGCAAATTTCAATGCACTATTTCTGCTTGCCAAAACCCTATCCTCACCACCTCATTGTAGTGATTGCACAATTATATACTCATAAATATTAATCCAATACATATTACCTTCTAGATGACAGAGTAAATTGTAGTATCGTAGGTGATATCCTCTCCGCTTCTAGCAAACCAGAAGGACTATTCCCTGCCCAACCAAATAGTAGTATGAACTACCAAATGCAAAGAAGTCAAATCCATCACTACCGTCGTATGATCAAAATTGTTTTTTGTTGAAGAAGAATTCAGTCTGAATAGCTTGATACAGATTACCTTTTTTGTTGAAGAAGAATCTAGTTTGAATAGCCTACTACAGATTACCTTCTAGATAGGGAATCTACCTTCCAGATGGAGAAGCTTCTCCTTCAATGCTCATATTGAGAGGCCACCTCCTGCTCTAGACTGCAATATAGGGTGGCAAGCTCTCCATTATACTATTTAGAGCCTGCTCACAGGGTGGTAAGCTCTATGTTATACTATTTATACCATTAAAAGAAATATTCATTAAAAAAAAGCACAAAACAATTTAGATTCAAATTCATTTTAAGAAAAAAAAATTCAAATTGTCTTAGGTTCTGAGATTTTCTATTTATCTGGTATACAATACTCCTATTTCATTCATTATCTCTACAAACCCTTACAAAAAAGAGTATTAACTCAAGGAAAAATGAATCTTTGGGGTTTGCATTTTATATAGAATAAGAAAGTGGGTCCGAAATTTCAAAAATTTACTCGGAAACCTCAGTTCTAAGTGATCTGGACCTCAGGCTGCCTACAAAAGATCAAATCAGGAGACCCTTTCAGCATACAGACATAGGATGAAACAATAATTAAACCCTAAATTTCAAAACCAATTATGGGGAAATTAAGAATGGAAATGATGCAAGCCAGTTCTTACAGGAAATTATCCAGAGATATTCTGATTATCAAGAGTTATATAACCGCTCCTCATCATCTTTGCTAGACTACTGTTCATGTTTATTGTCTTTAATGGAATGACTAGAACAATTATTGGTTAAATACATACTTTGGGAGACTGGTATTCATGTTTATTGTCTTTAATGGAATGACTAGAACAATTATTGGTTAAATACATATATTGGAAGGAAATAGATAGAGATTGCAGTAAGCGGAGATATAAAAAGCAATAAAGACGTAGTCAGAAACAAATTCGTTGGAATTTAAACTTAACTTGGTGTTTTGTCTTTAAATTATACCAAACTTTTAGCTATGCTTGAATTTAATATATTCATTGCATTAAATAGTTATAAGTAGTTCTTATAGACATCGAGCAAGTGAATGCCTAAAGAATGTCCTGGAAACTATAGCTTCGATCAGAGACCTTAGCAGCGAGAAATGCCATTTCCGGATTGCAGAGCTTCTTATTTTATGAAAGTGAACAATCCATTAGCTTAACATTTTGAATAATTTCCAGAACATTCATGAGAGTTATTCATGTTTACTCAAACGGTTGGATAAAAACCATGAAGGGGTAATGAAAAAGGTAAAATTATTCTCAGACTTTTGGTGCAATTGTAAATGCATATACTAGTTGTAGTTATATTGTACAACCAGTTTGTGAATATGCATTGTTTGACTCATGTGTTTTATGACACTTCAAAAATGTATCCTTACTTGTTTCTGTTAAGAACCAAACATCAACATAGCATAGAAAAACCTCAGGAAAAGTACTCAACGTCTTGAAAAAGAGATAATTTCAGATAATAAGCCTCTTCGAGGGGGCAATCTCCTTTTACCCCACTTAAATGTTCAAGTACAAGATGATTCAAAATGAAAATGTCTCCTTAGTATATATAGGAGACTAGGAGGTATAATTACAACTAATGGCCTAAAGCCGACATAAATAAAATAACATTACTAATATAA
>ML790063.1:294273-304380 GCA_009831015.1 Picea engelmannii
ACTCAATTTGGATACTCTAGAAAGAAGTTATGATTGTTTTACCTGGAACACCTTCTTGAGACTAGTCAATAGGACTAGTCAGATACCCTATCTTACACAAGGTGTATCTACAAATTTAAGATGACCCAGAAGATGAACGTTTTACCACAGATACCTTACTAATTTCTGTAAATGGCCTCCATATTTCAAGGTATTAAACGTTATAGAAAAATTTTTATAGCGAAAATTCCACAATGACTCATTTCAGGATGATTCCAGAACCCTATCTTGTACAGGTTGTATCGCCAAAAGTATAAGGCATCAGGAGCTGAATTTTGAAACCAACGTACCTTGATCTGTCTTCTAAATATCCTCCAAGCCGTTCCTTCTGAAACTTTGTAGAAAAAAATTTATAGCAAAAATTCCACGATGTCTCAGATGTAGCAGCGAAACCCCAAGACCTTGAGCTCTGATACCATATGTTAAGAACCAAACATCAACATAGCATAGAAAAACCTCAGGAAAAGTACTCAACGCCTTGAAAAAGAGATCATTTCAGATAATAAGCCTCTTCGAGGGGGAAACCTCCTTTTACCCCACTTAAATGTTCAAGTACAAGATGATTCAAAATGAAAATGTCTCCTTAGTATATATAGGAGACTAGGAGGTATAATTACAACTAATGGCCTAAAGCCGACATAAATAAAATAACATTACTAATATAACATGCCCCAATTAAGGGGTAATGAGCCAATATTAGGGCTTAACAGTTTCTATGTGAAATAAAATATCTCAGGGAATATTGAACTTATCACAACACTTCTAGTGCTTATTGCATGTCCATTTTCATCATGGTGGGAAAGCGTACTCATTTCAATTGAATTGGGATGTTGTTCAAATTGAATTTCGATGACCGAGAGATAATATTTTATATATTGTGTTGGGACTGTCACTGAAAATAGATATGGAAGATAATATTTGATATATTTTGTTTGGATGAGAACAAATTATATGCTAGAAACATGATTGAAAATAGATATGGCTTGAACAGGAAATGTAACTTCACTAGCCCTCTACTTGTCTCCCATGTACGTATACAGTACTATACCTTATTTTCCTTTCTTAAATGTTCATAAACTCTTTTGTTCCATGTACTAAAGTTTTGACTCAGTTGATCAATGAAACTAGTTTTATAAGATATGTACTGAGTTAATTTTAACTTTTAAATTGTTTGCAGAGTAACATTTTGATATGTACTGAGCTAATTTTAAATTTTAAATTGTTTGCAGGGTAGCATTTTGGGGAATATATAAGCAAAAGTCTACGCAGAAATATTCAGAGCATCCATATAGTGTTCACATTATTTAACTTTGCTTGGGCTACTCTATGGAAGCCCATTTGTTAAACCCCATAGTACTATGATCGTCACAATCAATGGTGCATGCTTTGTTCTAGAAACATTTTATCTCATATCCTTTCTCACTTTTGTTTCTCAAAAGAAGAAGGTAACTTGACTTGCCTTAAGTGCATGCAACTATATTTATATACACAACACTGTGACTTAAATTCCAGTTGATTATTTTGTCATAAATACTTTTCCAGGTGATGACAATGAGGTTGACATGTGGTTTGATAATGGAAATTATAATACATGTATATTATACTAGTTTAAAATTTATTTTAAGGTGGAATTTATAAAGATTCAATTTTTGGAATTGCATATTTTTTCAAAGTTTTCATCTTTAAAAAAAAAGTTTGTACTTGTAATTTTTTTACAATATTTTAATTCCAGAAAATTTGCACTTTCAAGAAGTTAACTATTCTCAATCTTATCAGATATAGATATTGATGATAATTTTTAAAACTAACGTAAATAAAATAAACTTTATAAATATATAAACATTATAAATATAGTACATCTACCTAACAACTAAAAGAGCCTCTCAACCTACCAATATCATTTTTGCAAATAAATCCTTTAAAAACAAATCTGCATGGGAATCATCATTCCTCTCATGTTGAATATTGTATGTATGTTTTTCATTAAGTTGTAATATGTATGTATGTTTTTCTTATTAGATATATTGATGAAATTTTTTAAAACTAACATAAATAAAATAAACTTTATAAATATATAAACATTATAAATATAGTACATCTACCTAATAACTAAAAGAGCCTCTCAACCTAACAATATCAATTTTGTAAAAAAATCTGCATGAGAATCATCATTCCTCTCATGTTGAATATTGTATGTATGTTTTTCATTAAGTTGTAATTAAAACTAAAAGCACGGAGTGCATGCCATTCCTACTCTCTCTATTCAACTTCCTCATAATCATCATTCCTCTCTTGCTGAATAAATAATGTATGTATGTTTTTGATAAAGTTGTGATTAAAACTAAAAGCTTAGAGTGCATGCCATTCCTACACTCTCTATTCAACTTCCTAAATGTAGTATTGTGGGTTCCATATATATTCACTCAAGTTGTGCAATATAAATCCAACATCAAATGTTATTAATTTTCTATATGTTCACATTACCTTCAATGATGATTAAATCAACTTTTATAATTAACCAGCTTTGTGATTTAAATCAATCCTCATAACTTTTCGGCAATCAATGTCCACAATACTTCTCGGCAGGGACATAGCCACTCCAGTGGCACTTTTTACTAAAACAATTTCATAAGCTCTTACTATCTTCATTTTCTTAATGATATTCACTTAAAAAACAGTTATGTAGATATAGAAGATCTAAAATCATTTATAATGAAATGAACAATGGTAATAAACCAATTTAAAAAAAAAATATGTATTGTTAAATCTTTGAAAAAGATTAGGACTAATTGTATTGAAGTTATTTAACCAAGTCTTTTTTAGAAGTAAATTTATATGGTTTTGATAACCAATGATTGAAAGATAAATATCTCTCCAATAATCAATAGTTGAAAGAGACTTTATAGCTCCAATATTAAGAAGACACTTGCTACCCAAACTAGGACCTCTAGTAATGATTTCAAATGTAGGTTAAAACCATGTGAATATGACTTCATGAAAAATACAACTTTTTCCATAAACCAAATGCCATTACCAACAACTCATGTTTGTTTTTATTTTTTTATAAAAATCTTCATATTTTTATTAAGACACATAAAATGTAGTCAATTGGGTTTAGCTTGTGTGGTTGGGATGAATGATTGTTATCGTCTCCACCCAGGTTCAATTCCTACAAGTGACATGTTGAGTTCTTAACGAGTGTATTGTTGTAATGACTTTGAATCCTGTAAATTAAATCTATGAAGGATTTGTGTCTTCAAAAGAAAACATCATAACACTAGTTAAAATATGGCCAATAAACTCCCATTAGAAATCTAAATTGGATTTGTGAATTAGACAATAATTATAAAAAATAGTTCACTTTTTTAAAAACAAATTATTCTATGTATAGAAAAATAAAGACATTTTTTTACCAAAAATTAAAATGTAATAAAGGTGTGATATTCTAAGCTTTATGTATATAAGAACACATATAGATGAGAGAAGGAAGAGAAAAGTAGTAGTGGGAGCAATGATCAGTACCCTTTATTATGCCAAAATATCACCAGTACACTCTTATGATTTTTTACATTCATGTTTTCATAATTATTCTTTGAATTAGTTACCAGGTAGTTGCAACTACTTAACTATCTCAGTTAGTTGACCGACTTACATGTTCGAGTTCTTATTCCAGTCGATTAATGCTTGGTCGATTGGTGGGTCTAGTTGACGGAGTCTACTAGGCACTCCAACATATCTCCCACCCTCAAATCCTCCTTCATCCCAAAGAAGAGAGAGATTTGGACTTACAATTACAAAATACAAAAAATGTTTTCAAAAAGTTCTTGAGTGAGATTATTTAATCTTGATCCTTGGTGGTGGCTTGTGTGCCAAAGGCTAACTTTTTTCTTGATCTTTGACAAAATTGTTTTGATTCTATGTTTATGTTGGTGGAGTTGTCGATTGTTGGATTGGTTGATTGATTGTTGGTTGTGGATATACTATTTGACTTTGTTGGTGATCAACCACTAGCTCTGGAACTATTGTTCGTGTATGCATCGGTTGGTCAATCGTTGTTGATGGAATCAGTTGTTGTGTGTTCATTTTCTAGTTGACTGAGGCTTCATCCTTAATTTCTTTTTGTCTTTTGGCTTCCCTTTGCTTCTCAGACCAATTTGGGCCTTGTGCTTCAGACTCTAGTGTCGGCATTATGGGTTCAACAAGTGGAGAGTGTGATGCAGATGCACTTGGGCTAAAAACTTCAAACCTTGGTCTTGGTGGGGAAGGTATTGAATGTTTCTACTGGGCTATTTTTTTTCTCTTCAGTCGAGTAAGGGAGATATTATGAATGTGCGGTGCAAGATGTTGTAGTCATTTTTCAAAATTCCACCACTCTTCTATTGTGCTTGAGCTTGTACTGCCAATGATTTCATTTGTGATAAATAATCCAACTTTTTCATAATAAGCTTGTCATGTACTGATGCTAAGTTTGGATTGTATTGTTGTTCAATGTGTTGAACTTGCTGAATTATCTAAGCCATGTGGTCAATATCACTCTCTGCTTCCAATCGAGCATTTTTGCCTTCCAGGAACCATTGTCGTTCTTGCTCTAACAGTTGTGTCTTGACTTGTTTCTCTTGGTTGATTTGTTTTGTTAAGGAATCAAAGGCAGGAGGGTCATTCATTGAATTCTTCTGGTGTGTCAAATATTTTAAAAGTATATGTTGGAATTTAAGTCAATTGCATGTTGATGCAAAATAGGTAGGCCAATTGCTAAGCACAATATTCATTGTCAATGAATGATCATTCACTTCTTCAATATTTTTCTTGATCTCCTTGAACTTTTTATATTCTATTTGAAGAATGGATATTCTTTGATTGACTTTTAATTATTCATTTTCGTCCTTCAATCAGAAGTTCATGTCGACAAGTGTGTGTACTAGTTATTTGATGGACTCTAGTTGATCCTCTTATTCACTTTGTAGGTCGACCTGCAATTTTTTTTGAGTTGTTCTGAAGCATTCTTCCCAGGTGGATTTCTCTTTTTCTTATGTTTTTGTAAGTATATCTGAATCTTTTATAGTGTCCTTTAACCTCGATATAGTTTCTTTGTTGATTTCACTATAGAAATCTAGAATTTAAGTGTTAGATGCACTAGTTGGATAAAAAAATTCCTTAGGATTTTATCTTGGTTCTTCCTCCATTCTGAATTTTGTAAATACTTTAGGCTTCTTAGCCTTTTATTTTTTATCTTTATTATTGTTTTTTCTCTTCTTCGACTAGTGTGGTGTTGAATTCATGGGATTTGGTGTCGTTTGTTGAGTCAGTATGACTGGTGTTTACTCTGTAGGTTGACCAATTAATGGATTAATAAAAGCTTGTGGTGTGGCATGGATGGATGGTGTTGATGCTACCAGCTGCTTATTTGCTTGATCTTGTGTCTTAGACTTCTCTTGTTGAGTCTGCTTCAAGATTGACTACTCTTTCGAACCTTGTTCCTTTGCTTGTTCATATTGTTGTTTCTCCAACGGTTTCTCTGTCATTTGTTCCTTTCTTTTTTATTGGTTGATTGATATTTTGATTATTGGTGTTCCATGTGCTTATCTTGTTGGTATGTTGGGTATACAAGGTTGTAATTTTGTTGTTCAGAGTGGTGTCCTGACGATTGTTTTTGTTCATTCCTATGACCTGTCTGATGTTGTTCATGGTTTGAACCAAACTTATGTTGTTCATCTGTCAAGGTTGACTATTGATCATCTCATGGAGCCGAATTCTATTGTTTTTCAATTGTGGTCGACTGATTTTGTTTGTCCATTTCGGCCTACTGAGGCAATTTTTCCATTGGGCTTGACTGATGTTGTTTAGTCCTTGTAGCCGACTACTATGTCTTTGATTGTGATGAGATTGTTTAGGCCACCTCACTCAATGGAATTGGTGGTGACTCCTTGGTTAAGTCAATTTGTGTAGGAAACGATTGGGAATCCTTGATCTTGATTTTGGTCGATGTTACCTTTTTCGTTTTGCTTGGCCCAACCTACTTAGAATTGCTTGTTCTTGGTATGGTCCTGGTTGTTCTTGATTCTTGTTGATGATCGTCTTCATGTTATTTTTTTTCTGCACTTATCTCCATTTTCCTTTCAACTGAGATTTTGTTTTTTAGTGCCTCAATGAACATTTATTTTTCTTGCCTGATTGCTTCTACAAAGGAGGGTTGGACACTCAACCCAAGCATTTTCTTCCTACGATATGTTTGGTGCCTTGTTGATTTTCCTTTTAGTGTTGTTTCTGCAAGCACTTGCTAGGACAACTTATCTAGTTTATTTTCCATTTTAGCGTCTTCAAAATCAATATCAATAATTCTCTATAGGATTTATTTCCAGTTGAGTTCTGCATCTGCCTCAGTGGATTTGACTGATGCCTTTTCTTGCTCCAATTGATTCTTTTCAGTTAATTTTTTCTTTGGTGATTTGATTGGAGTATTTTCGTCGATAACAAATGGTATGGTGTATAATTCAACTTATTTCTCTTCTTCAAACTCTCCATTTTGGAGTGGAAAAATGATGCCATCTCCTTCTATTGTTGCGGTCGAGGGAATTGGAAAAGCATAGCTCAACTGGAACTCTAGTTCCTGAAAACATTCTTCAACATTTGGTTGGTCGTCGAGATCCTCTGGTTGTTCTATTGTACCATATGCATACCATAGTATTGTGGTGTCCAAGTTTAACTAAATGTGCATCAATGGGGGAAGTGCTCAATGAATCTTTTGTGTCACCTTCCAGTAGTGTGAAGCATTCTTAAGGGGTTTTACCCATTCTCTAAACATGTAGTCGACATATAGACTTTCAGTCAATCCCATCCATCCATTGGAAAAACATTGGAAGTTGAACATTTCATGTACAATTATCTTTGTAAATGTTTTCTCACTAATAGGACATGATTGGATCATGGACAACCATACAAGCAGTGAAGGAAATAAAGTAGCCTAAATCTTGAATTTTGGCATTCTTGAGAAATTATTCTAATCATGACCTCCACGTGCTCCAACAACTTCAATAGTTTCCTGTGCTCAATTGTATGTCGGTTGGCCTATAACATGTTCAATTTAACATCATATGGATGACCAATCGACATCAGCCAAAGTGCTACTATGATGCAATCCCATTTAAGATGGTTTTCTTTGACTTGATTAATTAAAAACCCCTTTGAATTCTTTGCATTAGCGGACCTTGTGAATTTTTTAATCCATTTAGCCTCATTTATTTTTTTTGGCATGCTTTCTCCCTTGTGAGGTAGCCCCATGATTTTGTGGATCATTCCAATTGTGACTGGCACTAGTCGATCTAGTCATAACATCTCAACTTCATGGTGTCAACTGATTATAAATTTTATCGCTTCTTCCTTCTATCCCTGTAAGTCGGCTACTTGGGGGGTGCTCATATAGTTTTTTATTTGTTCTTTTTCCAAGAATAGGGTTTTTTTTTTCCATTTGTCTGTAACTATGCCCCAAATGGTAAAATTGACCCAATGTTTGTCCCAAAACAACTCTTCCATCTTTGCTTGGCGGATGTTATTCGTACGGATATTGAATTCAATTGCAATCATTTTATCGAATTTTGTATTGGTTTGAGGCTTGGCCAGGATCTCACTTGTTTGAACTTGACCTTGCATCATTGGTAGAATTGTTTCATTGCTAACTGTATTTTTGACTTGCTTAGGCTGAAGGCCGTGCTCACTTCTTGTGATTTTTGGGTGTTCTATGTCACAATGGTTGATTGATCTCATAAAAAATCCAAATTATGTTCCTTGATTAAGTTTTTGCGTTGTATTTATAGCAATTTTCAGGCTAAGTGTATTAAAATCACGTGTGAAAGTCCTTATTTATTAATTGCATTCATTGAATTTCCTACGTGTGAGTGTTTTTCACAATTGATGGTGTCTTCTTGGTCGACTATGCTCAGTTCATCGACTTGCTTGTTTTGGTTGGTCAGTTTTCCTTAGTCAATTTCATTGATGTGATTGATTCATCTTTCTTGGTCGATTTGTCTTCCTTGGTCAATTCTATCAGTGTGGTTGATTCTCTTTGCTTGGTCGATTCTGTTCACATAGTTGTATTTTTTTTTTCCGAGTCTACTACTCTAATTGATTATTTCTCCTTGGTCGATTTTAGCAACCCAGTTGATTCTTTCAACATGGTTGATATTTATTGCATGGTTGATTTGCTGAGAATAATTTTTCTTACTTGTTCATTTGGTATATCACTTGATTTCTATTTTTCTCTCTTCCCTAATAATCACCTAAGATCCTCAGGATGTTGTTGTGGTTGTATTTTCAGAGTGTTGAATTGATTCATCTACCTCTGTCTGCTAAGTTGATCTAGTCGACTTGTTTTTCCATGAGATAACTCTATGTCCATGCTTACTTCTTACCTTGTTATAAAAAAACTATCTGAAAGATTTATACTTTGTTACGGGTCCCAGTTGGCTATGGCTTCATCAAGTACATTAGCATCCATGGATAGTTTTGTACCTAATTGTTCCATAACCTAATTGTTCAAAACTAGACTGCCACAAAGTGGTTTTCAATCTAATCCTTTCCCATTGGCATCTCTAAGGAGGTTTTCACCAATGGATTGTTTTTATTTTCTTAAAGGTGGTATTTCTTAAGTCAGGCACCATTGACGACTTTATTGAGCAGCTACCCTTGTAATGTTATCAACTGAACCACTCCAGTCCATCAGATATCTTCAAATATAAATGGACCTAACCATGTTGTTTCCATTTTTCTTGGCTTGCCTTTGATTCTACTATCATACATTGATACCAAATATCTATTTTGCATATCATTTATTTTAATATGTCTACAAGCCATGCTTTCTGTTGTTTTTTTGAACTTCTTGGTGGTGGAGTGTAGTGAGTCGTTCTTATTCAAGTTTATTGAGCTAGAGGATCGTTCCTTCCTTTGACATAGTGAGTTCATTTTTAAGTACAAAAGACACCCTTTCTGCATTCATCCAAAAGTGTAGGGGTATGTTGATGTTTAGATCGGTTAAGGTCCAAACAACAACCTCATGAGGATATGAATTCCCTTGTGTTTTTATAAAGGTGGTACTCCTCTCTGGCTAAAATATATATCTTTATTCTCTTGGATTGGCAGAATGCTCTTGCTTTGATTTGTACATGGAATGGTTCTTGATAAATAGATTTGCTCTTTATATGTAAGAAGTAATTTCTCAACAATAAAAATATTGAAGGATGGCTTCAATATCAGAATATATGTATGTTCAACATCATATATACAACCCTCTAAATCACATACAAATAGTGAATGCATCCATATCTTCTCACAAGAAAAAGGATGAAGTGAGTTTGATGCTTTTAGAGAACTTCAAATGAATTATGTATTCAATAATGAAAATAATTTGACTAGAAAACTCCAAAAATCTCACACTCAGAAATCCCAATATCTGAGAAATCATTAAAGCAATGCCTTGAAATAGTCCTCTGTGGAGTTCTATTCATAAAATATATTCAACAATTGAAAACATCTCAGCAAACCAATTGACTAAATGTTCAAAAATGAAGCTTGTCAAACACAAGACTAAATATGAATGAATCCAATAAAAAATCCTGGCTTACATCTGACAGTCACATATATGGTTGTAAATACTCTATGATCTTATAAAGAAATTCTTAGAATAATACAAGAGAAACACTCAAGACTCAACCTTATGCCTGGTTTAGAAATACAAACATAAAGCCTTGAGAAAGTAGTGTAGAAGAAGAAGAAGAATGGAGAAGATGGAGATATTTTTTTGCTGATCATAATCTTGGTTGCATGTTGATGGATGTATCCTTATATTCTGATCTTTTGGTTTACCTCTTTTAAGCTTTTGATGGAGTCATTTCTTTCTTTTTAAAATCCTCTCTTCTAACTTTTTGAGGTAGTTAGGATTTTTCTCTTCTTGAATTTTCAATACACTTTTTTTCTTGAAATAATCACTTTAATTAATGCCTCTTTTAAGCCTCATTAATTAATTTGTATCATTGACATTCGTTCCTTGAAGTGGGCCCTTTTCGTATCTAATAAAAA
>ML790063.1:314936-375144 GCA_009831015.1 Picea engelmannii
CACCTCTTGACTAGCTAACCCTAACCCTAAAACAACAACATTATAGGTGACGTCACACTTGTTTGATCTCTTATTTGGCCTGAAACGTTGTGACATTTATCACCTTATTTGATAGACTTTGAGTTGTTGATTGCATTCATAAGCTTATTTGAGAAAATGTTCCACTCATTGTCCTCAAATTGACCTGTTAATAAGGCTGACGTCACCCTAATTCTGCATAGTGACGCAACAAGAATATTGGTGTATGAGCATAATAACTGCATTGTGATATAACAAGGATTGATTGTGTACATTGAATGCCCATATCTCTTATGTATTTATTGAAGAAGTGATATAAGTCATTTGTCTTTGTTTAGTAATCATTGACTTCGTCAATAATTACATTTGATCATTGCTCATANNNATGTTGAAGATAGTCATTAATATTTGAAGTACTAACCACTGCAGCACATTTTAGTTTTATTTGTCTTGTCTCGCAAACAGGTGCCCTTATCAGTGGAATATCTTCTTTGACTATCTCCTTCTTGGCAGTAATCTGTGAAAGGGAATCTTTATCTTGCTCCTATAAACTCTAAGCCCTCTCAGAACCCCAGATTACGAGGGACGTCTCCCTTGAGATTAGCCACCTTTAATAGAAAGAGCTCCCCATCGAGGTGATAGTGGGTGGGGAAGCTCCTGTTACGCCAGTTTGAATCCTTTACTCAAGCTAACCTAAACCCTTCCTACAAACTGTGTGATAACAGACCCAAGTTTGTTTGATGTAAATATGACTCATTATTGTCTTGTCATGGTTGATAAGAAGTACAAATGGATGAACTCCAAAGTGGTCCCCTTATGGTGAAATCCCTCACGGGAAGACGCTTTGCGGATTGAGTTATCCTATAAGTATGGTTAGAGAACCCATGCTTAATTGTGGAATAATGAGATGAAGGCCAGTGAAACTATCCTAGATGGATAGTGTTTTTCATGCCATTTCCGGTGGTATGTGGAACGCCACATAACTCCTCACGGTTAGAGAGTTATGGCCATATGAAGTTGGAGAACTCTCATGAGTCATATAGAAGCCCCCAAAAGTCAAGTGTTTGCAAAAGAAATTATTTAAATAATAAATTAAATGAAGAACTCCCTAAAATAAGGAAAGTGTAATGCTACATGAAAGTATAAATAAGAGGCAAAGCTCTCTCATTTAAACATGCTTGAACACATTGAATATCTTTTGTTGTGTGAGGATTATTGCAAGTACTCATTGATACATATGAAATTTCGAAAGTCTAAGGTAGTACGAAGGGTTGACGACGAAATTCTTGAAATTACAACGAATACTAAAAAACCCTATTTTCTGAGAGGTACCCAGGCTGACAGTGTATTAGGGTGCGTACATACTGAGGCGTACGTGGGATGACAATGTATTAGGGTGCGTACATACGCAGGCTGATAGTGTATTAGGGTGTGTACATGTTTGTAAAGCTGTGGAAACTTGAGAAGATGAATATGCAAAGGTTCTAGATTCTGAGATCAAGCTCCCAGGAAGGTCTACAATGCTCAGATACATCATATCTATCCATTGGTTCAAAAGGTATGTCTTATTTCTATGAATAGTTGGATTTTTATGTATGCATGAGAAATGGTTATGGAGATTTGAGGATTCTCCCTAGAGAAACTAGTGGTTGCATGGGATCTTCTGCATAAGTCAGATCTACAAAAATACAGTGTTGGTATATTTATCATTGATACTTCTTGTTGAGGCACATCTTGTATTTCTTGGCATATGGCTAAGGGTTTGTGGTACATGGTTGAGAGATTGTATTTGTGAAGTGGTTGATGTATTGAGAGGTTGAATATCATAAAGGGTTTGATGACTAGATCATGTGAGGGTTATTATAATTGTTCATGATTACACACACCTATATGGAACATGACTAGAGAGAGATACATATGCTTTGGGTAAATGTTATGTATGAGGATGCACGCACAAGGTACAATTACAGTCTGGATATAGTGACAGGTTACAAATCTATGTGAAACAAGTTACAAAGGGTCAGAAGTTTTCAAGAGAAAGGAAACCCTAGTTTTTGTTGGCATGTTTACAGAAAGAGTGTGCTTTTCATTGATGGAAAGAAAAATAGTGACAATGAAAAATAGGAAAGAAACAATGATAGCACTGAAAGAAGTCCTATTTTATGAAGACAGGGCTCAAGAGGAAAAGCGAAAACGAGACCTTTCAATAGGTTTCGCGGGAGAAGGTTTGGAGGCCGAAAAATTTGAATACTTAGAAAATATTCTAAGTCGAAAGCGCGAAGTGCGAAGTCCTGAAGTGTGTATAGGAGATCTGAGTCATAGGATCATAGAGGTTCGTGGACCATTGATATAAATTCTAACATTGAAAAACTTGAAGTCCCGAAGTGCGAAGAGGAGATCTGGGTCGTTGGATCACAGAGGGTCGTGGACCGTTGATCTAACACGGGAAAGTTTGGAGTTAGGAAGTTCAGACATTGGAGAATGGGGGAGATCTAACTCGTGATATCACGAAGCGTGAAGTCATGAAACACGAAGGAGATCTCAGCCATTAGGTGTGGATCATTGAGGACCATTTATATGATCCGAGGATTTCGCAGATTCGGGCTTCAAGAAAATCGTGAAGAGAGGGGTGCAGATAACGCAAAGTGTGAAGTTTCGAAGTGCCCAGGAGATTAAGCCCTGGGTCATAGCCTGAAGTCATATGGAGAGAAGGGTCTAGCGGGAGGAGCTAGCATTCGTCTAGAGTATTTACCAATTTGAAAATCAGGAAAAGGGAGTAAGCCTCTCTCGAGAGCTTCAAAGTACGAAGTCATGAAGCACCTTTCTGGTTGGTGAGTGGTCACAGCTAGTGGTCACATGGGGAAAAATCGCACCCGGTGCTAGTTCATGCAGGTGAAGTTCGTAAGGAGCTTCTTCGCGAGGACCTCCTGTAACTGACAGAGAAGACCTCCTGTAATTTTTCAGAGAAGCAAAACTATAATAGAGAAGGCGAAGGGTCACATTTCCATAGAATCAAAAGAATTTCAGGATAATAACCACTGATGACAAACATACATAGGATAACCACCAGAGAAGAGGAAGAGTTGCTAGTATTATCTGGCAGAGGAATTGGTGTGATAAAAATACGTAGAACATAAAAGAGTAGAGGCTTTTTTATGGTTATGCATGTGGGTAGAAGGTGGTTGTGAGCAGGATCTGAAGAGCATGGAAGAGGCACAATGCATATAATGCATATGGAAAATAGAGAAAAAAGGCATAAGAAAAGTTGAATAGAAGAGACAGCAAGTGGAGCCAAGTATGAACAGAAAGAAGCAGAGAAGAATTGCAAAACAGAGAAGAAGTGGTAGGTATTGAAATATATGTATTGTTTCAAGGGTTTAATCAAACAAAGTTTTATGATCAGGGTGGCAGGGTAGTGCTAGGGAGGACTGTGGTCCTATGTTATTCAAGTTGGTGCTTGAATACTGGGATTTGGTGCTTCCATCTAGTTGGTGCTAGAGAAACCAGGGAGTTGGTGCTTCCATATTGTTGGTGCTAGAGAAATATGAGATTTGGTGCTCTCTGCAAGTTGTAGCTTGCTATCAGAGGTTGTGGCCTCATATTTGAGTTGGTGCTCAAAGATCGTGGTGTACATGAAAGTTGGAGCTTGATTGAAATCCTAAGAAGAAGATGTTTTCTCCCTTTATGGGTTTCCTCATGAAAATCAGTGTCTCTGTGTATTCTATGTGATTGATCAAATATTGTTTATCTATGCATGTTAAGTTGTCAACAACACATTAAATAATAATCTAGAAATATTCAGAAAAGAACAGGAAAATTTTCAAGCTTATATATATAACTGATTCACCCCCCCCCCCTCTCAGTTATTTTTCCAACAATTGGTATCAGATACGCTGCCTTTGATCAAAGGTAGATCCATAATCTTGAACATGACTAGTCATGAAGGAAGTTCAACTAATAGATCCCCTCTGTTTGATGGAACAAACTTTTCCTTCTGGAAAATAAGGATGAGAACATATTTAATGTCTTTGGGTGATGATGTTTAGGATGTCGTTGAAATTGGATATGTGAAGCCTATAGTCTTGGCCTCAAAATATGATAAGATGGAGTTTAGATTTAATGAAAAAGCAATGAATTCCATCCTCAGGGGACTTGCAGAAGCCAAGTTTGTCAAATTCATGCACTTTGATTCAGCAAAAGTTATGTGGGACAAGTTGATAAGTAGTTATGAAGGTAATGAAAAGGTGAAAGAAGAAAAACTTCAAACTCACGGACTGAAATTTGAGCAGTTAAAGATGGATGAAGATGAACCTATCAGTAAGTAATTCTTACATATAGAAGAACTTGTCAACACTATGAAAGGTCTAGGTGAAATGGTAGATGAATATTTTCTAGTCCATAAAATATTAAGATCTCTTCCTGATAGATTTAACTCAAAGGTCTCTGCTATAGAGGAAATAACTGATCTCAAAACGTTAACACTAGATCAACTTATTGGCACCCTAACTGCTTATGAAATGAGAATCACCAAAGGCAAATCCACTACAAGAGAGGCATCCTTTAAAACAGAGAAAAACACAGACTTCGATATAGATGAGATTGAAGCAAATTTTGTGAGAAGAATGACGAAAGGATCAGGAAAATACAAAGGTAAGTTGCCCTTCAAATGTTTCAAATGTGGTAATATAGGTCATTTTGCAACTAAGTTTCCTCACAAAATAAAGGATCAGACATATGACGATGAACAGAAGCACAAACACAAAACTGTCTATAAAGAGAATAATTTTAAGAAGAAAAGCCTTTGTGTAAACAATGATGGCGATCCTTCAAATGATGAAAAAAGTGACTCTTATATTGAAAGTAAAATAAATGATCTCATGCTAATAGATTTAGAAGACCTAAACACTGAAGATACAGGAAGTGAGTTCGTTGATTGTGAAGAAGTAGTAGATCTTGAAGGAGAACTTGTCAAAGTCGTGGAAGAGATTAATAGACTCAGAGAAAAGAAAACAAAACAAAAGAAGTTATTGCTCAGGTATGAGAAAACATGTAATGAACCATCTGAATAAATTGTTCTGTTGAAGGTTAAGTTAGAAGAATATTGAAGACATCCTAAAACAACAATTGAAGGAAGCCAAAACAAAAGGTGAAAAATTAGAAGCTGAAGTAGTGTCTATCAGAAAAGATCTAGAGAAATTCTAGGCCTTATATCATCAAAATCTGAAAAGTATTAAAACCTCGGAAGGATTAGCCACCATTCTGAATCAACAAAGGAATCCAAAGTTGAGAAATGGTTTGGGTTATGAAGAGGGATCAAGTAGTGTTCAGCCATGCAACAAAGAATCCATCAAGTTTGTCAAATCTACAACCATTGACAACAAAAAACCTACAGAAACAAAGGAAGATAATTAGCCGCCAAGGAGGAGTGAAGAAAAAGGTTCCAGAACTGAATCTGTAGAACAAAGAAATAATACACCCTCTACTCAAGGAAATCATCATCATGGAAGAAATCGACCTCCTCAAAGAAGACAAGCATTTTCCAGGTACAAAGATTTTTTTTATGGATATTGTTTTTACTATTCTAACTTTGGCCACAAAGCTGTAAATTGTCCTTTAAGGTTTAGACATGAGCAATCAAGACACCCAAGGAATAAATATATGCCACAACAAATAAAGAGACAACCAAGTAACAAACAACCACAGACTGCAAATCATGTGATGGTTGGGAAAAAGACGCATATTAAGCATAAAAATCATTATGATCTTTTATTCAATGAACCAAAATGTTACATCTACCATTATTATGGACATAAAACTACAGACTGACGCCTAAAGAACTATAAGCCAGATTCAAATCAAAGAGATGAAAATGTCAAGGTTTGGAAGAATGAAGAAGATAACAAGTGTGGATTAGTGTTGTCATCTCAGAGACAAAAGAACCCCTGGTATATTGATAGCAGATGCTCCATTCATATGGCAGGTGATAAAAGTAAGTTCATATCACTTAAAGAAAGTAAATCAGGAAATGTGACTTTTGGAAATGATGCTCCAAGAAAGATTAGAGGTAAAGGTCTAGTAAGCTTAAGTAATGGAAGAGGCAAAACTCAAGATGTATTATTTTTTGATGGATTAAATCATAATCTTCTTAGTGCCAGTCAGGTGTGTGACAGAGGATGTGAAGTCACTTTCACTGCCAAAGGTTGTAAAATAAAAACAGTGAACACATGAGAGATGGTTGCAAAATGGGTTAGAACTTAAAACAATGTCTATGTTCTAAAGGAATATAAGGAGGAATGTCATTTAAGCAAATTTGATGAAAGTTGGTTATGGAACAGAAGGCTTGGACACCTGAATTTTGATCATATTGTCAAGCTGAATAATGAAGGTGTTGTGAAATATCTTCCAAGAATATCTAAGCCTCATAAATATGTATGTGAATCTTGTCAAATGGGGAAGCTGACTCGTGCTCAATTAAAATCGAAGAGTTTCACATATTCAGAGAAACCACTTCAAATTATCCATATGGATCTGTGTGGACCATCGCAAAAGGAAGGAACTAGAGGAGAACGCTACTTTATGTTGATCATTGATGACTTCTCCAGACTTACATGGGTTTCCTTTTTGAGAGAAAAATATGATGCGTTTGATAAGTTCAAAATGTTTAAGGCGTTAGATGAGAATCAAACAGGAATGAAGTTAAAATAAATTCGCTCAGACAGGGGAGGAGAATTTATGTCAAGAAATTTCAAAGAATTCTATGACATGCATGGAATTAAAAGAGAATATACTATTCCAGGTACTCCTCAACAAAATGGAGTTGTAGAACGCCAAAATAGACCAGTTCAGCAGATGGCAAGGGCTATGATGAGTGAAAGGGACATTTCACAAACCTTCTAGATGGAGGTTGTTCACACGGATGTTCATATTCTAAACAAAGCGCATCTAAGGACGAACAATGATAAAACTCCATATGAGATGTGGTTTGGTCAACCTGCATCAATCAAGATCTTCAAAGTATTTGGAAGTAAATGTTGCATAAAAAATAATGATGATCATCTGGGAAAATTTGATGGTCGAGATGATGAAGGTATCTTCTTAGGATATGCAGCTAACAATAAAGGATACAGATGCTTTAACAAAAGAATGCATAAATTAGTAGACTGTATTGATGTTCAAATTGATGAAGAAGCTCCTGTAAAAGATCAACAGAGAATAAGCACCAAGTCAGATGAAGAAGATGATGAGAATAATGAAATTGAAGAATATCAAATCTCAGAGTCACAAGAAGATAATGAATCAGGTGGATAAGAGACACCTAGACAAGAAGATTCAAGACAACAATCAACATCAAATCTTTCCTCTAGAATTACTCAAAAGAATCATCCTGCAAGTCAGATAATTGGTGAGAAAGACAAAGGTGTACAAACCAGGAGAAGGATAATCAAAGACACCGAGAAATCACATATAGCCTTCATATCCATGGTGGAACCCAAGAACTTTAATGAATCCAGTAAAGATGTAAATTGGTTAAAATCAATGAATGAGGAACTGGATCAGATTGAAAAGAATGATACTTGGGAACTTGTTCCTAGGCCAACAAATAAAGATGTAATAGGATCCAAATGGGTCTACAAAAATAAGATGAATGAGCAAGGAAATATTGTAAGAAATAAGGCTAGATTGGTCTGCAAAGGGTATGCTCAAATATAAGGACTGGATTTTGATGAAACATTTGCACCCATAGAAATATTAGAAGCTATTAGAATGTTTCTTGCCTATGCTTGTCATAATAATTTTAAATTCTATCAAATGGATGTGAAGTCAGCTTTTCTAAATGGATATCTAAAAGAATAAGTCTATATGGAACAAATAGAGGGTTTCCAAATGTCAGATAACCCTGACTTTGTCTGGAAGCTGAAGAAAGACTTATATGGGTTGAAACATGCTCCCCATGCCTGGTATTACAGACTGGATAAGTATCTTCAAGACAAAGGGTTCAAGAGAGGAATAATTGATTGCAATCTATATATCAAAACAAAGGATAATGAATTTCTCATTGTGTTGGTCTATGTAGATGACATCATCTTCGAAAGTAATAATGCTTCATTCGTACAATGGTTTGCTTCTGCCATGAAGTCTGAATTTGAAATGTCTATGATAGGGGAACTGTCATTTTTTCTTGGTATGCAAATTACTCATAGGTTTGAAGGAATATTTCTTTCTCAGGAGAAATATCTAAGAGAAATGTTGAAAAGGTTTCAAATGGAAGATTCTACACCTGTGAGCACACCTATGGTCACTGGATGAAAGTTAAGCACGGATGATGACTCACCTGATGTTGATCAGAGTTCATATAGGTCTATGATAGGCATCTTGTTGTACATCACAGCATCTCGTCCATACATAATGCATGTTGTTGGAATGGTAGGAAGGTATAAGTCTGCACCTAAACAGATTCATTTGATAGCTATCAAAAGAATATTCATATACTTGAAAGGAACAATGAACTATGGCCTATGGTATCCAAGGAATCAAAATTTTCAATTATCAGTCTATTCATATGTTGATAGGGATAACTGCATGGATGAAAGGAAAAGAACGAGTGGAGGTGCATTCTTCTTAGGAGATTCTCTTGTAGCATGGTTGAGAAAGAAGGAAGGTTCAATTTCCTTATCGACTACAAAAGTTGAATACATTGCAGCTTCCACTTGTTGTACCCAAGTATTGTGGATGATTCGGAGACTTGCAGATTTGGAGGTAAAGTATATTGCATCGATCCCAATTCATTGTGATAATACTAGTGCAATTAGTGTGTCAAAGAATCTTGTATTTCACTCCAAGATTAAGCATATACCCATCAAGTATCACTTCCTGGGGGAATAGGTAACCAACACTCTTTTTTATTTGCATTATATTCCATGCAAAGATCAAATTGTTGATATCTTCACTAAACTACTTGCAAAAGCTCAGTTTGAGTATCTACGCTAGAAGTTGGGCGTGACCCTATTATCCAGTTAAAATAGTCTATCTTATCAGTTAAAATAGTCTATCTTATCAGGGTGAGATTTCTCATAGTATATCTAATCAGGGGGAGAGTGCTTATTGTATCTCTGATCAGGGGGAGAATAGAGTCACTCTTAGTTTTCTTTGGCATTGATGTCAAAGGGGGAGAAAAAGGTGTGGTCTAGATGCTACAGTTGGAGGTCTAAGAAGAATAGTACAACCTTTCAGGGTTGCCATCAATGTCAAAGGGGGAGATTGTTGGCATGTTTACAAGAAGAGTATGCTTGTCATTGATGGAAAGAAAAACAATGATGATGGAAAATACGAAATCAGCGATGATAGAACAGGAAGAAGTCCTCTTTTATGAAGACAAATCTCAGGAGGAAAATAAAAAATGAGACCTTTCAACCAGTTTTGCAGGAGAAGGTTCGGAGGCCGAAACCTTTGAATACTTAGAAAATCCTCTAAGTCGGAAGAAATCGTAAGCTCAGGAGGAGGAGCGACAGTGGCCATTGGATCAAGCACTGTGAAGAATCTGGACCGTTGGATCAGAGTCCAAATAGGAGGAACGAGCGCGCAGAGGAGGAGAACAGATATCAGGCATTAGATCTGAGCATGTGGACCAACCATATTTGGATCCAAAGGTAAGTGCACGGGCTTCAATTCTTTTAGAGTGCACAAGAGAAGCAGACTCACGAAGTCCCAAAGTTCTGAGGTCTATCAGAACCGTCCATCATCAAGGAGGACATGTGGCAACAGATAAGCATATTCGTAGAATCGTGAATCAGAAGAACTGTGTCGAGCAGTCCGCAGAAATCGAGAAGCACAAAGCCGCGAACTAATTCTGGACCATTGGATCGAGAAAGGATGCATGGAAAATATCCATGTAGTTCAGGAAAGGTTGGGGAGGATACCCAAAGAATTAGGAGACAAAGAAAATCTTGGTCGTCCATCAAGAGAGGACATGTGGCAAGAGATTAGCGCTTCGTTGACTCACAAATCGGGAAATCCAGAGGTAGGAGTGAATGATCGAGACAAGAACTCATTAAGCCTGAGTCCACGAAATTGGTCACAGTCGTTGATCGCGGAAATCCGTGAACCGTTGATCTGGTTCAGAGTTCGGAAATTGGGAAACAAAAGAAAGGAGGTGATCTAACTTTTGACATCGCAAAGTGTGAAGTCCTGAAGTGCGTAGAGGATATCTGATTCATCTGATCACAGAGGATCGTGGACTGTTGATTTGACTTCCAACATCACAAAATGCAAAGTCTTGAAGTGCAAAGAGGAGATCTGGGCCATCGGATCACAGAGGGTCATGGACCGTTGAAGTGACATGACAAAGTTTGCAATTCAGAAGTTCGGACATTGGAGAATGGAGGAGAGCTAACTCGCAAGATCGTGAAGCACGAAGTCATGAAACATGAAGGAGATCTCAGTCGTTAGTTGTGGATCATTGAGGACCATTGATCCAATCTGAGGATTTCACGGATTTAGACTTCGGGAAAATCATGAAGAGAGGGGTACAGATAACACAAAGCCTGAAGTCATGAAGTGTGAAGTTGCGAAGCACCCAAGAGATTAATATCTGGGTCATAGCCTGAGGTCATATGGAGAGAAGGGTCTAGCGAGAGGAGCTAGTGTCCATCTAGAGTATTCGTCGATTTAGAAATTGGGAAAAGGAAGTAAGCCACTCTCGAGAGCTCCGAAGCACGAAGTCGCGAAGCACATTCTTGGTTGGCGAGTGGTCACAACTAGTGGTCACATGGGGGAAACTTGCACTCGATGCTAGTTCACGCAGTTGAATTTCACAAGGAGCTTCTTCGCGAGGACCTCCTGTAACTGACAGAGAAGACCTCCTGTAACTGTTATAGAAGCTCAATTGTAACAGAGAAGATGAAGGGTCGCACTGCCAAAGAAGCCAAATAATCCCAGGATAATGATCACTGATGACAAACAAACACAAGATAACCACTAGAGAAGACAAAGAGTTGCTAGTATTATCTGGCAAAAGAATTGGCATGATAAAAATACGCAGAACATAAAAGAGTAGGGGATTTTTGATGGTTATGCATGTGGGTAGAAGGTGATTGTGAGCAGGATCTGAAGAGCATAGAAGAGGTGCAGTGCATAGAATGTAGATGGAAAACAAAGCAGAAAAGGCGGAAGAAAAGCTGAACAAAAGAGACAGCAAGTGGAGCCAAGTATGAACAGAAAGAAGCAGAGCAAAATTGGAGAACAGAGAAGAAGTGGTAGGTATTGAAATATATGTATTGTTGCAAGGGTTTAATCAATCAAAGTTTTATAATCAGGGTGGCAGGGTGGTGCTAGGGAGGATTGTGGTCCTCTGTTATTCAAGTCGGTGCTTGAATACTGGGAGTTGGTGCTTCCATCTAGTTGGTGCTAGAGAAACTAGGGAGTTGTTGCTTCCATCTAGTTGGTGATATAGAAATCTGAGAGTTGTTGCTCTTTGCAAGTTGTATCTTGCTATCAGAGGTTGTAGCCTCATATTTGAGTTGTTTCTCAAAGACTGTGGTGTACATGAAAGTTGGAGCTTGATTGACATCCTAAGAAGAAGAGGTTTTCTCCCTTTATGAGTTTCCTCATGAAAATCAATGTCTCTGTGTATTCTGTGTGATTGATCAAATATCGTATATCTATGCATGTTAAGTTATCAGCAACACATTAAATAATAATCTAGAAAGATTTAGAAAAGAACAGGAAAAGTTTCAATCTTATATATATAATTGATTCACCCCCCCCTCTCAATTATTTTTCCAACAATTTTCAGAAGGCATACGCAGGCTACATAATAGTTTGGTCACGTACATATGCGGGATGCATAACATATAGGGGGCATACATATGTGTGTTGCGGAACTACAGGCCATGTACTTGTTGTATTTTTGTTAATACATGTTCAGTTCTGGTACAGATTGATTATAGGACAGTTGTACAGGTTGGATGCAGGTCAGTGGTAGAGATTGATACAGTTGTACAGTGGTATATCTCACATTTATAGTGTGATAGTGGTTCCATTGTTCTACTTCTACTTCAAGGTGGTTGGATGGGTCAAGGATAGGTGGTTGTAGCCACCTTCCGGTTGTAGTCGAAGAACTTAGGGGGTTGTAGCCTCCTTCTGGTTGTAGCCAAAGAATTGGGGAGTTGGAGCTTACCTTGGGTTGTACCTTGAGAAACTAGGGGATTGGAGCCTCCTTTCAGTTGCAGCTAGAAAACAAAGGAAGTTGGTGCTTCCAATGAATGTAATTCTTCAAGACATATAAGAAAAATCATTTTGTGGTTTTCTCCCGCTTTGGGTTTCCACGTAAAAACACTCGTGTACTGTGTATGTGTGTGATTGCTCATTTGTTCATTGTTTATTTACTCTGTAACTATTGGATGATGATGCTACATTGATATAACACTTGTATTTTTGGTGAAAAGGGACCCAATTTCTCTATTACTGATTCACCCCCCCTCTCAGTAATCCAACAAGAAGTTCCAAGATAATACGAGGTTCCAAGAAAAAATAGCTTTGTTGCACATGGAAGAAGCGCTCTTTGGGCGGTTAGATGAAAACCCGAATATCTTGAGCGTACAAAATCCTATTTTGAATCCACAAAATGCATGATGAAGCTGATATTGTGGGATAGGCAATGAAATTATAATCATTCAAAATTTTCTTCTTCTGATATCAATTGTTTTTATTATTCCAAGAGCAGGAAATCAAGGTGACGAAATTTTGGATCAATAACTAGCTCCAACTGTGGGACAATGACCCCCTATGGGTTACTGAGAACACTATAATATGAATACTAACTACCTTCTCCATTGGGCTATGGAGTCATCTTTAAAATGGATTCTTGTAATTCTTCCTTTATGGCGTTATCTTCAAATATCGCCTCCACTTAGAAACTGCTTTATTGCACAAAAAATTTACTAAATAAGTAAACTATGTACAAAGAAGATCTATCTACCCTATTCTACTTGGAGGATAGAGACACTTTTAGGTGCAGGTAGATTTACAATGGATCCATTCAAGCATCCATATGATCTATGGAATGAAATCCAGAACTGGGAAACATGTTGAGGCTAGTACTAAAGAATCATAGGCATGTCCAATTGGAAAAACTGAGCCAGATGTAACCGAAATATGATTGCATTGCTTGGAAAACAATGCTTTGGAACCATGATTCAATGAAATCAATTCATGGTTGCTCAAGAATTGTATTGTCTTTGATTGGATGAGAAGTTTCCAATCTGATAATAATTTCATCTTTCTCATCATTATTGACCACATCCAAGATTCTTGATTCACTGGAAATGTCTTGAAAGTAGTATTCCTTCATGGAATGGAAATATTTCCAATCATTATTCTCAAGATTAATTTCTTCCACCAATTCTTATTGTTGCCAATGTTCATGTGGATTTTTTATAATTTGTTGCAACATTTTCCACATGAGTATGTTGGCTAAAATATTCTTGTGCATTTGGTGGAGGCTCATTCATATCATTTTCAAATTTGTTGCTTGAAAGATCTTCATATGGAGTATATAAAAGGCTGAAATATTCGTTGTCTTATGTCCATATGGGAGAGGGTGGGTAGGAAAAAATTTCAGCAAATGAAGTTTCCAACACATCCCAGCTGGTAATGGTCCTATGCAAAAATGAATTGTACCATTCAAGAGCATCCCCACACAGATTTTGTAAAAATAATCGACTGGTAACATTGTCTCCAATGAGATTGAAAACATCACATGTAATTTTGAATCTAAACAAGTGTTTCTCTGCATCTTCTGAAGTATTTCCAAAGAATGTGGAATTTTTTTCAAAAGGAATATCATGCCTCTAAAAATCTACTTCTGGCATATTTAAAGGGATTCTATGCAATCTCCTCCTTCTTTGGATAAATCTTCGTTTTGATTAATCTTGTAAATCCATTGGAGGGCTAGGTGAAGAAGGTAAAGGAACATCATGACATGAAAGAAAATCCTCAGAAGAATCAATGAAATCACCAAGGACTTCATCCTCCTGAATCTTTGATTGTTCTTGGCTCTTTTTGAGGTCATCCAAATATTTTTGAATAATATTTTTATAAATCCCTTGCATCTAGAACAAGCATCAGTCTTTTTGAATTTTCTTTTCGAAAATTTGAACCATAGAGACTCTGGTTCTTTAATCAAACATGAAAGAAAGCCTCAGATATCTTGAAAATAAATTGTCCCCAGTATGGTCACCAAAAATGTTGACTAAGTACTTCATTTCTTGATGATCTGTATAAAATGTGAACTGGTTTTCTAATATATAACGTCAAAACTTCTGTAGGGAAAAGATCATTGCTAGACCTTCTCTTTCCATAGTCGAGTAATTTTTTTCTTCTTTATTTAGCTTCCAATTCACATATGCATTTGGATGGTCGACTGTTTCATCTCCTAGTTGAGCCATAACTTCTCTAACTACTACATTTTATGCATCGACATGTACATAAAACTTATTGGTCCAGTTAGGAAATATCAATATTGAAGCTTCCACCAGATTTATTTTCAATAGTTCAAAACATTCATTATGTCTTATACTCCAAAAACGTTCTACTCCATTTCTCAATAGATCATATATTGTAAAGGTGATGTCTAAATAATTTCTTTATAAATTTTCTATAATATCCTGTATGACCCAGAAAAATTTTGATTTGCTTTTGGTTAATAAAGGGATTTAGGTCAAGAATTGCCTTGATTTTTTTCATATCAATATTAATACCATATTTACATACCACATTCCCCAACAATATTCCTATATGAGTGGAAAAAATACACTTCTTGGTATTCAAGGAAAGATGTATTTGACGATGTCTTTAAAGAATCATTCTTAACCAATTTATATGTTATTTTAAGAGGTTGTAGTTAGTCCAATCATCAAACTATACAACCATTGTTTTATATATGTCTTCCTGAAAATCCTATACCACAATTATGGAGAATACTGTAGGTGCATTCTTCAATCCAAAAGGCATTACCATGTATGCAAAAGACCCAAATTCTGATACAAAGGAATTTTTTTCTTGATCTTCTTGAGTAATAGCTACCTGGATATAACCTGAAAATTCGTCTGTAAATGAATAACATCAATTCCCTGCAACCTCATTAATAATATTATCTACAAATGGACTCGGGAAATGATCTGTGAGTGTTAATTTATTTATCCCACTAAAGTCGACACAAATCCTTAGCTTTTTAGGATCGTTCTTTTTAGGTCGCACAACCATTGGATTGGCCCATTCAGATTTGTCGATGAGGTAAATGATCCCATCTGCTAACATACCTTTGATTTATTTCTACACAATTGGTTCTTACTTGTGTACCAACTTGTAAGGATGTTATTTTATGGGCCAAACTCCTAAAATAAGTTCAATCTTCATTTCACCTATTTCCTTGACCATTCCTTTTAGGTCTTTGTAATCCATCACAAACACATCTTGGTATTCCTTTAATAGGTCAATTATCTCTATAGTTTTCTTGTATTTCCATTAGTCACTTATTCAGGACATCTTTGGTAGACCGTCATTTGATATGTCAACTTATTTAAATATTATTTTAACATCCATCTATTCAAGGGGTTTTGATTCATCTAACTTGCGCTCCTCTTCTTTGACTTCATTATATCCTTGTGGAAAAACATGTTTTTCTAGATCTTATTTATGGTCTTCTTTGGATATTTTAAAGATATTTTTAACTTGTTTTCTCACTTTTGGGTGGGTCTTCTTCCATTGGAATCTCTTCCCTGGAAAATTTCCATTTTCCATGTCGATTCGACAAGATATTTGATTGACTTGACTCTAGCATGATATATAGTTATAGGATGAGGTCGACGATATGTCGAATTACACTTTTCCTCTTTTTCTAATTTCTTCAGGACTTGATTTTCTATGAATTATTTTATCTCTTGGACTATCTCTGGTAAATAAATTTCTTTTGTTCTAAACTCAAAATATTTAATGAATTTTTTCTTTAAGTCGTTCCAAATAAATGTCTCCCCACATGCTTCTTTGATTTTATACCACTTATATGGTATATCATCCAATGTGTTTGAGAACATATGCGTCCATACTCGTTCATCTCATTGCCTAATTATTTTCCATTCATTTTCACATTCATGAATGTGGGCAACAAGGTCAAACCCTCGCTTCAATTTTGGGATGTTTGCAGCTACTGATATTTTCTTTCCTCCAAAGCATTCTACAAAATATATAGTTGTATAGATCTGAGTTTTTAGATGTGGAGCATGACTGTTCCAGCATCTCGTTGCTTGTCTAGTGAAAAACTATATAATATTTTGTAGTCAACCTTGCTTGTTGACAACTTTAGAAACCTTTTCAGCATGAGCCAACGAGGAATCACATTCTCTGAATCTGATAAGAGGTGTTGAATCTTTTTTATATCGATCGGTATAAGAGTCATATTTTTTTTGTATTTCTTTTCATAGACTGCAGGTACCTCTTTGATGGAGAAACATGACCAAAACTTATGTATAGGAATAACCTCAATTGATCGACATTATTTTACTTTTGACCTGTAATTATCCATTTTTCATTCATATAATTCGGTATTTGAATTCTTCCCTATTTATAAGGGTGAAACATGTAATATATTTTCTTCTACATTTGGTTCAACATTATCTTGATCCTTCATATTATCTGGTATAATCTTTTTGTTTCTGCATCTCCATCCCAAGACTTTGTTGATGAAAAGGAATGATCAATCTTAATACCAACATTTTCATATTTTGCGTGGGTAGAGAAAAATAATCAGGATTATCACCCTGTGTTTATAGCCTCTTTTACAAAAATTTCAATTGATTCTCAAGAAATATGTCCTTGGAATTAATGTTGTCTTTTATAATTTAAGTATGTCAAAATGAAAAGAAAACATTCAAAACAGAAAGTAATTTGAATATTTTTTGAATAGCTTTATAAATAAAAGATCTGATAACGGTAACACATAAAACTCAAAAGAGACTCAAAGCCATCCAAAGATTTTATTTATTCAAATCTGAAATACAACCAACAACGTTCTTCATACCACAAGGGTAAGGACAAAATGAAACTCGCAATCATCGATGGTATTTTGCACCATACAATGACTATTGGTATCATCAAGTGAAACCAAGACTGAAACAAAGCTAAAATAACATGCACAAATGTCATTTCCTTGACTCTACACAAAACCCTCAATCAATACTAAAAACTAAAACAAAAATCTAACAAGAATCTGCATACTATCAAAGAAAGGTGTGTTGGGTCTCAGAAATGTCGCATTTTCATCCTATTTTCCTTTCACTATTCCTCTCATTCATCCATATTTCATTATTCCATTTACCTTTCATTATACCATTTTCATAAATACATTTGGGTTTCACCTTATTATTTTCCACTTTATTCATTTTAGTATTAAAAGAGAATTTATGATTAAATATTAGAAAATCAACATGTTTTCATATATATCTCAAAAATGTGTGAGCTTTGTAATGTGTAGGAATATGTGAAGGATTAATTCAAAAAGACTTCTCGAATATTTCCTCCACCATTTCAGGATTTGAGCAGATAATTATTAAAGTTTATTTCAAGGAGAAGATCACGGGGAATGGATAGCATACATTATCCAAGATTTATGAGAGATATGTGTGAGGATTTGAAGGGATCATATTTTGTAATAATGGGAAATTGGTTGAGAGAAAAGTGGATCTGTAATTATGAGATGTTTATCTTCTTTTCAAAGCTCTCATGTATAAAAGAGAGTGCTCTCGAGGGAGTAGTCATTATGAGAAGAAAGTAATTAGTCATTATGGGATTAGAAGGAGATTATATTTAGATTGGAAAATGATTAGAAATCAATGGTAGGAGTTAGTCATTTGGTTCATAGTAATTTCTTTGATTAGTTTCATGATTTCATTATTTTGTCATTTGATCATTGTGATGTAATTGAGATTGCTTTATTGTTAGTGTGAGCTCACACGTGTTGTCTTGTTTCTCTTCACATGTTGTTTTCCTTTGATGCAATTTTCCATTTCCAAGTTAATTTCATTTACGCAATTTCATTCCAAGTCGTGTGTTTTAGCTTCCCGCATTAGATTAACAATTCAATTCTAGTTGTAGCTTCAACATTAGATTAGGTTAAGTTAGCTTCAATCCTGCATATATTGTGCATGTGCTTCATAAGTTTACAAACTCCTCGGGTTGACAATTAAATGATTGGGCACTTATTAAACAACAATATTTACCCCCAACGAGGTCATCAACCTTGTGAAGTATATCAACAAACAAATAATTTTTGGCTCTCCTTTTTGCCACCTTCAGTAGGATCCTACTATCAAAAACACGTCCTTAGCATTTATGTATTTCATAGATGAAAGAATTAGAAAATAAATCTCACTTAAGAAGCAAGAGCAGACCTTATCATAGTTATTCTCTCTATCACTCTCCCCTTTTGCTTGTCCCTTGAATTCTTCTTTTATTCTTCTCAAAGTACTTTGAGAAGTTCATCTACTTTTAGTTATTTCATTAACTAATTTTAGTTAATAGGGAAAATTTTATAAAATAATAATAATAATTAATGATAAGGATAAATAAATACTAACTAATAGGTGGGGACCCCCTAATTATTCATTTTAAATTTTTTTATTAATTTTCTCCTTATCCTTCCTAAAAAATAGAGAAAATTTAATGCTTCCAAATATACATTTAAATATCAACATATCCCATATTTAAATAATCCCACATGAAACTTTGTAAACTTCCTTGTGACTCCCAAATTTTAAGCATATTTATCAAAATAAATATATCAGTGTGTGCCTTATTAAAAAAAATTGTCATAATATGCCAAAAATGAAAATATCACCAGTTTGTCAAAAAATAAATTGTTGTACAGAAATCAAATTGATAATCAACCAATATGATCCAACATATTTCTAAAAATTATAACTTTCTTCATCAATAAAATATCAAATAGCAATGTAAAACTAGAAGTCATATTTTTTATGTGAGGCAATTTGCCTCTTCTCACTTCCATGTGGTTTTGTTGCCTTCATGACTTCTATTTCTTCATATGCTAGTGCTTTAAGCCTTGATGTTGAAGTCTCGGGATGCATGTCCTCAAAACTATTTATTACTTCCAATTTTCTAGGATTGGGCATGGGAAGTAATAGAGTGTGAAGAGGTCATTGATTGGTCAGAGTTGACAGATTGGGATGGTCATTTTCCTTTACTAGGATTTGGTTCATGGGATAGATATTTGAGATTCTTTGATGGATGTTGAGTGGAATTTTCCTGAGAAGACTCTGAAGTGATATGCAATGCAAAAATTTTAGGTGGAGGATATGGAGGTAATGGAAGCGAAACTGCAGGAGACCATCCATGAACTTGGTTCTGATGCGGGTTAATAATTTCCTACCAACCATCATTGGTTGGAACTTCAGGATGTAGAGAGACATGAGGTCGAACAGGGATACCAGAAAGGATATTATGAGGTTGATGGAAAGGCCGTTCAAGTGGAGGATTCGGTTGGAAATCCCCTCTTCCTGCTAGATTAAGGAAACTAGTCTGTAATAGTTGATTGAATTCTTCTTAATCAACGTCAAAGTGGATGGAAAAACATAGTCTTTTATTACCCCAAAACTCATTTGGTCTCCTTCTTCTTCCTCTATTTCCTCTACCACCACTTCCTATATTGAAGAAACTCATGTATATGTAAAGCAGAGTTAGAGTATGTACACAATAGCTAATAATCATAAAACATTATTTACATGACATAATTTAGTATAGTTATCTGCAACAACAAACAAACATGTAGGAAACGATAATCATATAGGGAAAACATTCAAAAATCAGTTATGCCACTTAACCCTTCTTCATATCTCACAATACTTAGTATTCAAGAACATGGGAATATAAATGATATTGGGAATATGGTAGGATTTATAATGTGCATAAAATGTAAGAATGACAAGGAAATATAATGATACGTGTTCTTAAACAATCACATAAAACATTTGTGAAAACTTTGTCCTCCTTCAACAATGTTATTTTATTCTTTCATCAATAAATACCATCATTGTTTATTTTAACCATCAAGTACACATTAGGGAGAAGAATTACAAATGAAAATGAAAGTGGAAATGGGAGCTAGGAATAACTACGGAAAATGAAAATATGGAGGGATTTGGTCGTGATCAACTGAACTTTTAACTATGCCACAACATCATTCTGATTAAAATCTCATCATATATCAACCATTTAAGCCTTTTCCTTTTTAATATAAAATTGACAGAGGAACTTTAAAACTTTATATATCATAGGAGAAAAAATAAATGATTTTGAAAGTGATAAATGAATTTGGGAATATGGGAATAACTACGAAAAATGGAAATTTGAGGGGAATTGGCCATGTGTATATAAAATTTTCAAAGTTGATAGATTTATTTCATAATTCAGAATCATTTCATTACCCATAATACAAACAATTTTCTTCCAATAATAAATCTGAGTTGATCTCAAAATATTTCCAATAGCGAAATGTATTAGATAGATTAAGCACATAAATATCTGCGAGTGCTTCCAACTCAACATGTCATCAACCAATGAAAATCAATAAGCAGTAAGCTTGAATTGAATGTATAGTGAAGATCGAACTAAGTATTTTTTTCATAATCTTTTCAAAATCAACGCCCATCATAATCATGTAGTTTAATAAAACCTTTATCGTATCGGAGTCCAAACTGAAGCACTCTAATTAATTTTTGGGTGCAACAAAATTCACATGTATACCCTCACTTTAAAAAAAAATAAAATAGTTCATTTATCATTAAAACAAATAATCATCACACTACATGAAGGCATCATCATAAATATGCCAAATGTACCATATCACAACCATTTTCTAAACATACTTTACACATTTCCTTTCTTTCATAACCAAAACTGAACTGAAACAACTCGTAGTAAAAAATAAAAAAAAAGGATTGGAGGACATTTAGAGTTTTTGACACCCAAAACTCATATACATTTCAACAAGCGTAAAGGTTAGGGTTATGCAAGTAGGACACCAAAACTTTTCTTTTGAAAATGATTCAAAACAGACTACATACATTTCCCTTGAATCGACCCTGACCAAAGACTAATGTCTCTTGGGAGAAGAATGTGAAAATGGTAGTCAAACAGAGATTGATATATTAGTAACCCCAAGTCATGCTGAAGGAATAACCCAAAATAAACTATACATACTTTCTGAGAGGTAAATGACATTTCACAGCAAGGTGGCAGATTCATTTGTAAATGGAGTGATAATGAAGCTCAACAACAACAACATTTAAACTAGGTTGATATATAGCAGAGAAATAATGGGTTCATTGTGAAGGTAAGAATAATGAATACTAGCAGAGTTCTTTACCAAATGTGGCATCAAATATAACACAAGATTCAAGAAACCTTCATTTCGAAACTGTAAACTAAATAATAATAGTTCCTTTCTATCATCATTTCCTGTAGGATGGAGAAACTAAGAAGAAAACCAATAATAAACAACACATTCATTCACCATTTCAAAGATCTATGGCTAAATTAAAACTGTAAATTTAAAATGTGTTTGATAAGAGTAGCTACATGAAGCATACATTCACTAGCTTGCTTGAATTATTTTCTTTAAGCAAAATAGGTTTAAACACCAGAAAGTCAAGGGTTAGGGTTCGAATAGAACAATTTTTTCATAGCTCGATTCCACAAACCATCAAAGTGAAAATGACAAACATCAAAGGTGGTAACCTCAACGAGAAACCCACGCCCATGCATTCAATGCATGAGACTCACTTCGTCTCAAACATTTACTTCCCTTTCCACATCATAATTCCATTAACCCACTTAATCCATTAGTGGAGAGACATATCATTCCAACTATGCAAGAGTTCATGTGCTTTTACATCCATATCACCGTCATTTTAAATTCCCTCGAAATAACAGCCTATTTAGTGTGTTGAATAAACCCACATCAATTTCCAAACTTATGTAACAATGGCATATAATTGACATACTAATCTCTTTAAAACAATATTTGAGCAATACCAATAGACCATACGAAGGATTTGCAATATATCACATGCATCGTGTTTAACAATAGGTTCGACCCTTGTCATAAACTTATCATATCACCTTGAAATATATATGCAAGGCCCGAAACCAACATGCCATATAAAAAATTGTGTTGTAATGTTTGAATAAAATTCATGTTGGTTTGTTGTGATTACAGACTTTTCAAAGTGGATCCTCCATATTTTTGCTACTTATTTTTGTATGTGAGAGTCTCAACATGTACCAACCTTTAAATAATGAAACAAAACAACAACATTTTCATAACATATTACATGGAGGATAATATAAGACAAAAAAAAATTACTTAACCAGCCATCACCTCCAGAAATTCATTAATTCAAGTGACTGAAGCATCAAATATTATGAGGAGAACTAATATAGACTATAAAAGATCATTCTTTGAATGTAGATTTCTCTTTTAAACTAGGGATCTCCACCTACAGTTAAGTATTTATAATTTATATATATATAATAGGCATAATTTTTATTAATTCCTTGCAACCATTTGAAAGCAGGTGACTAGTTAACGATTTTAGAGTCAACAGACTCCATCCAGGGCTTTCCTTCTTTTGGATCAAGTGGTATAAAAAAATTCTTCCCAATACCCTTAAGATTGATTCTATATCTTTCTAACGAGATAGTCACTTTCATTTTTCTTCCCCAATGTCAAACAACCAGTGTTGTGTATGCAGGAATGCCCTCAACTAGATTTACCATTTCAAAGTCAACCAGTGTCAAAATTCCCATAATAATAGTTTCTACATTCATTAGTATCATGATTGGTTCATCGAATCTTTGGTCTCCAAGTTTTAAGAAGTTGGTATATTTTTAGAATCCATATCTCCCCATCTTAATCCATGTTTCTTTCAAGAGTATATCCATTTGAGATCCAAAATGAACTATGACTTGGGGAACAATATAGCCTTCTATCTCTAAGACGATCTATGGGTCATAGTCGTCAAGGGTTTTGTCATGTGATAGTTGCCTTAGATTTTTGTATGAGATTTTTCCTTCTTTGGATTCCTTCAAAATATTCAGCAGTTCTAGTAGTCTTCCAACTGTTCTCTTTTATTAATTTGAGGAATTCATCAAGACAACATCTTTTATTCCTATTTTAATTTTGTGTTGTTGGTCACTTCCAATTACATGTTCACCGTAATCATCTTAGTCGAAAAATTCAAGGGCTTAACGCATGATTTTCTTCTCCTGATCTGAGTTAGAATAAGCATTATTCCTTCTTTATAGTTGGACTTGAGATTCCCTTGATATATAGTTGCCTTGGCCTACTCGTGACTATGTAATGACATCCAATTTTATCTTATTAAGAACTTCATGCTTTGGGACACTTTGTAAAATATTTATTGTTCTTTTCTTTCTAATATTCTCCAACATAATAGGGTAGTATTCTAATGAATGATCATCGACTCCACATATAGTAAAAAACTTCAGGTCATTTCTTTCCTTCAACAGATAGTCGGGGATCATATGGTTGTATTTTAAACAAACATGACAGTATGCTCTGCGTCAATCACCATGTCTTTCTCTACCATATTGACCATTATATCCACCTCTATAGCCTCCTCTACCTTGGTATCCTCCTCGGTAATCTTCTCTACCTTGATATCCACCTCTTTTCCTTGATATATGTTTCCTCTTGCTTGGTATCCTTCTCCATTATTGCCTTAATCTGTGTTCTGGTCAACTTCCTGCGTATGATAGACTGTATGAAAATTTGCTTTATTTTTCCTATTAATTTTGCATTCTTGTGTGGAGTGAGTCACCTCCTTATAGATGTTGCACCATTTCAGCTTCGCACTCTTCAGATTATGTGGGAAGTCTAGGGTGTTATGATTTGTAAGAACTTGGCATATTTCACTATAATGTTCGATGTGGACCCATCAGACCTCTAGTTCCCTTTAGGAAGGGTCTCTATATTTCCAATAATATTTTGTATGTCCCTTGATCCAAAAAATCCTTAGATGCTTATTAATATTTAAAACATAATAACATCTACTTGACCTTTGAAATAATAATGATCCCTTGACTAATTACAAAATACATGTGAATTAATTATCTATCCAAATACATTTTAGTGATAAACAACTTGCAAATAATTGAGCGGAAATAGACCAACAATATTGAAATCACATACACAAATTTGATAACGAAGTTCACCCAATTTGGGTTATGTCTCTAGGTCCGCTTCCAATAGAGACCTCTTTATTAATGCTCAAATTATTTTGTTTTAAAATGACTTTTTTACACGTTGCTCAAACTCAGAAACATAGTGCACCATTGAATTCCTTGCAAAATTTCGATAAAAATGAGTATAAAGTTCATAAAATTCCATACCAGAACCATGTGACATGCATTATGGTGCAGCCTCCAAGTCTAGTTACCCTCGAGAATGAACTTTGAGACATTGTACTTTGCAATTGATGAGTGATTGTCCTTGTCTCGGTCCACGTGCCTATTAAATGGGGCACAGGCCCTAACCTCTTGTCCACACTTTATGGCACACTTTAATTATTTGTTAGGTGAGTTCCATAACAAACCCGCACCTTTGGTGCAACGATTATGTTGTTTAAACCATGTGTTATAAATAACATATGTATGGTAATATGCATATAGTTTCAACAACCTCGAATATAGTGTATGGTTATATGGGTTTCAAATGAACCATGGGCTGGGGGCTATATCCCTTGGTACCTTTTCTCTTCGAACGAACCTTTAGATTAATTCAAATATATTTTCTTTCATATATGTTTAAGTGGAAATCATATGGTGTAATGGATAGATCATTGGTTTGGTGGGCGGGAGACCCGGGTTCGATCCTCTGAGCTCCAACAAATTTTTTAATTAACCTTACCCATTAATGGCCAATGAGAGGCTGCCACATGGTAGTCTCTCATTGGTTTATCTCTACCATGTGTCAACATATGATTGATCCACCTATATGTATGGTATACCACATCCCCTGCTCAGTGAGACATATAATGTGCCACGTGGCACCCCATGGTGTGGCCACATCATCATCGTATGGTCGTATGGTCGTGCCACATGTCACCCTTTCTATGGTAACATGTGTCACCTTTGAGCCTGTTGAATTTTACCTTTTTGCCTTAATTTTGACCTAAAATTTGATCGTCCATATCATTTGCATACGAACTTTGTTTGAGGCAATTTTTGCATCATTGAAAATCTATCCTTGAACTCTATCCATTGATGTCATTTTTAAGAACATTTGAGACAGTATGATTTTGAGCATTTCTAAACCTTTTTGGACCTTTGTGAGCGTTTTGAATCCTCCCAGACCTCTGTGAGTGTTATGGATCCTCTTGGATCATTCCTCCCCATTGGAATCCTTTTGGACCACAATTTTTTTTTATTACTCAACAACTAAGTGAGGGTAAATCTCCCTCACCCTTTTGATCTTCATCCACTTTTATTTACTTGGTTTCACCCCTTTAAGACCAACTTGAAGATACTCCACATCACCTTGTTGTGAAGTCCTGATTCTTCTGTCAAGAATAAAATCTTCCTATAGGTCGTTTAAATACTCTGGAGCAAAATCATCAACTGTTGGAACCTAAATAATTTCATATTTATCCATAATCATAGGAGGCTCATAAAGCTTCAAATTCTCAACATTTACCATTGAATACATTTGCATGTAGGCTGGTAGATCTAAACAAAAGGAATTAGTACCAATCTTTTATAATATCTTTAATGGACCATATCAGATTGGCCTTATGTTTTTACCTTCACCCTTCATTCTATCTTTGTTGATATGTAACCATACTTGATCATCGACTTCGAACTAATGATCAACCCATTGTTTTTCATGCGTTGCATTATACTTGGCTTGGCTCTTCTACAATTGTTCCTGTACTTCTTGGTGTACCTACTGGATATTTTGAATGAACCTTTTAGCTTTATTTGTACCATCTTTTCCATACTCTTTACTTTCTTCTCCAAAATAAAATTCGATGTAGGAACATCACCATCAACATTCATTGAGGCCAATTGGAGGACAACTCAACATCTAGGGCAAGCATTCACATCGGTTTTGTATTCCAGGGAGAGCATGTCACTTTAATGTTTTGAAAATATTGTAATTAAAGGCCCATAAGATTTTGAGGATTGAGCCATTGTAAACAATCCAGGAGATTGTAATTTCTTTAATGCCCAAAGGATTGTACATATTTGGAGCATCGACTCATATCTATATTGTAAATGCTCATTTATTTGTAATAATCTTACTGGTATAATTCTTTAATTATGATGTGAAAGCACTAGAGTAGTCGGAAGGAAGGCTCGAGAAGCCCCTCCATGTATAAATGTATGTAATCTATGCCCAAAAGAGGTTGCTAGAGTTTATTGTAATTGTTGTTGGAGTTTATTGTATTTGTTGTTGAGATTATTGTGATTATTGTTGAGAAAGAGAAGTTGAAGAGTTGTTGGAACTCTTGTAAATATTTTTTTGAAGGAATATAATAGAGGATATTTGATTCACATGTCTGAGTTTTCTTATCTCTGAGTTATTTGGGTAATGTTATGTTATCTATTTTCTGTGTTCATATGCATCTATGTGTATTTCATGGTTGAATGAATGAACCTTTGATGTTTTGTAAGTTTCAATTGTTTCTCTTTTGAAATCCTTGTGCAAGGAGTGCACAGTGGCCACGTAAGGAGTGAGAAGGTAGAGTCATTTACAGACTCAATAGCTCAGGAGAGATAGAGAGAATTTCATAGAGTGAGTGAAAGGAGTGCACATATACTCGTTTGAGTATAAATAGCTCGAAGGATAGACCCATGCAATCAGTGCACAGGGCCAACACTTAGTGAAGTGTTGAGAGAGTCTCAAGGACAGTGAGCGCAAGGAGTGCGTAGGAGATTTTTTCTAAGTCTCAAGCTCGAGAGAAGTAGCACAAGGTGTGCGCCAAGGTTCGAATCACTTAAAGTGACAAAGATTAGGAAGGATAGCGAGCAAAGGTCCTTGGAGAAAGGATTCATTTTGTTTGTAGGTTGATAGGACGAGATCCCTTCGGGAGAAGCCAGATTTTTCACAACTGTCAAATTCTGACTTCGCACATTCAGCGGTTTCAGGGTGTGTTTCATGGAGGAGACCATTTTCCTGAAGTCCTGGAGTATGAAGCTAATCTGGACCATTGGTCGATGGGGGAAATATTTACACACATAAACAGGTGTCTGGAAGTCCGACTATCCAGAGAATTGGAGGTGAAGTTGCAAGAGCGAGTAGAACTCCCGAAGCTCCAAATCTAGGAGAAGATCTTGACCGTTGGCGTCAAAGCCACGTGTCGGAAGATTGCTAGTAGTTCGAAAATCCGACAGTTCGGAAGAATGGAGGCATGGAGTTTTTTGTTTCGAGAAATCCTGAAGGCCCAAAGGCTGGAGTATATCTCAACCATCTATTGAGAGGGACACGTAGATCATAGATCCATCCCTTCACCAATTCGTCAGTCCGAAGGATTTGGAGTGTTGTGTCACGAAAAGATCTGAAGCTCGAAGTGCAGAGTAAACATCAAACGTATATTCGGGGTGGGTGTCAGCCATATGATCTGCCAATTCAGAGTTCATGCATTCATAGGTATTGCACATTGGAGTGGGTAAAACTCTCGAAGCTCGGAGTCTTGAAATATCTGTGAGTCATAGATCTTGGTGTGTATTGAGAGTCGTTGATCCTCGACATTGTTCAGGTGTTCACGAATTTGATGTTCGGGAGGATTGTTGTGTGTTGTAGTTGGAACTCCCAAATCCATGAGCTCCAAAAGGTTGGAGCTCTTGTGGGTTAAGAACTTAGCCCACAATTTTGGCCTGAGGTCATGTGGAACTCTCTGCTAAAGTGACAAGACCCTCGCAAATGTAAATTTGTGTGCAGGTAAAAGAGAAAAGGCATGTGGTAGATTGTTTCAAGGGTTCAAAAAGGACCCGGGAGATAATTCATCTCCTTTGAGAGAACGATCCTAGACCGGGAGATCATGCAAGCCCCAGGAGTGGTGGGCATTTGCATCAAAATTCCATAGGTGATTTAGGAAAGTACCCCAAACATACTTAAAAAAACATTTTCTGAGTAGAAGAATGCATGGCATGATTATAGGCATGTTGTACATAAGGAAATTGTTCATCCCATAACTTAAGATGTTTGATGTAGTATCCTCGAAGTAGATGTACCATTGTTCTATTTACCACCTTTGATTTTACATCTTTCTGCAGATGAAAATTTGTGCTCTTCTTTAGCTTAGTGTCCATCGGCTCCCATAAATGAGACCAAAAATTTCCCAAAAAGTGAGAGCATCAATCTGATATAATAGATGTAGCAAGCCAAAAATGAACCCATACATTAGCAAAGAACATATGTGTTGTTTGTTCGGTTGTGACTTGTTTCTTGTATGGAATTAAGATACACATCTTACTGAATCGATCCACAACAACATATAAATAATCATGACTTTCCCTGGACATTGGAAAACCTCCTACAAAATCCATGGATATACTTTCCCATGGTTGAGAAGGTACTGGAAGTGGCATATATAAGCCCAACTTTCTGTTGCTAGGCTTTCTTGCAGCACACATAACACACCCTTTTATAAACTTGGAAATTGAATCATTCATTCGAGGCCAATAACAATATATCTACAATTGTGTTATTGTCTTACCAACCCCAAAATGACAAGAAATGGGAGATGTATGAGCTTCTCTAATTACATTTACTCTTTCATCTATGGGTATAGAAAGTTTTCCAAGATGATATAACAAATTTTCATCCATATAATAATATGATTGTTGATTGCCACGTGTTAATGCTTCACATATATATTTAAAATCACCATCCTTATCATATTTTTCAGTATAACTTTCATGAGCTAAAGGATTATAACTTAGTATTATGGATGCATTAATCACTGGTCTTGAAAACATATATGCAACCTTATTAATAATATATTTCTTGTACTTGATTACCAGATGAAACTGTTGTAATAAACCCATCCACCTAAAATGTTGTGATTGTTGAGGCTTGGTCTGGGATTGAAAATATTGTAATGGTCAATGATCTATATGAATTATTGTCTCTTTTCCCATTAGGTAATGCTTCCATTTCTTCACACTTTGTACCAATGCATACAATTCCTTATCATATGTTGGATGGTTAATTACTTCTTGAGTAAAGGTCTCATAATGATAACATATAGGTTTACCTCATTACATCAAGACTCCTCCCATGGCATATCTGCTTACATCGGTTTGAATCTGAAATGGCTATTGTAGATCTGGCAGAGCCAAAACTGGTGTGGTGCTTATCTTTTCCTTCAATGTCTCGAAGTATTTTTGCTTCTTGCCTCCCCATTGAAAGACCTATTTTACACTTGTTAATGCATGTAGAGGAGTTGCTATGAAAGAAAAATTAGCAATGAATTTTATCTAGTATTTTACTGCTCCTAAGAAGCTCATGACTTTTGTTGCAGTAATTGGCTTGGGCCAATTCAAAATGACTTCAACCTTTTCCGGATCTATCTTGAGTTGACCATTCCCTATAATGTAACCCAAGTATACCAGATAATTTTTTCCAAATTCACATTTAGACATTTTTACATACAACTTCTCCTTCTTCAAGAGTTCAAAGACTGTATTGACATGCATTATATGATCTTCCCATATTTGACTAAAGATCAATATATCATCTAAGTATATAATAAAAAAAATCATCTATGTAAGGCCTGAACACATCATTCATTACCCTTATAAATGTCATAGGTGCATTTCATAACACAAATGGAATAACCAACCATTTGAACAACCCTTTCTTTGTCTTGAAAGAAGTTTTACATATATCATTTTCTGTAATTCTGATCTTATGGTAACCACTTCTCAAGTCCAGCTTACTGAAATAAACAAAATTATTGAACTGATCCAAAAAATCATCAATTCTGGGAAGAGGATAATGGTTATTTACCATAATATTGTTCAGTGCTCGAAAGTCAATACACATCCTCCATGGGCCATCTTTCTTCGAAACTAATACAATAGGAGATCCACACAAAGAGGAACTTGGCCTTATAATTCCTTTATCGATCAATTCCTGAACTTGCTTCTTTATCTTTGCATTCTCTATTAATGATGATTTACGCATACCAATGTTAGGAAGAGGATCATCCTACTGCAAATATATTTCATGTTCAACCTCCCTCTTAGGAGGCATCTTTGTAGCTTCGTGAAATAACTCATCATAGTTAGATATGATTTTAACAAACTCTTGTTTACGACCTGGGTCACAACCTGATAAAGCATCAAATATATATTCTTCTTTATGTTTCACTATCATGAGAACAAAATATTTACTTTCTTTCACGAGTCTCTTCATTTTCCCTATGCTCACTAAAGAAACATTAGTTTTGATTTGATGAGATCTGACAATAAATTCAACCCCATCTTTAAAAAGGTGATATTTATTTTCTCCACGATAGAATATTACTTTCCTATAAAATAGATATGGACTACCTAAGACAATGTCGCAAATGTCAAGAGGCACAACATCTAACTCAATCTCGTCAAAGAACTTAGTTGTAATTGCAAATATGATCTTACATTGTTTCGTCACATGCAACTTAGAATCTTCACACACCCAGCCTAATGGATATGGATTTTTATGAGGTGTCGTATTTAAACCAAGCTTCTTAACAATTTCTTCAGATATTAAGTTAAATTGAGATCCATTGTCAAACAAATTTTCTACCTTTGTATGCTTGACTATAACCGTGACATGGAAAAGCTCGCTTCTTTTCTTTTGATCAATAACACTTTCCAATTTAGCAGATTGAATTGAAGAATCAAAATTGATAGTAGATATACCTTTGCTTTCTATTGCCATGATCTTAGATTCATTGCTGGAATATGATCCTAGATCATGTCGAGCTAATGCAACAGTCTTTTGCTTCCCTTTATCCTTGAGCTTCATTGGTCATAATTCTGGATGTAGCTTCCAACACTGTGCTTCCCCGTGTCCCTTTTTCTTATAGTGGGAACATGTAGGTCTTTCTTCAACTTGCTTTACTATAGTTGACTTCTTATTCTTCCATTTTCCTTTTAGTTTCTTCTCAATCTTGTATGGCTTCTTATCTTCAATCACATGCTTCCCCTTACTAGCCTCTAGATGTGTCGCTTGTACTGACACTTTATCAATGTTAGTATGGTTAAACATTAATATAGTGTTTCGAATATATAAGTGCATGACACCAAAATATTTTAGAAGAGTTTCTCGAGTATACAACGCAATTCCTAAGGATAATACCTTATTTTTGAATTCCTGTGTATATGCTTGAATATTTTGGCCTTTACCTTGTCTTAGATGTTGCCATTCTATAATTGTCGTTTGTGTATAAGCTAGTTGATAGAATTGTTTTCTTATGGCCTTAGTAAATTTATCCCAAGAAGAGATTATTTTACCTTTTTGAACAATATCAAATTGCATCTTACTCTACCACCATATTAATATTTTTACACTTAGTCTAAGAGCATGTAATTGTATCTTTGCAGTGTCATCCATGATATTTTGTACCCTACAATATACCTCTATTTTCTTGATCCAGTTGTCCAATTTCTCAACATTCAATTATCCATCATAGGTCAGCAATTTGAACTTGACATCCAATTTTAATAAAGGAAGATTACTACGAGACTACTTATAGGGATTATTTTTATGTTAAAAATGCTTACTTCCCTTAAAACAACACAATGATGAGGATGATGGTGAGGAGGGTTCCGAAGGGCCACCTTCATCATCTCCTCCTTCCTCTTTGACTAGTTCAGCTTTCTTCGATGTACATTTCTTCCACCATGGATTTCATTAAATTAAAAGCCTCGAAGAAATAATCTTTAGAGTTGTAAGCACCCAACTTTCTCAACGAAGTCATTTCTCTTCAATGAGTAAAACTTCTTGAAACAATATCGGGATTGTAATTAGCAAGTTTACCTTCTCCTCACCTGTATTTGGAACTTGTAAGCATCCACTTGCAACCACTTGTCAAACCTTTCTCTAATACCAACTTGATCCAAAACATCCTTAGATGGTTATTAATCTTTAAAACATAATAACATCTACTTGACCTTCGAAATAATAATGGTCACTTGATTGATTGCAAAATACGTGTGAATTAATTATCTATCCAAATACACTTTAATGATAAACAACTTGCAAATAACTAAGTGAAAATAGAACAACAATATTGAAATCACATACACAAGTTTGATAATGGAGTTCACCCAATTTAGGCTACGTATCCGGGTCCACTTCCAATAGAGACCTCTTTATTAATTCTCAAATTCTTTCATTTTACAACAACTTTTTTACACGTTGCTCAAAATCAGAAACAGAGTGCGCCATCAAATTGCTTGCGAAATTTCGATAAAAATGAGTATAATTTCACAAACTTTTGTGTCGGAACCTCATAACATGCATTACGGTGTAGCCTCCAAGTCTAGTTACCCTCGAGCACAAACTTCAAGACACTATACTTTACAATTGATGAGTGAGTGTCCTTTTCTCGATCCACGCACCCATTAAATAGGGCACGGGCCCTAACCTCCCGTCCGCACTTTAATTATTTGTTAGGCGAGTTCCATAACAAACCCGCACCTTTGGTGCAATGGTTATGTTGTTGGAAAATACTGGGTAGGTCGTGGGGTCAAAACCCATCGACCTTGCCATATTTTATGGTGTTTGTTTAAACGATATGTTATAAATATTATATGTATGGTAATATGCATATAGTTTCAAAAACCTCGTGCGCAAATATAATGTATGGTTATATGGTTTTCAAACAAACCATGGGCCAGGGACTATATCGCTCGATCCTTTTCCTGCCGAACGAACCTTTATATTAATTCAAATATATTAATTTCCATATATGGTTAAGTGGAAATTGTATGGTGTAATTTTTAGACCATTGGTTTGTTAGGCGGGAGATCCAGGTTCGATCCTCCAGGCTCCAAAACTTTTTTTAACAAACCTTACCCATTAATGGTCAATGGGAGGCTTCCACATGGCAACCTCTCATTGTTCTATCTCTACTACATGTCAACATATGATTGATCCACCTATATTTACAATATGCCACATCACCTGCTCAGTCGGAATTATGGTGTGTCACATGACATCCCATGGTGTGGCCACATCAGCACTGTACGATCATAATGTCATGCCACATGTCACCCTTTCAGTGATGGCACATGTCACCTTTGACCCTGTTGAATTTTGAATTTTTTCCCTAGTTTTGACTTCAACTTTGATCGGCCATATATTTTGCATACGAACTCCATCTGAGGCAATTTTTATGTCGTTGGAAATTTATCGCCAAACTCTACGCATTGATGTCATTTTTGAGAACATTTGAGATGATAAAATTTTGAGCATTTATGAACCTTTCTGGACCTCTGTGAGCATTCTAGATCCTCCTGGATCATCCCTCATTCATGTCATTCATGCACTAGAGGTCGCTTCTTCTGACTGTTAGGTCTCTAAATGTTTTCTAAAGAATCTCAATTGTTCTTTTGTTTTTCTATTAGTTGACAACATAGGCTATCCGTCATTGGCTTCAATCTGTTTATCCTTTTGTAAGGCTTCTTCACATGTTAGAATGTCGTGCATTCTCAGTGGTACATGTTTTTTTTTTAACAATCTTGCAACATACCACTGAATGAACAATTCGACATTTATTGTGTATGGAATATGAATCAAGAGATCTTGAATATTTTGTTGTATTCCTTGACAGACTCACCCAATTTTTGTTTTATTTCTTTTAACTTATGAGCCACGAGATGCTTAAAATATCATGCTTTAAAGAAAGAGAGGAAATTTGTTTTGATTTCATCTTTGGACTTGGTCTGATTTTCTATAAAATTCATAAACCATGCCAAGGATATTTTTTTCATAGCCTCAACAAACTGAGTCATTTGCTTGGATTCATCAATTATCTCCAAGGCATCCCAAAATTTCTCACAAAAAAACCAATGTATCTTGTGATCTTCATGAAGAAATTTGAGGGTTCTAAAGGCTGCCCAACATGCCTCTCATGTGACCTCTTGTTGGGAACCAACTTCAAGGTACTTTATAACTGTTTTCTGACTGTTCCTAGGATTTTTTTTTCTCTGTCCAAAAAAACCAACAAATCTTAACTTTATCCTCTGAAAATATGCCCCTTAGGAAGTGATTTAATGTCTCTTTGAAGATTCTCTTGAATGGGTTTCAATAGGACATTTTGTTGTCCATTGCTAGCACATTCATCATACTTCAAAACAGAAAATACCCTCTAGGATTTTTAACACCTATTATGTTGAAAGTAAATAAGCAAACCATGAAAAATTTGCACAAGTGCTTTTGGTCAACATGAACCTGTAAAAACCCCCATGGGGAAAACCGGTAAGATATTATATGTATCATGGAGATATAAAGAAAATGATACAAAGATAAAATGAACCAAAGGAACCTAATACAAATTGTAATCTCTTCTCAAGATAAACAATGGAGTTCCTTGAGTACTTGCGCCCTTTGCCTTGGTTTGTGTGTCCCTTACCTTGTACTTTGCACCCTCCTCTTTCCTTGATTTTCTTTGCTTGATTAATGTGCCTCCCTTGAAGATGACTTGTGATATTTGATGCTAACCCCCTACTCCTCTGTAGGTCTACATGACCTCTCAGTCAAAGAATCTTCAATTCTCAAGTCGAATGACTCTTTGAAACCTCAATGGTCTCCTTCTGTGACTACACACAGGCCCTTTCGACTTGATGGTGCAGGTCTAAATGGCACCCACGGCCTTCCCTTTATATTTCCTGCGAAATCTCAGAGTGTTGGGCATTAGCTCCTTTTCTAATAAGCCCTCTCATGATATGACCTTGGGTGATGACCATGTGATTGCGGGCGCAGCCACAAGTGGTTTTAAGTCAAACTACTTTTGGGCCCAAAATTCTCCTCCAACCTCCACATGTCCTCTTGATGAAACCACGGTTTGGATTGCGGCCTGCCCTCAATATTTTAAACTCCGCGCAACTCCTATCCCCACAATGCTACAGGATTGTCGATCTCATGATCTTGACGATACTGCCTAAACTGACGGTTCATATTCGCATCTTCCAAATCCATGGGCCAGATCTATCTCTTCGAGATCAACGTATGTTATCTCTTTGAAATTATGGACTTCGGGGTTTTGAAATATCAAAACCAACTCTCTTTCATACTCCAATCCTCCAGACCTGATGATCTGCGGACACTCCTGTGAAATCAACGGTGTTGATCACTTCAGAACTCTAGACTCCAGAGTTCTCAAACTTCAACCCTTTCCTTCTTTGGATTTTATTTGAAGACTCTAATCCACTGACGTGTGTCCTCTTCAGATCAATGACTATGATCCCTTCGCGTACCCAGACTTCAAACTTTTGAACTCTCAACTTTTCTCTCCCCGCGAAGTATGCATATTTATGTCACATGTCCTCTTGATATAATGATCGAGGATTACTTCGATACTTTACCCAGAGTGCATGGATCTATACCACGTCTCTCCTAGATCCGACAGCTCTAAATCACTTCGGGTCTTCGGGGTTCGACAGTCTCAGTTCTCAACTGAAACTCCACAATAACTTTACCTGAAGCTCGCGATCTATTGACAAGTGTCCACTTATAGATCAATGGATCTTGGCTCTTCGGGTGTTTCAACACTTCGACCTTCGCATTCCTCTGGATCTTTCGACCCATCGACACGTGTCCCCCTTGATCTAACGGTCCAAATTCACTTCGGCCCTTCAGCTCTCCGTGCTTCAGAAATCTCGAGTTTCAAACTTACCTCCTCCCGGACTCACGATATGTGACGGATCAAATCCACTCTCACAATCTGATGCTTGAAATTTACTCTAAACAATATGAGATCTTAGATCTGTTCCTGCAATCGGACAATTGATATTCTACATCGGGATTTTGGCTCTTCGGGCTTCGGAAATCTCAGTTCTCAACCCTTGGTGAACTCTCTCTTCTGAGTGTACGAAGCGCTAAGGCTAATGCACCTTACTCTGATCAAATGGGTGTTTATCTATTGCACTGTGATCCAACGACCTCTGTCGCTCCTCCTCCTGAGCTTCTGATCTCTCTGTGACTTAGAATATTTTCTAAGTGTTCAAATGTTTTGAACCTTTTCTCCTCCTACGAGTTTGACTCTTGGATCTCGTTAACACTTATGAAAAGTGTTATCCCTTTTAAGTTGTGTCCTTAAAGGAATTCTGATTTCCCTCGCGCATCTTGCGTTCTCAGGATTTCGATAACTCAGTTCAAAGGATTTCTTGGAAATAAATTCTTCTTGCCCACCTGGCATTCCTCTATTTTGGGTTCTTCGACGCTTGGTTGCTCTTTGATGTTGTGCACACCTTGCACCTGGTCTAAGTTTCCATTGTTCTCCCTGAGCTTCTCTGAGTCACTCTGAGACTCAATCGACGCACTCTTTGTGTTCGAGATGCACACCTTGCATACGAGTGTCATAAGATAAACAATTGAAACTCATCTAGTTTCGTCATAGCTTCATACTATCAACTTCTTGAACAATCATACATGAATGAAAATGGAATAAATCACATACACAGAATATACCATGCATTCATTCATACATCAAATGAACACAGTCCAAGGATTTGGGACAATTCTGTCTGTTCTATTCATTCATGAAACAAATTACATAGTATTTCTTCTACTATGTTCTATTGTTCTCTATCTTCCTATCTCATAATCTTACCATCTACTTTTACAATGAAAAAACTGCAAACTATCTAAGGACAGGCTCCCCAAGCTCTCGTCGTCCTGTTTGCAACCTATCCTATCAAACTCTTAGCGGTTACCTACTTTTTCCTATTACAATAACTAACATTTATTGCCAGATAAGAGTCAACACTCAATATATGCAACCCCTTGCAGTCCTTCACGGCTTTACAAACATGGCATATTTAAAAATGATGCTTTCAAAAATATCTCAACAACTCGATTTAATTCTGAGTTAATTTCTGATTTGAAACTCGATCATACTGAGATGTAATTCCTTTGCCTCTACACTTGCGTTTTGACTTTGAAGGCAATGCTCCTGCATCATACTCCTCTGGTTAAAATTTTCATGGACTCCTGTCCATGAGCTCCTGTACCGTCTTTCCATGCTTCAAAATATCAGGTTTTGTTTCCCAACGTGTATATTCCATTGGATGATCTTTCCACTTCACTAAGTACTCAAGATATGTCTTCCTCTTGGTCTTCGTTCCATCTCTCTATTCAATTATTTTCTCCATCTGAGGTTTTTCTGTTGTGGGCAATTGTTCTTCCCACTGAACTTCTTTCTGATCATCTGATTCTCCTGCCTCATCTCTCCTGTATGGATACATGTCTGCAACATTGAATATCGGTGATATCCCAACATTGTCTGGCAACTCAAATTCATAAGCATTGGCTACGAATTTTCTGAGAACCCTGCATGGTCCTATCTTCTTCATCTTTAACTTGTTATACGTTCCCCTTGGAAACCTCTCTTTTCTCAAGTGAGATAAAACTTCATCTCCAACTTCGAATTGAACTTCTCTCCTCTTTTGATCAACTCTGCTCTTATATTCCAGGTTGTTGTTCTATAGCTGTTCTCTGAATCTGTCATGGAGTTTCTACATTTATGTTGCAAAATCCTCTGCTCTAGCACTTCTTAACTCATCTTGATTCAAATCTCTCAATTCTATAATCCCTCTTGGTTGTATACCATACAAAATTTCAAATGGACTTTTCCTTGTGCTCATGTTCACTAAATTGTTGAATGCAAATTTTGCTTGTGCCAGAATCTGATCCCATTGTTGACCTTGCTCAGTGACTACACTTCTCAACAAGTTTCCTAGACTCATGTTTACTACTTTAGTATCTCCATCTGTCTAAGGGTTATATACTGAACTAAAGGACAAGTTCGTCCCCAACCTTTTCCATAGAGTCCTCCAAAAGTGTCCTACAAATTTGGTGTCCCTATCTGAAACTATGCTTCTCGGCAATCCATGTAGTATCACTACTTCTCTGAAAAACAAATTGGTTATGTGTGTAGCATCATTTTTCTTCTGGCATGGTATGAAATGTGCCATTTTTGAAAATATGTCCACCACAAAAAATATGGAATCGCTCCCTTTCTGAGTTCTAGGCAATCCCAAAACAAAATCCATACTGATTGCATCCCATGGCCTTTCTGGAATCAGTAATAGCTAATACAAACTAGTGTTCTATTGTCTTCCTTTTTCATATTGACAAATTCTGCATTTTTTTACAAAAAATTTCAGCTCTTCCCTCATGCTCGACCAATAATACGAGTTTCTCAACTGTGCAAATGTCGTATCATGACCAAAATGATTAGCTAAACCTCCATTGTGTTTCTCTTTCAGCAAGTTATCTCTCATTGAGCATTTCAGTATGCACAATTGGCTTCCCTTGAACAATAATCCATCCTGGATCAAATATTCAGTCCACGGGTTTTTGTCTCCCAATAAAGGATTCTTTCATGCCTCATAAACTTCCTTAAAATCGACATATTCTCTATACATATCCTTGAGGTGTTCAAACCCTAAGGTCTCCACTTGGAATTCTTGTACAATTAAACTCCTCTTGCTCAAAGCATATGCAACTTTGTTAGCAGTTCCAACAATATGTTTAATAACACAAGTAAAATTCTGCATAAATTCTACCCATTTTGCATGTCTCTGATTCAATTTTTCTTTCCTAGTAATAAATTGCAAAGCTTGGTTATCACTGTACAAGACAAATTCTTTAGGAATTAGATAGTGTCTCCACTTCTTCAAAGCTTGAATCACTGCATAAAAAAATTTGTCATATGTGGAATAATTATTCTTGGCGTCATTCAGCTTCTCACTTAAATAAGAAACTGGCCTATTATCCTGACTCAAGACTGCTCCAATAGCTAATCCACTTGCATCACATCTCACTTGAAATGTTTTTCGAAAATATGGCAAGATCAGAATTGGTTGTTCTATGATTTTCTCCTTCAACACTTTGAAACTTTTTTCAGCTTCCTCTGTCCAACTGAAGGACTTGTGTTTCTTCTTCACAGTGTCCAGCATGGGTGCACATATACCACTGAAATTTCTGATAAACTTTATATAAAAACTTGCTAACCCATGAAAACTTCTTACCTCAAATATGATGCTTGGCAATGGCCATTCTCTAATTTCTCTCACCTTTTCTGGATCCATCTTCAATTCATTTTAAGAAATCACAAAACCCAAGTATATGAGTTCCTTCTTCATAAAAGAAATTTTCTTCAGATTTATCAGCAACTTTTCCTGCTACAACTTTTCCATCACTGATGTCATATGTCTTAAGTGTTCTCCCTTTGTCTTACTAAAGATTAGTATGTCATCCAGATATACTATGACAAATTTTCCTATGAAGTCTTTCAACACTTCATTCATCAATCTCATAAATGTGATTGGTGCATTTGTCAACCCAAATGGCATGACCAACCATTCAAACAATCCTTTGTTTGTCTTGAATGTTGTTTTCCATTCATCCCCCTTTCTCATTCTTATTTGATGGTATCCACTCTTCAATTCTATCTCAAACAATCCATCAAATCATCCATACTCGGTAAAGGGAATCTATACCTAATGGTTATCTTGTTGATGGCTCTGGAATCTATACACATTCTCCATCCTCCATCTTTCTTTGGACTTAACACAGTTGGTACTGCACATGGACTTAGGATTTCCCTGACTAAACCTGTATCCAACAAATCCTAGACTTGATTTTTGACTTCCTCATTCTCCCTAGGTGTCAACCTATAATCTGCTTTGTTTGGTAAACTAGCTCCTAGAATAAGGTTAATATGATGACTTATACTCCTAATGGGTGGCAATGAGTGAGGTAAGTCATCCACTACTATGTTAGCAAATTTTTCTAACAGTTCCTGGATTTCTTCAGGCAAATCTTACATGGAATTATTTGTAAGGATAACTCTAGGCTTCCTCACTACAGAAAACTGCATTTCTTTTTCCTTCTTCACTTCATTCAAGAGTTCCTTCCCACTGATGAGAAGTATACTTGAACTAGCTTCCCTCTTCTGCTCTTTGTCTTCTATTGGTAACAACATATGTGTCCTACCATTCTTTTCTAGGGTATAAGTATTCTTTCTCCCATCATGAATAACTTTTCTATCAAACTGCCATGGTCTCCCCAATAAAATATGGCAGACATCCATAGGAATTACATCACATAATATTTCATCCCTATAACCTCCTATTTTAAATTCAACTTGCCATTATTGAATTACCATTACTTGATGTCCTTTCTGCAACCATGATACCTTGTATGGGTTTGGATGTGAAGTTGCCTTCAACTCCAACTTCTCCACCATCTCTATGGATACTATATTGTCAATGCTTCCACTATCTATGATCACCTTGCAAACTATATATTTCATCTTGCAAGCAGTTCTGAATAGACTTGTTTGCTAAACTGGTTCCTCTTCCTCCTTCTCTGGTTTAAGAATAATCTTCCTCATCATGAGGCTCTTTCCTCCTTCTGTTTCTTCTACTTCCACATGTTTTTGTACTTCAACAATGTGTGCTTCACCTCCTCCTTCGTTCTTTCTCTCGGGACATTCCCAAGACTTATGTCCTTGTTTTCCACAAGTATAGCATCTAACTACACCTTCTCTGTCTCTTCCTCTTCTTCTTCCTCTGGAAAAAGAGATTATTCCACCATGTTGTCCTTCTTTATAACTTCCACCTTTCTCATGGTGACTATGTTGTTTGTCAGCTTCATGTTTCGACTTTTGGAACTTCTCTATGTTGGTTCCCTTACCTCTGCTTGAGTTTCCTCCTCTGTTTCGTTGGATTTTTTTTCTGGCCATTTTTTCTTCAGCTTTCAAGGTTGCTTGATAAGCATCCTCGACTGTACTAACCGACTTCATGATGATATCCTCTTTGATTTAATATCTCATCCCATTGATATATCTGGTTGTCTTTTCATCCTCATTTTCTTTCTTTCCAACCCTGATGTTCAGTCTGTAAAATTCCTCAGTGTACTCCTTCACTGATAAGCTCTTTTGTCTCAGGTTTTGCAATCTTCTGAACATATTGATTTGGTAATCCTTCGGGATAAATTTGGACTTCAGCTTGGCTACCATCCTATCCCAGTTCTTAATTTTCTACTTACCATTTCTCCTGTGTTTGGCTTGCAATTCATCCCACCATAGCATTGCATGACCTTTCAGTCTTGTCACTGCATGCTTCAACATCTTGTCTTATTCAATATCTTCATAATCAAAGTATTTTTCCATAGCACATACCCAATCTACCAATTCTTCAACTTCCAAATTGCCTTCATACATTGGTACCTCTATTATTTCTCTGGCTCCTATCTTTGAAACAACTTTTATTAAGTGATCTTATGCAGCATCCTCTGCTACATTTTCTTCATCCTCTTCTTCTTCTCTCTCAACTTCACTGATATCTCCAGTGTCTGGTGTTCTTATCTGTGTTGTTTCCATGGCGTCCAGTCTCATTTGGAGTCGCCTCATTTTTCTTCCATTTCTGCATTCGCTCTACGCCTTCTGGGTGGCATGATTCCACTGTGTCACCTACAAACAAAAATCAAATTTTCTTGATACCACAAATGATATCAATTCATCTCCTTTCTCCTTTATCTGTTGTCTGCAAAAAAAAATCAAAATCAGCTCTGATACCACGTGATGCAGCCCCCCTACTCCTCCGTAGGGATACACAACCTCCTGGTCAAAGGATCTTTGATTCTCGAGTTGAATGACTCTCTGAAACCTCAATGGTCTCATTCTGTGACTACACACATTCCCTTTCAGCTTGTTGGTACAGGTTTAAATGGCACCCACGACCTTCCCTTTCACTTTCCTGTGAAATCTCAGAGTGTTGGGCATTAGCTCCTTTTCGGATAAGCCCTCTCATGATATGACCTTGGGCGATGACCATGCGATTGCGGTCGCAGCCATAAGTGGTTTGAAGTCAAACTAATTTTGGGCCCAAAATGGTCCTCCAGCCTCCACGTGTCCTATTGACGAAACCACGGTTTGGATTGCAGCCCGCCCTCAATATTTTAAACTCCACACAACTCATGTCCCCGCAATGCTACAGGATCATCAATCTTGTGATCTTGACGATACTGCCTAAACTGATGGTTCATATCCATGTCTTCAAAATCCACGAGCCAAATCTATCCCTTCAATATCAACGGATGTGATCTATTCACAATTCCAGACTTCGGGGTTTTGAAATCTCAAACCCATCTCTCTTTCATACTCCAATCCTTCGGAGATGACGATATGCGTACACCTATCCTGTGAAATCAATGGTGTTGATCACTTTGGAACTCCGGACCCCGGAGTTCTCAAAATTCAACCCTTTCCTTCTTTGGATTTTATCCGAAGACTCTAATCCACTGACGGGTTTCCTCTTCGGATCAATGGCTGCAATCCCTTCATGTACCCGGACTTCAGACTTTTCAACTATGAACTTTTCTCTCCCCGCGAAGTATGTGGATTTATGCCACATGTCCTCTTGATCTAACGATGGAGGATTACTTCAGGACTTTACCTGGAGTGCATGGATCTATTCCACGTCTCTCCTAGATCCGACGGCTCTGAATCACTTCGGGTCTTCGAGGTTCGGCAGTCTCAATTCTCAATTGAAACTCCACAACAACTTTACCCGAATCTTGCAATATGTTGACAAGTGTCCACTTATATATCGACGACTCTCAACTCTTTGGCTCTTCGGGCTTAGGGTGTTTCAACACTTCAGCCTTCACCTTCCTCTGGATCTTCCAACCAGTCGACATGTGTCCCCCTGGATCCAACGGTCAAGATTTGCTCCAGCCCTTCGGCTCTCCACACTTCGTAAATATCAAGTTTCAAAATTGCCTCCTCTCGGACTCAATATATCTGACGGCTCAGATCCACTCTGGTGATACGACAATGGAATTTTACCCCGAACAATCTAACATCTTAGATCTGTTCCTGCGATCAGACAACTGAGATTCTACTTCGAGTTTTCGGCTCTTCAAGCTTCAGAAATATCAGTTCTCAACCCTTGGTGAACTCTCTCTTCTGAGTGTGCGAAGAGCTAAGGCTCATGCACCTTAATCTGATCAGATAGTTGTTGATCCATTGCACTTTGATCCAACGACCATTGTCACTCCTCCTCCTAAGCTTTTGATCTCTTTATGACTTAGAAGATTTTCTAAGTGTTCAAAGGTTTCAAACCTTTGCTCCTCCTACGAGTCTGACTCTTGGATCTCGTTAACACTTATGAAAAGTGCTATCCTTTATGAGCTTTGTCCTTAAAGGGATTTCGATTTCTCACGCACACCTTGCATCAATATTTGATGAATCCCTTGAGAAATTTCACCCCTACACTTTGGTGCGCACTCCTTGTTTCAAGCCCTTCTCTTTGGGTGCGCCCCTCACACACAAAGTGCCTCTCCTCAAAGAATATTTCACCCCTCCTTCATGAATTCCCTCTCACCAATCTTATGCATCCTCATGAACTAGTACACCCTACTTGAATCTTTGTGCCCTCCTTTTCTCAAGTGTGTCTCTCCTCTCAAAACCCTCGCTCCCCTCTCTTCACATTCACTCAACTCTCACAAGTGAACAAATGAATTTATTTTTCCCTCCTTTGCCTCATTTAGCCTCATCTCAAGGCTAACCTATAAAACCAAGGTCCCAGATTAGATCTAATCCCTCCTCCAAAATGAATGGATGATATTAGAACTCATAATTGACTTAAATTTCTATAGTTCACTTTATGTTCATTAATTCACACTTAAGTGAATTAATGTCACTTTATGACTTAAGTGAATAAAGTAACTTTAGACTTAAGTGAATAAAGTCAAAGTGAAATCATAACATAAAGTACAAGCATGAGGGTCAAAATTTCCCCTTTTGTGTTTAGAGACTCACAAACAGAAGGAGACCACTTTCCAAGACACCCAAATCTCAACACTCCCTCTTACCAAGGAAAGTGTCACTCACCACTCCAAACTTGTCCCTGAAGTGGACTTCCTTTCCCCTTGGAAAGGACTCAGTGAGTAAGTCTATAAACTTCTCATCAAAATTGGCCTCTGAATCTGATATGATCATCACCATAGCCAAGTGGGACCCAAACTTCTTTGATTCCCTTCTCTCTCTCATCAACCTTTGAGTCTCTCCAACATACTTATTGGCCTCCTTAAGGGTCTTCTAAAACCATATCAGTTTCCTCTTCGCTAAAGTAACCTCTGGTGGATTAGTCTCCTCATGCCCTTGAGTTTCATACACAGATCTATGTAAATTATTCAGTGACCCTGAAGCACCTACACCAAATGTATGTATACTCAAAAATTGTGAACTTGAAATTGTCTTGGGTGGACCAGTCACCCCTGAACTCAGTGTACCCGATACTTGAGGCTTTGTCCCCCAAGATGCATCACTCTGAATATGTGGGACCTCCTCAACTTTGTCTCTTAACTTGAGAGATATTCTTAAGGATCTATCCTACTTGAATTTGACATCTCTCCTCGCCACCACTCTCCTCAGTGTTGGAATGTAGATCTGGTAGGCCTTAGCAATATTTGAGTATCCAACTAGGATCTCTCTCTCTATTGTGGGATCTAACTTTTTCTTCTTCTATGAGGGGACATGAGAGAATGTCAAGCACCCAAATATGCGTAGGTGCTCAACATCAGGCCTACTTACAGTGAAGGCCTCCTCATGAGTCTTCCTCCCCAAAGCTCGATGGGGACTCTTGTTTTGCATGTAAACTGTATTACTGCAAGCCTTTTCCCACAAGTAGAATGGCAGTGCACGATCATGCAACATCGACCTTGATGCACCAACTACAGCCATGTTCTTCCTCTTTGCAACCCCATTCTGTTGCGGTTTGTAAGGAACAGTCAACTACCTTTTGATACCATGTTGGGTACAAAAATATGCAAACTCCATGGAGGTATACTTGTTTTAGGTGAATCCCCCTACGGACAAGTGGATTCCCTCTTGGTCTCTAGACTCCTAAGGCCAAGACAAAAAAGTGCTTAACATGGACACTGACTTCCTTTTAGATCTAATCAAGCTAATAGATGAAAGAGAAGGAGAAATATATGTACCTTATTAGCGACGTTTGTCCTTGCAAAGTCCTGGATGAGCTTCAATCCTGAGCTCCCTAATAGATCCTGTAAGACAAACAAAGGTACAAAATACTTCCTACTCTACTGAGATTAGCTCAAATATAGATCCATCTACTGCAGACAAACTCATATGGAACAAGCATAAGTTTGAAAGAAACAGGTCAAGCATTGATTATATTAATGAGAACAAGTAAAAATACTTAAAATCCTTTGAATGAAGGTGCAGCAGCTTCTTCCAGTTCTCCTTGTCCAACCCCTTTACTCAAGTAATCTCCACTAATTTCTTTAATGACATCTCACTCATGAGATCATAAGTTTGATGTAATTCTCAATCTCCATCCCCCCTTTCACCATGAGGAGGCCTCCTTATATAACCTTGGAGAGGCCCAACCACTTGAGAGATCTTTGGGATAAGTTGAGGATTCCTCTCCTTCAGTTGAGAATCTTCCCTAAGATCATGCCTTGACCATCTATCTGAATCCAACACCTTCAGGAATTGAGGGATTCTTCCCTTATTTGTCTCAACAAACCCAAAACTTGCTCAGAGGGTAGCGCTCCCCCAAAAGGGTGCACATGGCACACAAACACTCCCCCAAAGAGGATTAGGGAGCTCCAGCACTCCCTGACAGTGTTTAGGGGAGTGCTCCTCTCCAAAATTCATTTTTTAGTGGTTCTTTTAGTGGCAAAAGGCTTGTACTCCCTGTCAAGTGATCTCTCTTCTTCAAAACTAGTCTTTGAGGTGTCTTAAGTGTCTTTATGATGTCATTAGAGGCATGACATAGGCAAGATGGCAGTAGGATGTTTGTGACACTTGAAACACTTATAGTCAATATGTGACACTTGCGGACAATATGCGACAATTACAACACTTTTAATGAGGACACTTGCGACACTATCGAAGTGAGTAATTTTGAGGTGTAACAGATTGCCCCCCAAAGTACAAAGTTAGAAGATGATGATGACTGAAGTACTTTGTAGAATTTTTCGAGCAAGGGTATGGACGCAGAGAGGCCAGAAAAAGATGCACACAACCATCAAATAAATATTATGACATGTTTCAATCCCAAGGCAGGCATACCTATGCTTGAGTGATAAAGACTTTTTAGGTATGGCCGCCATAAAATACACTGCGGATCCATAATTATATTGACAAAATGGTATAGCCACTAAAGATACAATGTGGATCTATACTCCTATGACCTGAACTAATCGTAGCCACGAATAATACACAGTGGATCTATGAGATGTCAAGACATAGCCACAACCAATACAAAGTGGATCTATGTAACAGTATATGTGACATAGTTCAAAAGAACTCCTTCGCAACCTAGGAAAATTACATATAAGAGAGATGACTCAACCCAGGGTCTTCTTACCGATCTCGATGTAGTACGAATCTAACCATGTGAATAGATGTCCTGATGTCGAACATGGTAGAAACCACTTGATTACCGGTCAATGACGTAAACCGTTGACAAGCGCGAGGGAGATCACCATTGATGTCAATGATTCCCAAGGTACTCTAGTACATTCCAACGAATGTGAATGAATGAGATGAACTTGAACATCCGTGGAATCATCTGATCAGAGTTCAATGATGTAAACCCACTGTCAGACACGAGGAGGCATTCCATTGAGGCATGCAGGTCCCAAGGTACTAACTGGTTTCTAAGTCTATCTCCTGGATAATGTGTTGAAGTTGATAGGAAGAGACTCATTGAAGGAGGGCCTTGATGTATCCCCCATCAATGACACGAAACTGACACAAAGATGTAATAGGTGGATCAAATGAACATAGACTGACACCAGTATTGAAACAAGATATTTATGATGGCTGACTCTCAAAGCATATACATCCCTTGAACACTGAGGCACAACAATAGAAACTTGACATGGACCAAAACTTGATGATGCAATGGATGCTATGACTTTCGTCAGGTGCCTCAAAAGAGTAAAATAAACTCAGAGGATTGGCTCAATGCAGAGGTTCAGCAGATTAAAATGTGTGCAAATACAAAGTGTCATGTTCAAGGGAGACCGTAAGAGTTATTGGTAGTGTTCTCAAAAACCTGCTTGGCTTGCTTCTTTCAATTTTTCCCCCATCCAGATAGACGAGTACCTCTTTTTAATTTAACGAGCTCGAGAAGGGTAACACATGCTCAATATGACTCACCTTCGGTAAGTCCCTCTTCCTTTGTTTAACGAACTGGAAGAAGTAAGGGTTCAATCCCATATGAGCCCTTCAATGTATGATTGTTTAACGAGTCCAGAGAAGGTAAACTCAGTGGTTTTTCATATTTAAAGAGTTTGAAAACAACTTAAAGACGACTCCAATGTTGTCCTTTTTCGTAATGTTAGTCTCACGAGGCCGAAAAAGAGATAAATTATCACTCGAAAGATGCCCTTTCAAACCTTTTAACGAGTGGGAAAGGAAGCAAGATCACTCGACAATATTTTCATGTTTAGAGAGTCTGAAAAGAGCTCAAAGACGACTCCAAGGGGTTCCTTTTTCGTATATCCATGCGAGTCCGAAAAAAGTGATAAAATTCTACTCGGTTACATTCTCATGTTTTTTCGAGCATGAGAAAGAAAAAAGTCTAAGCTCGGTATGCCCCCAGCTTGAAAGCTAGTGGCTTAACTCCAGAATGATCAGCAAAGGCTGGAGACATGCCCTCCAAGCTTCAATTCATTCACCGACTTTGAGGTTGTAACCAATTTCTCTACTAGATGGAGAAAAAGGATAAGGGTGGATGAAATGAAGGTTCAAAAGCGGTGACTGTTTAATTTTTTAATGAGATTGACACAGAAAAAGAACTATGTTCAGGGCTCCGGGTTCAATCCCCAGATTTTTGTTTCATTTTTTAACAAGCTTGCTACAGAGAGGAAAACTATGCTCAAAGCTTATGTTTCATTTTTTAACGATCTTGCCACAGAGAAGAGAAACTGTGCTCGTGACCTCTGTTTCATTTTTTAACGAGCTTGATACAGAGAAGAGAAACTATGCTTGTGACCTCTGTTTCATTTTTTAATGAGATTGCTATAGAGAAGAGAAACTATGCGCATGACTCTCCTTGATCATGGTTTCCAAGAGAATAACGCTCTGGAAGGACACCACGTCAAGGGACAAATCTTGGTCATGGTTTACAAGAGATCTTCACTGGATGGAAGAAAATCACTCTGGAATCGACACATGTCGAGGGTCTCGTTAGGGGTAAGGAGATCAGGCTCCAATAGCCCTATTGAAGAGATCACGATGTCAACTACCGAATTCAAATCATCGAAATTTGAAGTCATGGGAGATAATGCCACATAATTGACATGCGGCAAGAGCGATACTGTCATCATATAAGTACCATTTAGGGAGGTAATCCAGTCAGGACCGATGAAGGAAAGTTGATTAATAGTCACAATTCCTCCATCGTGAGGGAAAGATATCACACGAAAAAGAGTGGACACAACAGCTCTCATGGAATAGACATAATCTCGCCCAAGGAGTAAAGAGAAATCCAAGGGGTCTCAGACTACCATGACATCAATAAAGACAGTTTTCCCTCCCAAAGTTACAGGAAACTGAGGAAGGGTCCCTAAAGGTTGACTAGTTCTTATGTTAAAAGATAACAGATTTTGTGTAACTGACGCAAGCTGAGGACAACCCAAAGCGTGCCAAGAAACATAGGACAAAATACTAACGGACGTACCTTCATCTATCAGTGTTTGAGGAATGTCCCGACCACAAACCTGTACTGTAATATGGAAAGGAATGTGAGAGGGAAGACGAGGTCTAGTTAGCACACCCCAATCAAAAAGGATGGCCTCATTACTTGGAGGGGGTTTCGCGGGCATAGGAGGAATTCCCCCCAGCATGGTAGATTTTGTATCAACAAGAAAAACGTGGGCAGTATCGAGTTTTCTCTCTAGAGGGAGAGTAGGATTAACTGATGATGGGATCAGATCGACCACGATGGCACTCTTCAGAGGAAGAGTGGCATTGACCGATGATGTAACCGGAGCAACCACTTTGGCACTCTTCGGATGAAGGGTGGGACCGACCGAGGAAGGGACTGGATCAGTCACTTTGGAACTCTTCAAGGGAGGAGTGGGATCGACCGATGGCGGAACCAGATCGACCACATTGACACTCTTCGGATGAAGGGTGGGGCTGACCAATGATGGGATTGGATCAGTCACTTGGGTTTCACTCCGTAGATGAAGAGTGGGGATGACTGATGACGGAATTGGATCAACTACTTCGGTGAGTGGTTCAACCGTGGAGGAAACTAGATTGACCACCTGATCAACCAAACTAACTAGGGATGGAACCAGATTGACTAGTGCATCAACTAACGATGGGTTGGGGGAAATCTTTGGAAGTTGAAGTTTTTCCAAAAGAGAAGAAGCCTCATCCATGTGAGGACAAAGGTGAGAATAATGATCGCCTGCGCATAACATACAAGGAAATTTGATAGTTGTCTTCTTCTTACCAACCTTGACATCACTAGTTGACAGAGTATCACCGACATGACCAGTAGAGGCCGATGACATGGAGGACCACATTTCTAAGTCCTTGGGAATACCAGGGCAATCCCTTAGAATGTGGTCACCCTTACAAAGACTGCAAGGGAATTTGGGTTTCGGATTCTTCATTTTAATCTTGTTAACCTCATCAACACTCCCAGTACTATTAACAGTATCTGGTTGCTTGGATCCAACATTTGATGTTGTTGGAGCCTCGATCATTTTTGGTCTCTTCTTATTCTTCTCTTTTTGTTTCTTCTTCTTCTGATCAACCTGGTTACTTGCTTTAGAGATTTCACAAGGCGAAGAAGGAGAAAGGGAAGGAGACTTAATGGGTGAGGAAGATGAAAATTCGACATGAGGTTGATGTGCAGGTGGTGTACTGACATCCCAAATATTAGGTGCAGTTGAAGCATTGGGAGGATTCGAGATCATCGGAGTGGGGAACAGCCAAACCGGTAATCCGATGGTGAGTCTCGGAAGACTCAATGTGGCAATGTATGGAGAACCAAAGTTTCCAAAAGAAGGAAAGGTGTAAGGTTTGTCGGGACAAGGCGTTCCTCCATTGGTACTCTCAAGATTTGATGCCATTAAAACTGACTCGATCTAAGGTCCCCTAAGTAACACAACCAACACATGTTATGAATCTGAGAAGAAAACAATCAAACAAAACCTTCCCACAGTGAAACCACTAGTTGGTGATGAAATCCAATGTCACGAGATCAAAATAGGAAGAGGCAGGGATAGAGCGGGTGGATCAGTTACGTTGGCAATCTGCTTAACGAACTTACACCTTGGTGCAATATTCCACGCAGTAATTGTGGATTTACCCTCCAAGGAGCCCAAGTGAGTTTGACCAACGTATGTTCTAGGTACAGTGAGACTTCCCTTCACTGTCACCTTGTGTGAGACCCTAAAGATTATGGCTACTAAGCTCACCAACTCGCAGTCATCCCCTGGGCGGGTACAATCGGCAGTCCAAGACGAAAGTATGGGCAAGATAACAAGTCCAAAATCAACTCGAGAGTCTCCCACACATAATCGTGGGTATACCCTCAAGTGACCCCCAATATATGATCTGACCACTACAAACAGTTGAATCACGGAGGGATAATCTCTGTAACTCACCCAAATGCAACCTCGTGCATAACCCCTGTGTGAGAGGGGGATCCCAGAAATCCTATATGACAATTGGATTTTCTCTCCCTATCGCAAGATGCTAAGTTTGTTTGATAGCTTTGGAAAGTTATCCTTTCAACCTATTCCAAAGCCCTACACCTTAAACTAATGTAGGTTTTCTAACAAAGATGTAAAAAGTCTGATAAATTTTAGTTAAGAGTTGATTTTAGTGGTTGTTGTTTACTCAGAGGTGTATGAGAGTGAAGACTGATGATATTACAACTCGGTTCCCAAAACATGCATAAGAAATGATAAGAAATCTTTTCTTTCAATGAATGTCTAATTAAGGGAAGGAGAAGGATTTTCCTTTCACTGTCAAACACTAAGATGAAATGACCTCATGCAATAGTCCTCAATAAGGAATCCAATGCAATGCTAAATTTTTTGTATGTGACTGATAACCAGTAGATGTAAAGCTTCCTATGCTAATCGCACTTCAAGAGTTGTGAGATTTAAGCAACCCGAAAGCGAACTTCACATAAACAAAAACACACCCTCATCGTGATCAAAACAAGAAAGAGAAAACTCAATCCATACAAGAGGAAATTCTTGGAGAAAATACCTCAAAGATTAGAAGGAAAGGTACAAAAGACGTTTGAATCCCCTTACAAAGTTTTCACTCAATCGGATAAATGAGAAGAAAACGACAAATTGACTCTAAATCACCAAGGACAAAGAGATATTGCAAGGTAAGGGCAAGTGTCAAAAAATACAAACAAAAGAGGATGAATCCTTATAAAACAGGGTGTTGAAGGCCAATACCAAGATGGACTGAGAGTACGAGACCCCGAGCAAATACAAAAGGCAAAAGCTGCACCCAGAAATTGAAAAACTAGAGGGTTTTTCACTGAAAATGGGGTAGCGCTTTGGTGTAATGGGTACCAGAGTGATCCAACACTCTGTGTAAGACCACCAGGGAGTGTTGGTGCTCTGATAGCAAGGGAAGGGGAGCTCTCTGCTGCAAAAGCTCAGAAAAATGCCCAGAAACTCAAAAAATCAAGGAAATTTAGTCAATCGGGGTCATCATGATGACATAAAGAGGCAATCAAACAAATATAAGAATAAAAAATACAATATGAATAAGTTCAAGTGAGGGAAAAGGGAAAAACAAGATCTGGTAATGGAAACAAAAATCAGAGCTCGATCCCCAGTGGAGTCACCAATTTCTGTTGTAGGTGAATCCCCCTGCGGACAAGTGGATTCCCTCTTGGTGTCTAGACTCCTAAGGCCAAGACAGAAAATTGCTTAACATGGACACTGACTTCCTTTTAGATCTAATCAAGCTAATAAATGAAAGAGAAGGAGAAATATATGTACCTTATTAGCGACGTTTGTCCTTACAAAGGCCTGGCTGAGCTTTGATCCTAAGCTCCCTGATAAATCCTGTAAGACAAACAAAGGTACAAAAGACTTCCTACTCTAATGAGATTATCTCAACTTTAGATCCATCTACTGCAGACAAACTCATATGGAACAAGCATAAGTTTGAAATAAACAGGCCAAGCATTGATTATATTAATGAGAACAAGTAAAAATACTTACAATCCTTTGAATGAAGGTGCAGCGGCTTCTTCCAGTTCTCCTTCTCCAACCCCTTTTCTCAAGTAATCTCCACCGATTGCTTTAATGACATCTCACTCATGAGATCATAAGTTTGATGTAATTCTCAATCTCCATCCCCCCTTTCACCATGAGGAGGCCTCCTTATATAACCTTGGAGAGGCCCAACCACTTGAGAGATCTTTGGGATAAGTTGAGGATTCCTCTCCTTCAATTGAGGATCTTCCCTAATATCATGCCTTGACCATCTATTCGAATCCAACTACCTTCAGGAATTGAGGGATTTTTCCCTTATTTGTCTCAACAAACCCAAAACTTGCTCAGAAAAGGGTAGTGCTCCCCCAAAAGGGTGCACAGGGTGCTCAAACACTCCCCCAAAGAGGCTTAGGGAGCACCAGCACTCCCTGAAAGTGGGTAGGGGATCACTCCTCTCCAAAATCCATTTTTTAGTGGTTCTTTTAGTGGCAAAAGGCTTGTACTCCCTGTCAAGTGATCTCTCTTCTTCAAAACTAGTCTTTGAGGTGTCTTAAGTGTCTTTATGATGTCGTTAGAGGCACGACATAGGAAAGATGGCAGTATGATGTTTGTGACACTTTCAACACTTATAGTCAATATGCGACACTTGTGGACAAGATGCGACACTTACAACACTTGTAATGACGACACTTGTGACACTATCAAAGTGAGTAATTTTGAGGTGTAACAATACTCGCCTCAATTTTCTGACCGCAAAGCCTTGATCTTTTTTCCTATCTAGTTATCCACAAGAGATTTGAACTATTGGAACCTCTTGAAGACCTCACTCTTAGTCTTAAGGAAAAATATCCAAGTCTTCCTGGAGTGGTCATCAAAGAAAGTAACATAGTACTCCCAACCACCCAAGGAAATTCGTGAGATGGGCCCACAAACATCTGGAGTATCAAGTCTAGTACCCTAGTTGACTTACTGTCACTGGGAAAGACAGTCTTGATGTGATTCCCAAGAGCACACCCTTTGCATACCTCTCATTACTCAATGTTGAACTGTGACATACTTGTCACAATATCTCTCAATGATCTCAGAGCTACATGATGCAAATGAGCCATCCTTCAATGTCATAGCTCACACAATTGAATGTTGTTTTTGCTACACGTCAAGTCATACAAAGTATGGAAAATAAATTTGTATAGGTTACCTTCTCATGTCCCAATCACTCTTCTAAAAGTGACACTGGACCCCTTAGGTTGAATGAAGACCTTTGTCCCTATGAAAAACACCTCAAGCCCCCATCCTGAATGGAGGAAATTGAAATAATATTCTTCTTCAAACCCAAGACATATAATAAATACGTGAACACAAAGGGTGACATACACTCCCTCTGAAAGGATATTGTGACACACCTGGCCGCCCTAACAATGATTTTCTATCTAAGAACTATCTCCAACCCGATATCTAGAGCTCTGAGATCAATAAAGTGCTCTCTCACACCTAACATGTGACTCGATTCTCCACTGTCAATGTACCAAACATTGAATGGAAACTCAAATATCGAACAACAAATTATCAAGGAACACTCCCTCTCAAACTAAGAGGCAAACTCCTCCTATGTTGTTGTTGTTGCAGTACCACCCTACTTATTCTTCTTCTTCTTGGGACACTGTCCAGCATAGTGCCCCAAGTGGTTACAATAAAATCATCTCACTTTTCTCATATCCCTATGTTACTCACCTCCTCTATGCTGCTACTTGGCCCCTCCCTTGGGCCCCTGCTTAATATTCTTATTTCCCTTTGAAAAAAGAGAAAGAACACCCTCATCAACATCCTCACCTTGTTGTTTACTAGAATATATGGAGCCAACTCTAAGCTACTCCTGCACAAATTCATCCTACAGCCTTTCCCAATTGGGCATATGCTCTCTAGCCATGATGCCCCGTACAAAACTCTCCCAAGGTTTTGAGAATCCGTTTAAGGTTGTCCTCATCAACTTCAAGGGATCTACTATCTTGGTAACCACTACCAACTCATCATGAATCTTAAAAAATCTCATGAGGAATGAGGTAACTATATCTATCTTTGTCATCTTGGTTCCCCTTAGCTTCTCCTAGAGAATTGTCTTTTGGTTCTAGTTAGGAATTTGGTAAAGACCGCATAATGACTGTCACATATGAAAAGAAAACTCTTTACTAGAAATGTGAGGAATCACATGGTCCTTGACCGCATCAAGAATAGTCCTCTTGGTATTTATGTTCCTCTTCCATAACTCAACCATGAGCACTGCATCTGTAGGAGGTACTACAAGATTCTCCACAATATCCCATAGCTCAAGTTCCTCCAAGATCAATACTATCATGGCCTTCCATGGAGACCATTTTCATGCCCCTGCAAGCCTATCCTACACCCTCAAATCTACCATCAACATGGCTGCCATCTAATACTAAAACTAATACAACATTGAACAAGTAAAATTGAGCAACACCGAACAACACAAATATACCTCCAACACACAAAACTCAAGTGTGAAAATGAAGCTTCCCAACAAGTGAAAAGTTCTCCAACTATTTGTAGTTATGTCAACCAACTCACGTGCCCTAAGGCTTTGATACCATGAAGAAATTTGAGGTTCCTAAATGATTCCCAATAAGTCTGTAATGTGACCTCTTGTTGGGCACTAATTTCAAGGTACTTTCAAACTATTTTCTCATTTTTTTTAGGATTGTTTTCTCGTTGTCCAAAACAACCAACAAATCTGAACTTTAACCTTTGAAAATTTACCCCTTAGGAAGCGATTTAATGTCTCTTTGAAGCTTCTCTTGAATGGGTTTTAATAGGAAGTGTTGTTGTCCATTGTTAGCACATTCATCATACTTTCAAATATAAAATACCCTCTAGGATCTTTCACACCTACTATGTTAAAAGTAAATAAGAAAACCATGACAATTTTACACAAGTGTTTTTGGTCAGCATGACCTTGGAAAAAACCCCATGGGGAAAACTAGTAAGAGAGTAGATGTATTATGGATATCTCAAGAAAATTCTATAAACATAACATGAACCAAAGGAACCTGATACAAAGTGTAAGCTCTTCTCAAGTTAGACAATGGAGTTCCTTGAGTACTTGCACCCTTTGCCTTGATTTGCGCACCCATTTCCTAGGTGTGTCCCTTGTCTTGGACTTTACACCCTCCTCTTTCCTTGATTTCCATTGCTTTCCCTTGCTTTCTTAATGTTCCTCCCTTTAATATGCCTTGTGATCTTTGATGAAGCCCTTGATCAAGTGTGCCCCTATAGTTTGGTGCACCCTCCTTGTCTCAAGCCTCACCACTTGTGCTCCCTCTATTTGGGTGCACCCTTCACACACAAAGCACCTCTCCTTAAATACTATTGCACCCCTCCTCCATGAATTCCCTCTTACCAAGATTGAACATCCTCATGAACTAGTGTTCCTTCCTTTTCTCAAGTGTGTCTCTCCTCTCAAAACCCTCACTTCCCTCTATTCACATTCAATCAACTCTCTCAAGTGAACAAATGAATCTCCTTTTCCCTCCTTTGCCTCCTTTAGCCTCATCACAAGGCTAACCTAGAAAGCCAAGGGCCCATATTAGATCTAATCCTTTATCCAAAATGAATGGATGATATTAGATCTCATAATTCACTTAAGTTTCCATAGTTCACTTTATGTTCATTAATTCACACTTAAGTGAATTAATGTCACTTTATGACTTAAGTGAATAAAGTCACTTTAGACTTAAGTGAATAAAGTCAAAGTGAAATTATAACATAAAGTAAAAACATGAGGGTCAAACTTTCCCCCTTAGTGTTTAGAGACTCACAAACACAAGGGGACCACTTTCCAAGGTACTCAAATGTCAACACTTCATCCCCTTCATAAATCAAAATGTGGTTATGACTCATTTTGTCTAAAATTTGAGAGGTCGAATTGGGAGTATTTTGATTCGGTTGTGTAGATCGACTGACTGGAGGAATCGACTGTGTTTTCTCTTGCATTGTTGGTCAAGAGGTCGACAGTTTAGGTTTCTTCAATGATATTTCATTGAGCTTATTTACTTCAATCACTTCTTCTGCTAGGGTTATCTCATCTGTTTGGCACCCCTTATCGATAATCTATCTCTTATATTTCCTTGGTCATCCACTCAATACCACAGTGAAGAGTGTTCAGGGTCAATATGCAATCATTTATGGAAGAAATCTCTTATTCTAGGACTTGTTTCTTATAGGATTAGAGATCTACATAATTTGGGGCCTGAGTCATCCACTTCCATAATTTCAACAGTTTTTTCCAGTTGTAGAGCACCGACGCTATCCTCCTGTAACATCCCCAGCCACCCAAGCTGGACCATCCTACTCCATAAAACACTTTGAAAAATATTTGATAACAATTTTTAATGTACCCATTCACCCCAGAGTGGGCCACATCACACAACCTCGAATTCAGGAGCACTAATTCAACCCAAACTATAACGTTCCCAGCATACCACTTACCAAGGTTACCCTAGAAGTACACTGCATAGAATCTACTTTAAACACAATCTGCGCGGTATCTATTGAAGTAACGCGCTCAGCCCAAACTTGATTCACACCACACAACTTATAATAGAGAAAGAAACATTCTCTTTTCATCACTGACTTAAGCAGCAAAAATAACTCAAAACCACGCACACCAATTGTGCACACTAGCATTCAGATCATGCAACACAATTGCGCGCACAACCTTCTAAGTGTTGTGCGTCAACTCATATTTCACAATGCATGAAATCTAATTCTCTGTCAGCACACACAAATTCCAATCTCTTAGTGTACACAAGCTACCTTCCTGTGTGATCACCCACTCAATCCTCTTCTTTGTCAACTCATAACCAAAATTACATGGATACCTTAATCAAGCAAGACTAACCACATTGGTCATATCCATGCATAACTTCAAATATAGGCTATAAACACCATACTTACATGAGCATGCAACAATTAACAAAATAACAACAAATACTTATATGCAACACATACAATAATTTAACCCATGTCAAACATAGACAAAAATGCACGCATTAACCAAGACAAGTGCATAAGGAAAAATCATCTTAAATGAAAGTCACCAACTATAGCCTTGACTCAGATGTTCCTCCCAGCCATAAACATTGTTTCTCATTAAGCTTTCAGCAACAGGTCACCCCCGAGCTAGGTCACAACTCCATAAGTGAAAAAGGGTCCCTAACAACAAGCTATGTTCTGGAACTCAACAAAATTACTCAGTTTTAGGTGTCAATTGTTGCATCTAGCCGATAGTCCCTCATTCCCCATGCACCTATCACGCCCAAGGAAGTGTGTCCCTTCTCTGCTCACCAGTCCTTCAACTACCCCACTTCCCTTCCCAAAGGTTGAACAGGAAGTCTTTGAGCCCTGCAACTAATGCTCAATGCACTAGGGAGCAACTTTCAGCAAAACTCTCACCTAGAGAGTATGCCCATGGGTCCGACAACCACTCCACAATAGCCAGTCTCTCACCCAGAGAGACTACTCACGGCTTTTCAAGTTGGCTCTTCCATAGTATAATTTTGGTTACACCCCCACAACTCCCTGCAAGCTTCTTTGGGCATATAGGGTAATAATCATATTTTCCATACAATTTGACCCCCCCCTTTGCTCACGAGAGCCTGCTACATGAAATATTTTCCCAATCCTCCATGCAAAATAATAATAATCATAATTCCAAAAATACACTAAGGCCAACAATATATATTGCATTCCTTCCACTTGATACTTCCCACCCTCAAAAGTATCTTTAATCCATTAGGTGACACGTTCCCTACCCTCAGAAACTTAGGATAAAATTATATATATATATATATATATATGCATTACATTAACACTTGGTACCAATTCGACTCACCAACATATATGTACAATTACAAAGGGTTCTAGATCAGGGACATTACAATCCCCTCCCCCGTATTTATGCATTGTCCTTAGTGTGCATCATATATACATGTACATACAAAACTTTCAAATATCATAAAAAATGATGAGGATACTCTGCTCGCATAGCATCCTCGCGCTCCCAGGTTACATCCCTGGGATTGTACAAGGTCCATTGGACCTTTACTAACTCCATGAATCAATTTCGAAGCTCCTTGGTTTTTCGATCCAATATGCAAACTGGTCGCACTTGAAATCCACCTTTTGGCTCCACTTGAATTGCATTCCAATCAATGACATGATTAGCATCAGGCACATTCTTCTTAATCAATAACACATGGAAAACATTATGAATGCGTAAGGACACGGGAAATGCAAGCATATAAGCGACAAGACAAATCCTTTCAAGGATTTCAATTGGCCCACAATAAACATAGTTACCAACTTAACGAGAACTCTACAGAGTTCTCATTTTGGGGGGGTCCAATTTTTTACATTGTTTTTAAAAATGGTGCTACCGGTAGCACCCCCTCTCCCTTTTTAGGTGGTTTTTCGATATTTTAATTTTTTTTATCCACAGTGTTTCCACATTTTTTTTAAATGCTTATTTTTCATCTATTTTCAAATCTTTCTAAAAAAAATTTTTTATTCAACGATGTTTTTAGTCATTTTTCCATGCTTCTTTCAATCTTAAAAATATTTTTTACTATTTACTTTTTTTAAGTTACGATTTTTCATATAATTGTGTTTCCTTAATTAATGTATTGTTCCATACTTTTAAAATATAGTGGAAAACACCATTTTTAACACATTGTTTACCTTTACTTCAATACATAGAAAAAAAATTGTAGTTAAATAACACTATTTTTTAATATTTAGCAAAAAAATATAATTCAATTTTTCTTTGATAAATTAAAAACTAAAAAAACTAAGAAAAATAAAAGAATTGAAATTAAAAATTAAAAAGTAAATTTAGATAATAATAAAAAATTAAAGAAAAACCTAAAAAACTAAAGAGGAAAAAATAAAACAAATATATAAACTAAGCTAAAACTGGAAAAAAACAAAAAACAAAGGTAAAAAAACATATTTATGGCCCAAAAAATTTAGAAAGGTTTAAAAAACAAATTAAAACACCTAAAAAAAAAAGTTAAAATTACAAAAAAAAATTAAATTTTTTATTAAAAAACATAAAAATATGTGAAATTTTATAAAAAAACAAACAAATTAAAAAAAAAAATATCCATCGGTGATGGCAGGCCATGGGGGGTGATGTTGGGCATCACCCCCCATGGCACCCACAACGTCCAACCATTCCACGCATGGGTTGATTGGACGTCGTGAGTGTCGTGGGGGGCGATGTCGAGAATCGTCGTAGCCGCCAGGGATTAATCCCTAGTCCCTCGGGGCTAGGGTTTATCCCGTGGGGGCTGGGGCGAAGCCCGACATCACCCCCCACGACACCCAACCAACCTATGTGGGTTGGTTGGGTGTCATGGGTGTCATGGGGTGATGTCGGGCATCGCCCCAGCGTGGACTGGTTGGGTGCCAAGGGTATCGTGGGGGCGATGTTAGGCATCGCCCCTGCCTCCACGGGCTAAGCCCTGGCCCCGTGAGACCAGGGCTTAGTCCGTGCGGCCTGGGGCAATGCTAGGCATTGCCCCCCATGACACCCCATTAATA
>ML790063.1:375638-406847 GCA_009831015.1 Picea engelmannii
TGTTTCTTTCCAGATATTTTTCTTTTTCACTTGTTTTTAATCTTTTTTTTTTAAATTGAATTTTTAATATATTTTTTAAATGTGTTTTTTGGTCATTTAAAATATAATATTTACGAAGATTTTGTTCTTTCTATTTATTTATTTTTTAATGTAAATTAAAAAATTGTAAATAAATTTTCAAGTGACCATTTGGGGTACAATTTTGGGTTGTTTATTTATGTAGGGATTTGTTGTCAATGTCACAGTTTCAATTAGGTCGTAAAGAGCTATGGTTTTCACATTTAGGAAAAACATATTGTTTTACATAGCATCACTTTTTGATTTAGGTGATGATTTTAAGGTTTTTCTGAGCTACTATCTGACTTTCAAAGGCCATGTTTGAAAAATGTTGTAATTTTGATCCCGTTTAAAAAAATGGTGCTACTGGTAGCACCACTTTTTGATTTGGGGGTTGATTTTCATGTTTTTTATGCAAAAATATGGGTTTTAAGGGCTAGAGTTCTCGTTTTGAGGTCATAGTTCTCATTAAGTCGATAACTTTGTTAATAGTGCACAACTAACTTAGAACACTTTCTCAACTTCAGGGAACTGCGCCTAGCCTTCACTTTCAGAAACACGTGATCACCCACTCCAAATTCCCTTCGGGTCTTTCCTTTATTTGCGCATCTTTTTTTCTTGTCTTGGGCAACTTTTAAATTCTTCCTAATCTTTACCATATTCTCCTCCATTTCTCGAAGCAAATCTAACCCAACTATTGCGCGATCTTTTGGGTTGTCCCAACTCACTGGCATGTTGCACTTTCTACCATAAAGTGCCTCAAATGGGCTCATCTTTAAAGATGTTTGATACCCATTGTCGTAAGCAAACTTTACCAAATGAAGGTAGCCTTCCCATTTGGATGGTTTATCCATCACATACATCCTCAACATGTCTTCAATCACCCGATTTACCCTCTTGGTTTGACCATCTAACTCATGGTGATATGTTGTGTTGAAATTCATACTTGTTCCAAATCCCTTGAATATCCTTTTCCAAAATTTCGAGATGAACTTGGAATCTTTGTCAGACACATTTGTCTTAGGTACACCATGCAACTTAGTAAATTCATGTGTGTATATCTCAACAATATCAGTTTCCTTGTACGTTGACTTCACTGGAATAAAATGGGCAACTTTAGTAAGATTTTCCACCACCACCATAATAGAATCATGTTGCTTAGCAATCGTAGGCAACTTAGTTATGAAGTCCATGGTCACAACTTCCCACTTCCACTCAGGAATAGGAAAAGGTTGTAGAAAACCAGCTGGATGTCTGTGCTCAGTCTTGACCTTCTGAGATTCAATACATCTCGCAATAAAATACGTAACTTCCTTTTTCATACCCGACCAAAAGTATTTCTTCTTGACTGCAACAATTGTCTTTTGGTATCTTGGATGTCTAACATAAGGAACCTTATGCATCTATAAAAAAATTAGGTTCTTCAACTCTTGGTCATTCGACACCTAGACTCTACATCTATACATGAGGATCCCATCCTCTCTTAACTCATAACCTTCAAGCTTTGGCTAGGACATACCTTGTTGTAAAGTCACACTTATATCCATATAGCACATATTTGATTCGGAAACTTCCAAAATTCTATCATGCAAATAGTTCCAGTACATGCTAATGGTTGTATAAAGCATCTCATGCATCCTCCTCCTGAGTGCATCAGCTACCTTTGTAACACACCCACGACGGGGCATAAAAAAATTCTCTTTTCTTAAAGGACAAAATCTCCATTCATGGTTTCTAATTTGGAAAGTCAAGGAACCAGTCCGACCTCCTGGTCAAGGATCTCTGACTTTGAAGCCAAACAAATCTCTGAGACCTTGATGGTCTCATTTTGTAATTAAACACAAAACCTTTTGGCTTCTTGGTGCAATTTTAAGGGCACCCACGACCTTCCCTTTCTTTCCCTTGCAAAATCTCAGAGTATTGGGTGTTAGCTCCTTTTCTGGATAAGCCCCCTCTTGATGTGACATTGGGCAATGACCTCACAGGACCATGTGATTGCGAACACAGTCAAAGGCGGTTTGAATCAAGTAATTTTCGGCCTACAATCCTCCTCGAGCCTCCACGTGTCCTCTTTTCAAATCGACGGTTTGAATTGCGGCCTGCCCTCAACTTTTTAATGTCCGTGCAACTTCTATCCCCGCAATTATACAGGACTGTCGATCTCCCGATCTTGATGGTACTTCAAAAACAGGCGGTTTAGATCTGCCCCTCTCAAACCTACAGATCATATCTGACCTCTTGCAAAATCAGCGGACGAGATCTCCTTCGTGATTTCGGGTTTCGGGAGTTTCAAATCTAAAAACCCTGCTCTCTTCTGTACTTCAATCTTTCAAGTTGAAGATTTGCGGACTCTTGTCCTCCTAATCAATGGCCCTACCTTTACTTTGGGTAGTTGACTTTTCAAGTAGATCAAAGGTCCTGTGGCCCTCTTCTCGATCAACGATCGAGATCTCCTTCGGGTTTCGGACTTCTGAGATCTCAAATCTCAAACTTCACCCTTTATTTCTCAATGGATTTTATCCGAAGGCTATAATCCACTGACGTGTGTCCTCTTAATCTAACGATCGAGGATTTATTCGGGTGTTTACCTGGAGTCCACAAATTTTCTCCACGTCTCCCTTAGATCAGACGGTTATGAATTATTTCGGATATTTATCCGGAGTTCTCATATTTTTGCCACGTCTCCCTTGGATCCGATGGCTCAGATCCACTTCGAGTGATTCGACACTTGAGATTTACTTCGGGTGATCTGACGGCTCAGATCTACTTCAGCTAATCGGACGATTGGGATTCACTTCAGAATTCTGAAACTTCGGACTTCGCGAATCTCAAATATCAACTGAGAAACTCTCGAATGGATTTTCCAAAGCTATTGATCTGACGACTCAGATTTACTTTGGCAATCTGACGCTTAAGGTTTACTTCATATCTTCACCCGCAATCCACAGATTCACACCACTTGTCCTATAGATCTGATGGTTCAAATCTACTTCGGATGACCTGACGGTTGACGTATACTTCGGGTCTTTACTCAAAATCCATGGATTCATGCCACCTGTCCTCTGGATCTGATTGTTCAGATCTCTTCGACTCTTTGGCCCTTTGGCTCTTTGGCACTTCGGTCCTTCGACGCTTCAGGATTCGGGAGTTTCAACTCTCAATCTGAAACTCTCGAAGTGGTTTCTCTGAAGTCTATGAGTTTTCGTCACGTGTCCCTCTGGGTCTGACGGTCTAGATCTATTTCGGCTCTTCAGAACTCGGGAACCTCAAATCTCGAACTTTACTTTCACCCGAGTACAACAGATCTTACCACGTGTCCCTTTTGATCTGACGATTAAGATTTACTTATGGGCTCTGGCTCTCTGGGCTTCGGGAGTTTCAACTCTCAATCAAAAAATCTCAAAGTGATTTCTCTAGAGTTGTTGATCTGTTGAAGCATGTCCCCTGGTGATCAACGGCCAGGATTTACTTTGGCTATTTTTCCTCCTCCTTATCCACTAACCTTTGAAGTTGTGGATCTTACACCACCTGTCCTCCTTTATGATGGACAATCCCAATTTACTTCAGGACTTTGGTACTTTGACAAGTCCACTCTCCTACGCACACAAGGGTTAAGTCTCATGCATTTACTTCTGGATCCAACGATTACTGGTCCTTCGCTCTCAGATCCAACAAATAGGATGTGTTCCTCTCCTTTGTGCTTCCTTTGTTCACTAGACGTTGATCTAATGGTTCAGGATCCTCTTCACAACCGATCCGACGGATGTTGTCTCTCCTCCTCCTAAGCTTTCGACTTCCTCTAGCTTAGAGGATTTTCTAAGTATTCAAGGGCCTCAGCCTTTGTTCCTCCCACGAGTCCATCTCTTGGACCGCGTTGGCACTTCTAAAACGTGTTTATCTCTTATGAGCTTCAAGACTTGGAATAAGTCATACTCTTGTTCCCTCTTAGCACTATATCTTCTGAGCTTCAACTGCTCGGACCTCGAAGGTCTCTGTCCCTTCTATTCCTCAAAGGGATATTTGTACCCTCCTGGCAACTTTCGCTCAAGCACTCCTTTCTAAGTTGTAGAGTGTTTGATAACTTTGTGAGTGTCTCCTAAGTGCTCTGTAACTTCAACTTCAGGGTTTTGGTCACTCCATCACGTGACTCTCCTGAAGCGTGGACTCTGAATCTCATAGACCGGACGGTCAAAAAGGATCCCGACAGATCCAGAGATCCACGGTCTAGATTAACTTCAAAACTTCGGGGATTTTTACTTCCCTTAAGGGGATTTAGAACTTAAGTGGTTATCGGTCTCGGTTTTCCACGCAGAGAGCCTATGCATACATTCACTATCTCTCCTAAGATTTAACATATTTTTTCCTCCAAGGGACTCAGAACGACTAGGAGGGTCGACATGCATACATGAAACTATGCCCAAGGTCGACAAACTCACAGTTCATGGCTCTATCTTAAGCCCCCACGGGACGCAAGAATTTATGAGTATAAAACATATCCCATCCATATAATTTCATACTTGCCTAATTATACAATCAAGAAGACACCAAAACGGGATACAGTATAAATCATTAAGCAAACATATCTATCCCTGCAACATTCATAGGATATCAAATTTTAATTCACAGTACCACTTAAATACACAAGATATGTGACTACTTATCTATTACAGGTGGTAGCCAACTAACTGACTGTGGGTGTTCATCCTTCCACCCGACCATAGGCTCAGAGGCATTCATTCTTAGCACTCTGGACACCCCCGTGCCAAGACATGATATCACCAGGGAACTCTTGCAGTTCTCAAGGGATCTTTCTCTATTTGAGCTTTTGCTCAGGTTCTATTCTCTATAAAATTTCAGAGATTTTCTTCTATGTTATGGCCTCGATGAGGTTTATCAGATGCTCACTCAACATCAAGCTCATGGCCTTCTATCCATTATCCGCTGGAGAGCTCTGCGCATTCTCCTTATCGATTTGTATATCTTTCTTCCAGGATGGTTCTCTGCCCATCATGTTCCTTCTGTCAGAAGGGAGCTCCAGTCAGCTTGGTCTACCATACCCAGTGGTACTTCAGGCTGACCTTCTGCAGTTTTTTGCCATGCTTCCATTTATGGGAGTGGTTGATAATTCATCCACTGTTCCTTTCTTCATTAACTGATTTCTCTCCTTGGGATCCGAAGGAGGTTTATTATCCTCATCAAGGTAATTTGGGGTTATTTGATATAATGACCCTCTCTTATAGTTTTCACATTCTTTCCTCTAGTGATATCATGGCCAATAATTTCAAGGCTTCACCCCCACAGTCAGTTATTGGTAACTCAAACAATAATACATTTACACTTTCCACATGCCTTAGCATGGTAATCCTATTTTATGATTAATTACAAGCTAGGGGAAACAGGGGTGTTACAATTCCCTCCCCCTCAAAGGAACACTGTCCTTAGTGTTCTTTCTCAAAAACACTTGTCATGCCTTTCTCATTCAGTTGTTTCAGAAATCTTGATCCTTCTTCCTCGGTCAAGTCCTTTTTCAGACCTTTAATATTGGTCACCTGGTTTCAATAATTCTTGGAAAACAAGCATGTTAATCATAGTCTTATGTGAAAACATTGCATAAAAAAAAAAAAATCTAGGAAAATTTCATAATCTTAGCACAATAATTATCTGCGCAGTTTGTGGATTTGTATGCACATGGGTTTTTTTTTATCCAACATCATTATTTTTCCTTGACGTACCCATTGGGTGCATGATCCCAATTCAATTGTTTACAAGAACTATCATGGTTTCATCTTCCTTGCAGTCACTCACCCTCCAAGCCCAAGCTCAGGCATCCCCTTCTCTGCTATACAGTCCCTTGGATGATCCATATTGCCTTGCCAAGGTTTTCTCACACAGGAAGAACTACCCATCATGTGCATGATCCCAATCAATATTTTACAAGAACTATTAAGGTCTCCTCTTCTTTTCGGTCACTCACCCTCCAGGCCCAGGCTCAGGCATCCCCTTCTCTGCTATACAGTCCCTAGAGTGATCCATCTTGCCTTGCCAAGGTTTTCTCGCGCAAAAACAATTCCAGAGACTCTGTCGAGTCTTACAGTTGAGGTGTCCCTCAGACTTTCTCTACTGAGGCATCCCTCCGTCTTGTGTAACCTCAACACAATATATTCTAGGCGATCATGGCTTACCACGGGGTTCTCATGGCTCAATAGTAGCCATTTTTCATGCTTTTACAGCTTGGCAGCCTTCCGGCTCAGCTAAAGTTAGGGACGAAGGTTACTCTCCTTCTCCTAACTCAATCATAGATAGGGATGAAGGTTACTCTCCTTATTCTGAGTCACTCTTTATTTCATGCGATCGGATTATACTCTTTGTCACCCGTATCATAGGCATATAAAAATTCATGAGACATCATCATAAATTTTAAATTCAAAATTTTCTTGTAAATTTGTGACCCACATATATCCAAATTCCACATTTTGTTTCCATATTTGTTTTGTACAGGAAACAGATTCATAATTATGGGACTTTTCTTCCCATAGTGGTTTGTCTCAGCAGGCAATTGGTCTTCCTTATGGCTTACAATGCTGCCATATTCAAGACTCCTTTGCTTCCTACACTTTCAACTTCAATCAGCCAAACAAATTGTTAGTTTCCATGCACATACATTTTATTGCACCTTTATAATGTCATCACAAACAATTTCAGAATTGTGCATACTAACAATCAAATTCACTTTCTCAAAAAGTAAATACCATTCCTTTCAGTTTAGCTCAGTAGGCAATTTGTCTTCCTTATTGGCTTACAATACTACCACATCCAAGACCCATTTCCTCCTGCAATTTCAACATTCCTCAGCCAAACAAATTGTTAGTTTTCATGCACATTACCTTTTCAAAATCAAGCATACTAACAGTCCAAGTCATTTTCATCTATTCAAGGATACCAAGCAAAAAGGATACATCATCCCTTACCTATGCATCATTTCATCCTACCAAATTTTTCAGAATGTAATTCAGATATCAATTGACCTTAATGAATGTGCCAACGTTCATGGCCACATTCATACCCAATGCACCTTTACATTGATTTTAAGTTTCCCACACTTTATGAAAAGTACTTTGTCATGGTGCGTTGGATCTTAGCCAAGATTTTCACCATATGGTTTATTCATTCCCATTCATTGTTGCAGTAGGACTATGATTATGGCTACAAGATGATCACGATTCCAATTCAGTACATATGAAACTACAAGTTTCACATGAATTTCTTTAAGCATTCATCCTTCATTAATAACCAGGGTGCCAACACTCATGGCCACCCAAATTTGGTTTTCTCTAACACCTATAAAATATAAGTAGAAATTTTGGAAGGTCCTCCTTCCTCAATCTAAATCCATTTTTTTTCCTTTATGCAAACATGCATTTCCTGGAAGCAATTCCATGCAACATGCTATCTATGAGCACTTTTGTTTCCAATCGTTCCTTGATTGGTCCATGTATTCATGACATATCAGTTCATGAATTCTTCTGAAGATTACAATCAGTCTTTACTACCAGAGGTTCACACCTCCATCATCCAGGTTTTCCTTCTTGAATCATACCCTACTTGGGTATCCAAGGAATACAACTGCCTTTCAACGTTCCATACATAACATTAAGACCGTAAAATAATTCAGAAGGGATTCTTACCCAATCCCTTCATACCTTGTTCCACATATGCATGAATTTTTTTATACTTGTTTTGGTTGTTAGCACCCCCTTTGATATTATCCCATTAGTGGTGCTCCATGGGGACTTTTAAAGTCCCTTCAACAATCTTTCAACAAGAACCTTCTCATAGTCATCCTCTGATTGAGGTTATTCATTATTGGCAATTGTCTTTCTCAACAGTTCCAATCTATTTCTTTCTACACATGACATACATCATAAACACATTAGTCGTCATGTAAATTAAAAATGTAAGTACCATAGCATTTAAATTAATAAAACATTTTCAGACATATCCTAGCATATCTGTATGCACTTCATCACATTATCCTTAATGTTTTCATGAGTGCAATACTGATAGTTCTCAACTGTTTCTGCAGTAATACAATCCTCATCACTACGGTGTCAAAACATTTACTTTCATTAGCATACTAGCTTTCTCATCCCAGGGAAAAACATAATACACATCAAGAAAAGAATTGAGGCTCTCCCCTTCTTCAAATTCTTTCTACATCACCTGGGACTTTTCATCCCAGTTGAGTTATTTCTAAGGCCTCGCTGTCTTTTCTTTTATTTTTCAACTTACTCCCTGTTGGGATCTTCCTGCTCTTTTCCTTGAGCATCCTTGGTTAGGCCTCACCCTAACCTTTTTGGAATACAACAACATGCTTTAATAGCAAACTTCTTTGTTCATAATGGAGCATGAACCTGTGCATCCTGCACATTACCATTCGGTTATCAGAATGGTCAATATTCATGTATTAGTCTTCTATTCCTTATATGATGTTTTTCAATATGTAATCCAGGATTTTGGTATATATAGATAGATAGATAGATAGATAGAGAGAGAGAGAGAGAGAGAGAGAGAGAGAGAAGCTTGTGGCTCATTGCTTAATTCTCAGCAGTCATTAAGGTTGTGACTTTGTTTTCCCGACAGAGTCTTCACACAGTTCCTCCACAGGGAACTCCTTTATATTGCAACTTACTTATTGCATATCCATCACTATTTTTGATGGCCTCAACCTTGAGTTAGCTTCAGCATTTTACAAAATATCCCATAAGGAATATAAACATGCATCTTTTTCATGTACCCAAATTATGTATCCATACATATTCTGGTTTTGTTAACTTATATCCATGATGTACTTAACCATATTCATAATCCTAAACCTATATGTAGCGGTCATAGGTATGTTTCATAGCCCAACATGTCTCTACCTTAAATATTAGTCAACTCGGGATTGTTCACAATCCTTCTCATGTGATTCTCAAAGGCATAATCATTTGCCTCTTATTATGAAAACAGAGCATCTTTGCTCATTTACCCTTTTTATCTAATTATATTAGTATTTCCTGAGGAAAGGGAATACATTCCCCCTCAAGATATTATTTGGAACATAACTTTCATGACTCTTCAAAATGGAGTCAGCCATGCATCCATAGCATTCATTTATTCTGGACAAGAGCAATTTTTGCTTTATATTTCACTAATCAGGGAAACCATATTGTATCTATAGCTATACTCTTACATAATACATGTGCATCACTTGCACGTTCAATATCGTTCATACCTAACTGGTATTAATATCAGGCTTCATATTAGGAAGCTCCACAATGCATTAAACCTATGCACTCAAGCATAATTAAACACGGATAAGCATTCATCTTGCTAGCTTATTGCTTGCACTTTTTCCATGTCATTCACACACATGGACATATCAGGCTTCTATATCCTTTTTCCCAAGGATCTTCCAATCATACTTATGATCATGTATACACATTCGTGTATAAGTAGGTGCATCTTTTGCACCTTTTTACCTCATGCATTCACTTGATAGTTTAATTTCATCATTAGTGTCCTTTAGTTTGAGATTTTAGTCAGTTACAAGACTAATCTCACTGTCATATCTCATATTGATGTTGCCTTCTCTCATGGCAATAACCAACCAGGGTCACTTTCCTCTTTATGAAACAACGTCTAGCAAGAAAACCTTCTTGCCTAAGCGTCGATAGGGTTTTACCCATCTCACTTTTATCTGGTCATGAGGAGTTATATACTCCGATTTTAATTCAAAGAAGTAACTATAACTACCAAGGATCCTACCTGGTCCTATTAGATTCCTTTAAGCCCACAAAGGTGTTAACCATTATATAATCCACCATCATTAGTGCCTGAAGTTCAAACTGCCCATGTTTACAAGAAGTGTTACAAACACCAGGTCATTCGTCCTTCGGGATTTAGCTGCCCTTGACAGAACCCTGCCACCTTCAACTATCCACATTCAAGTCTTATTATAAATGTTAATTAGCATATCCCTACTCTGGTAAAAGTAGTTATCACTTAGACAAAGGGCTAAAGAAATTATTTTGCTGAAATTCAACAAGAATTCCCAAAATAACAATACCTCCTTACGCGACTCGTAGATGAGCCCAAGCAGGCCAAGTGTTGTAACCATGCTCTTATACCAATTTGTAACACACCCACGACGGGGCATAAAAATTTTCACTTTTCTTAAAGGACAAAATCTCCATTCATAATTTCTAATTTGGAAAGTCAGGGAACCAGTCTAACCTCCTGGACAAGGATCTTCAATTCTAAAGCCAAACAACTCTCCGAGACCTTGATGGTCTCATTTTGTAATTAAACACAGAACCTTTCGGCTTCTTGGTGCAGTTTTAAGGGCACCCGCAACCTTCCCTTTCGCTCCCCTGCAAAATCTCAGAGTATTGGGCATTAGCTCCTTTTCTGGATAAGCCCCCTCTTGATGTGACCTTGGGCGATGACCTCATGGGACTGCGTGATTATGGATGCAGCCAAAGGTAGTTTGAATCAAACTTCTTTTCAGCCCGCAATCCTCCTTGATCCTCTACATGTCCTCTTTTCAAATCCACAGTTTGAATTATAGCCTGCCCTCAACTTTTTAAAGTCCATGCAACTCCTATCCCCACAATGTTACGGGACCATCAATCTCCTGATCTTGACGGTACTTCAAAAACTGGCGGTTCAGATATTCCCCTCTCATACCTACAGATCAAATCTGACCTCTTGCAAAACCAACGGACGAGATCTCCTTCGTGATTTCGGGTTTCAGGAGTTTCAACTCTCAAAACCCTACTCTCTTACATACTTCAATCTTTCGAGTTGACGATCTGAGGACACATGTCCTCCTAATCAATAGCCTTGCCTTTAATTCAGGTGGTTGACCTTTCAATAGGATCAACGATCATGTGGCGCTCTTCTCGATCAACAGTCAAGATCTCCTTCGGGTTTTAGACTTCTGAGATCTCAAATCTCAAACTTCACCCTTTTTCTCAATGGATTTTATCCAAAGGCTATAATCCACTAACGCGTGTCCTATTGATATGACGATCGAGGATTACTCTGGGTCTTTACTTGGAGTCCACGGATTTTCTCCATGTCTCCCTTAGATCGGAAAGCTACGAATTACTTTGGATATTTATCCGGAGTTCTCATATTTTCGCCACATCTCCCTTGGATCTAATGGCTCAAATCCACTTCAGGTGATCCGATGCTTGAGATTTAGTTCGAGTGATCTGATGGCTCAGATATGCTTAAGTTGATCATATGATTGGGATTCACTTCATAATTTCAGAACTTCGGACTTCGCGAATCTCAAATCTCAACTGAGAAACTATCGAATGCATTTCCCGAAGCTGCTTATCTGACGGCTCAAATTCACTTTGGCAATCTGACGCTTGAGGTTTACTTCGAATCTTCACCCAAAATCCACAGCTTCATGCCACCTGTCCTCTAGATCTGACAGTTCAGATCTACTTTAGACGACCTGACGGTTGACGTATACTTCGGGTCTTTACCTGGAATCCATGGATTCACGCCACTTATCCTCTAGATCTGACGATTCAAATCTCTTTGGCTCTTCATCCTTTCGGCCCTTCGAATCTTTGGCACTTCAGTGCTTCAGGATTCAGGAGTTTCAACTCTCAATATGAAACTCTTGAAGTGGTTTCTCTGAAGTCTATGAGTTGTCGTCACGTGTCCCTCTAGGTCTGATGGTCCAGATCTATTTCATCTCTCCAGGACTCAGGAACCTCAAATATCGAACTTTACTTTCACCCGAGGACAACAAATCTCTACCACGTGTCCCTTTTGATCCGATGGTTGAGATTTACTTTTGGGCTCTGAATCTCTGGGCTTCGGGAGTTTCAACTCTCAGTCGAAAACTCTCGAAGTGATTTCTCCAGAGATATTGATCTGTTGACGCGTGTCCCCTAGCGATCAACGGCCAGGATTTACTTCAGCTATTTGTCCTCCTCCTTATCCACTAACCTCTAAAGTTGTGGATCTTACACCACCTGTCCTCCTTGATGATGGACAGTCCCAACTTACTTTGGGACTTCGGGACTTTGACAAGTCCACTCTCATGTGCACACAAGGGTTACGTCTTGGGCATTTACTTCCAGATCCAACGGTTACTGGTCCTTTGCACTCAAATCCAACAGATGGGATATGTTCCTCTCCTCTGCGCTTCCTTTGTTCACTGGACATTGATCTAATGGTCCAATATCCTCTCCACAATCGATCTGACGGCTATTGTCGCTCCTCCTCCTGAGTTTTTGACTTCCTCTAGCTTAGAGGATTTTCTAAGTATTCAAAGGCCTCAGCCTTTGTTCCTCCCACGAGTTCGTCTCTTGGACCTCGTCATCACTAATGAAAAGCGCTTATCTCTTCTCAGCTTTGGAACTTGGAATAAGTCCTACTTTTGTGCCCTCTTAGCACTATATTTTCTGAGCTTCAACTGCTCGGACCTAGAAGTTCTTTGTCCCTTCTATTCCTCAAAGGGATAATATGTGCCCTCCTGGAAACTTTCACTCAAGCACTCCTTACTGAGTTGCAGAGTGTTCGGTAACTTTGTGAGTGTCTGCTAAGTGCTCTGTAACTTTGCCTTCAAGGTTTTGGTCACTCCAACACGCAAATCTCCCGAAGCACAGACTCTGAATCTCATATATCGGACGGTCCAGAAGGATCCCGACGGATCCAGAGATCCACGGTCCAAATTAACTTCAGAACTTCATGGATTTTTACTTCCCTTACGACGAAATCATAGTTCGTTGAACTCGTGAAATCTAGAGGACTCAAGGGGTTAAATCTCGCACTCCTTTCTGTATCCAACAATCACAACAGACCTTGTATCTTTCGAATAGTTTCTCGTTCTCTCATCATCTGAACAAAGGAGCCTTCCCTTTTTATACTTTAGTCTCACTATTATTCCTGATCTTGGTTGGCTCTGAAAGGCTTAATAGCCTTGCGCTCTTTCTCTAGATCATAACACTTGTAAGAATCCCTCCACGCACCCCTTGCGTTCATTCCTCAACTCTAGAACTTAAGTGGTTCTTGGTCTATGTTTGCCTCGCAGAGAGCCTGTGCATACTGTTAGTGCTAGAAGTTGCCCCTAGACTGCTATAGGGTCAAGCCTAGAACTCTCTCATTTTTTACACAGCTATCACCATTTAAGAGATTCAAATTGATTGTTGGACCCTATTTTTCAGGAATTTACCAGATTTGTTTTCCTGAAAAATCTCATGGACAACAGTTGACAAGCCACCTCATCAATTTGAATTGGAGATCAAATTGGATCTTCTCCTTGATTATTTGAAACAAGAAACTAAACATATATGAGGAGGTTTTCAGATCCATTTCTTTTGGATCTTGATTATTATGTATTGTTTCTATATAAACTATGTAGAATAAGAGAAAGGGGAGGGGAAAATTTGGAGATCCAAGGGACCTTTTTGTGAAGCTCATTGTAAAGGGCATTTATGTTCAATTTGACACTTAATAGCAAAGGCATATGGATGGTTAGACCTTCTTTTTCTACTCTGTTATTTCTTTCTTCATGCTTGAATTCATTATTCAGATTGCAATGCTTTTTTATTCTTGACTGTTAATTTATACAGTAAAAATTTTACTGTAGAGATAATTTTTCAAGTTTTAATATCAAGTTGATAATCTTGTTTCTTTATGATATTATGAGACAAGAATTCTTGTGAAGTTGACAAATTCAAGGCCTCACCTTCCTTTTTCTTAATTGATTTAATCCATCTTTGTGTCTACCTTTTATTCAGTCAATGGGATATTTTCTGTTCTTATTCTAATTTTCATGTTATGTTGTTGCCTTGAAACCAATTTCCAACCACCTTACTCATAAAACCAAATCATAAAACCCTCAAAACACTTTTGCAATAAATCAATGATGCCCTAGCTTGCCCTTAGCAGTCGAGTGCAACTTTAGGGACTAACACATACGTTAACTATCTCTCCTGAGCTTTAACAGACTTCGTCCTCCAAGGGACTCAGAATGACTAGGAGGGTCAACACACATACATGAAACTATGCCCAAGGTCGATGAACTCACAGTTCGTGGATCTAGCTTAATCCCCCATAGGATGCAAGAATTTACGAGTATAAAACATATCCCATCCATATAATTTCCTACTTGCCTAATTATACAATCAAGCAGACACCAAAATGGGATACAGTATAAATCATTGAGAAAACATATATATCCCTGCAACATTCATAGGATATCCAATTTTAATTCACAGTACCACTTAAATACACAAGATATGCGATTATTTATCTATTACAGGTGGTAGCCAACTAACTAACTGTGGGTGTTCATCCTTCCACCCGACCATAGGCTCAGAGGCATTCATTCTTATCACTCTGGCCACCCCCATTCCAAGCCATGATATCACCAGGTAACTCTTGCAGTTCTCAAGGGCTCTTTCTCTGTTTCAGCTTTTGCTCGGGTTCTTTTCTCTATAAACTTTCAGAAATTTTCTTCTCTGTTATGGCCTCGATGAGGTTTATCAGATGCTCACTTAGCATCAAGATCGTGGCCTTCTTTCCATTATCCATTGGAGAGATCTGCACATTCTCCTTATCGATTTCTATATCTTTCTTCCAGGATGGTTCTCGACCCATCATGTTCCTTCTGTCAGAAGGGAGCTCCAGTCAGCTTGGTCTACCATACCTAATGGTACTTCAGGATGACCTTCTATAGTTTTTGTCCATGCTTCCATTTATGGGAGTGGTTGATAATTCATCCACTCGTCCTTTCTTCATTAACTGATTTCTCTCCTTGGGATCCGAAGGAGGTTTATTATCCTCGTCAAGGGAATTTGGGGTTATTTGATATAATGACCCTCTCTTATAGTTTTCACATTCTTTCCTCTAGTGATATCATGGCCAGTACTTTCAAGGCTTCACCCCCATAGTCATTTATTGGAAACTCAAACAATAATACATTTACACTGTCCACATGCCTTAGGATGGTAATCCTATTTTATGATTAATAACAAGATGGGGGAAACATGAGTGTTACAACCTTATTCTCTTTTCCTCTAATGTGCTTTATGTCGAAGTCATACTCACTGAGGAACTCTAACCACCTGCTTTGTTTGGAATTCAAACTTGGTTGTCCAAACAAATACTTCAGACCACAAAGGTTTATTCTCAACTCAAATCTCTTACCCATGAGATAATGTTGCCACATATTTAAAGCATGCACTATGGCTTCCAATTCCAAGTCATGCGTAGCATAGAGCCTTTCATTATATTTCAACTTCCTTGATTCATAGCATACCACATGTCTATTATGACTCAGGACTCCACCAATTTCTTCCTTACATGCATCTGTTCACACAACGAAGTTTTCATCTGGATCCACAATTCTCAAAATTGGTGCACTTGTTAACAAGTTCTTCAAGTGCTAAAAACTCTTTACGCAATCTGTAGTCCATTCAAATCTTGCATCTTTCTTCTGCATGGATTTGATTGGATGCAAAATCTGTGAGAATACTTCAATAAAACTTTTGTGGTAACCTGCTAGTCCCATAAAGGATCTCACCTCTGCGACATTTCTTGGTGTTGGCCATTCCTGAATGGATTTTATCTTTTTTGGGTCCACATCTATTCCTTCTTATGAAATAATATGACCCAAATAGTGAATATGTCGCTAATAAAATGAACACTTGATTATATTTTCATAAATATGATGTTCCCTTAATACCTACAACCCCATCCTCAAATGTTGCTCGTGCTCTTCCTCGAACTTTGAGTAAATAAGAATGTCATCCAAAAATACGATGACAAACTTATCCAAGTAATTTTTTAAAACTCCATTCCTTAAACACATGAAGAAAAATGGTGCATTCGACAACCCAAACGATACGACTATAAAATCGTAATGACCATACCTTGTTTTGAAGGTAGTCTTGTTGATGTATTCCTCTTTTATTCTTACCTGGTGATAACCATATCTGAGATATATCTTGGAAAATATGTGTGCACCTCTCAACTAGTCAAATAGGTCATTTATTCTTGGCAAAGGATATGTGTTCTCCATTGTTACCTTGTTCAACTACCTGAAATCGACACAAAGTCTCAGCGTACCATCCTTCTTCTTCACGAAAAAAACAAGCACTTCCCAAGGTGACACACTTGGGTGTATATACCCCTTCTTCATTATATCTTCAAGTTGCATATGAAACTCCTTCAATTCTGGCATACTCATCCTGTAAGGAGTCTTGGGTATAGGTTTTTCTCCCAGTATCAGATTTATAGAGAAATCAATATCTCTTTTTGGAGACAATATCGATATATCTTTAAATATATTCTCAAACTCTTTCAGTACTATGCAGCCTTCCACATGTGGCACTTTATCCATAGGTGCCTCTTCCATGTGCGTTGTGAATACTTGACATCCTTTCCTGTAACTTTTCCTCAACTGCAACGCTGAAACTCCTCTGATAGTCACAACTCTTGGAATTCCTTGAAATGGACTCAAATTTCCTTGTTCATCTAGGAAATTGAGGGCCTTATTGTAACAATCCAGGACATCATGATTCTCATCCAACCAATACATACCAATCAGAAAATCGTACAAGCCCAAAGGTATAATATTCAAATAAGCTTGTGTGCGCAGTCCATTCATCTCCAATGGACATGCCTTAACCATCTCCTTAATTTTCCTTTTTTCTCTTGTATCTAATTACACCAACCATGGTTTTCCAAGCTTGCTTCTCGACAAATGGAATATTTCCACCATCTTAGGATCTAGATAACTATGACTAGCTCCCGAGTCTATTAAAATAGCAATAGGTTGGTCATTAATCTTACCTTCTACCTCTATCATGTGCAACTGGAACTCAACCTACTTGTTATCCAGTGCAGCGTAAATCCTTGGCACATTTCTACCCATTTATTCCATTGTCTCAACTTTTTGTACACTCTGCACAGTCCTCTCTTTATCACCTCTTTGAGGACAATCTCTGCACATATGATTTCCGCCACAACCCCAACACTGCATATGTTGTTTCCATTACTTTTGTCCCACTGTTTCCAACATTCTAGGTTCTTGGAGAGTTGTCTATCCTTGCGCAACATTTCTGAAAAAATGGTGGCTTAACTCCATTCTTCCTTAGTTCCACCTTAATTTTCATCTTGTCTTCCCAAGCCTTTTGGAAATTCAGTCTTCCCCTTTGCTTCTTATAAAGACACTTAGTGTGACTTATGGTTTCTTCCAACATATTAGGGTCATCATATTGTATCTTTTCACTGATAAATGAGGGAAACCACTCAAATATCTTTGAATCTTCACCTATTTATCCTTGATAAAAGGCACATAATTCAACAGTTCTAAAAATCTTCTTTTATGCTCATCAATCGTCATACTCCCAAGCTTGAGCTCAAATCAGTCCTTCTTTTTCCTATCATAGTACTACTTGGTTAAGTATTTATTTTGGAAATACCTCTTGAACTCTCTCCAAGTCACTTTCTTCTCATCAATGTGTTACACTTGCACATATTGATCCCACCACATTGATTATTTTCCCTTTAACTGATAGATAGAAATTATCTCTTCTGGTTGCACAGAATAGTTATGCAGTTGGAAGTAATTTCTCATACCCAACAACTATGTCTCTATACACTCATCCTTTTTATGTTCACCATCAAAGGTAAGATATTTAATCTTATTCATTTCTCCCTATATCTTGTCCACCCCATTCCTCCTCTTATGCTTTCTAATAGGAGATGGACTCGAACTACCACATACTTTCCTGAAACAATTCTTACCAAGACTTCTTTCTTCTCTTCTTTTCTTATCATGATACCTGCCTTTGTATCCATCTTCTTTTCTATTATGTCCAGGCTTTGCATCATGATACATGTCTTCTTATCCATCTTCTTTTCTATTTTTTCTAGGCTCTGCATCAATTTGACATTGAATTCATCTTGTTGTCCCCTATCTCTCATAATCCTTTCATTATCATCCTTATAACTATGGACATCTTTCTACAGTATTTTTACAGTTTCTACCAAGTTCATGCACTCCTCCTTGGATTATGTACCATCGGCACCCAAACCGACATACAGATCCCCAAATTCATCATCAATACTATAAGTCCTTTGCGCATCTTCCATGCTTTCAACCTTCTGCATTGACTTTTTCCTTCTCTATTCGTTGATAAATATGCAAAATGTGTAGACAACAAGATTTGTTAAGTGATTTCATGCAATAACTACATGAAAAATTTGCACCATTTTTTCATAATCCTTTCCTCATATTTCTTGAATGATTGTAACATTCCAAATTCTAGTGTGCACACCTGTGCAACACTATCTTTGTGTGCATCATAACTCTATACCGTACACCATTGGTTTTTCATGCAAATGAAACTCTGCACTCTGTGGCACCAATTCTTAGAGAAAACATCTATTCATGCTAGTATATGTCCCATACAAGTCCAATGTTGAACCAATAGCTCTGATACCAATTTGTAGCATCCCCAGCCACCTAGGATGGGCCATGCTACTCCATAACACACTTTAACAAAGCTATGATACCAATTTGTAATGTACCCAGTCACACTAGAGTGGGCCACACCACACAATGTTGACTTCAGGAACACTAATTCAACCCAAACTAACGTTCCCATCATAACACTGACCAATGTTACCCTAGAAGTGCACTACGCATAATCTAATTTAAACACAATCTATGAATTATCTCTTGAAGTAACGCGCTCTTCCCAAACTTGAGTCTCACCACGCAACTTATAACAGCAGAAGAAATATTCTCTTTTCATCACAGACTTAAGCAGCGAAAATAACTCAAAACCATGCGCACCAATTGTAAGCACTAGCATTCAGATCACACAACGCAACCGCGTGCACAACCTTCTGAGTGTCATGCATCAACTCATATTTCACTATGCGTGGAATGTAATTATCTCTTCGCACACACAAATTCTAGTCTCTTAGTGTACACAGGCTACCTTCCTACTCGCTCGGCCACTCAATCCTCTTCTTTGTCGACTCATAACCAAAATTACATGGATAACTTAATAAATCAAGACTAACCACATTGGTCATATCCATGCACAACTACAAATACATGATATAAGCACCATACTTACATGAGCATGCAACAATTAACAAAATAACAACAAATACTTATATGCAACACATAAAAGAATTTAGCCCATGTCAAACATAGACAAAAATGTACACAATAACCAAGACAAGTACATAAGGAACACTTATCTTAAATTAAAGTCACCAACTGTGGCCTTGACTCAGACATTCCTCCCCATCCATAGATGTTGTTTCTCATTAAGCTTTCAGCAACAAGTCACCCCCGAGTTAGGTAACAACTCCACCGGGGAAAAAAGGGTTCCTACCAACAAGTTATGTTCTGGAACTCAACAGAATTACTCACTCCTATGTGCCCACTATCGCATCTATCCCACAATCCCTAATTCCCCATGCATATGTCACACCCAAGGAAGTGTGACCCTTCTCTATTCACCAGTCTTTCATATGCCCCACTTCCCTTCCCAGGGTTACCAACAACATGTGGGACTGGAAGTCTCTTAGCCCTGCAACTAATGCTCAGTGCACCAGGGAACAAATTTCAACAAAACTCTTGCCTGGAGAGTATGCCCACGGGTCAGACAACCACTCCACAAAAACCAGTCTCTCACCCAGAGAGACAACTCATGTCTTTTCAACCCGACTCTTCAATAGTATAATTCTGGTTACACCCCCACAACTCCATGCAAGCTTCTCTAGACAGATATGGTAATAATTGTATTTTCCATACAGTGTGACCCCCCCTCTTCTCACAAGATCCTATTACATGAAATATTTCCCCAATCCTCCCTGCAAAATAATAATAATCATAATTCCAAAAATACACTAAGTCCGACAATATATATTGCATTCCTTCCACTTGACACTTGTCACCCTCAAAAGTAGCTTTAATCCACTTGGTGACCCGTTCCTAAGTTCCCGAGGGCAGGAAACAGGTCACCAAGTGTCTTAAAGCTACTTTTGAGGGTGACAAGTGTTAAGTGGAAGGCATGCAATATATATTGTCAACCTTCTAGTGTATTTTTGGAATTATGATTATTATTATTTTGCATGGAGGATTGGCGAAATATTTCATGTAACAGGGTCTTGTGAGTAGAGGGAGGGTCACATTGTATGGAAAATATGATTATTACTATATCTACCCATAGAAGCTTGCAGGGAGTTGTGGGGGTGTAACCAGAATTCTATTGTTGAAGATTCGGGTTGACAGGCTGTGAGCAGTCTCTCTGGGTGAGAGACTGGCTATTTTGGATTGGTTTTTAGACCCGTGGGAATACTCTCCAGGCGAGAGTTTTAGTGAAATTTGTTCCCTGGTATGTTGAGCATTAGTCACAGGGCTCAGATACTTCTTTTCCATCATGTTGTTGGTAACCCTGGGAAGGGAAGTGGGGCAGTCAAAGGACTGGTGAGTAGAGAAGGGGCACACTTCCTTGGGTGTGACAGATGCGTGGGGAATTATGGATTATGGGATAGATGCAATAGTGGGCACCTAGGACTAAGTAATTTTGTTGAGCTCTAGAACATAGCTTATTGTTAGGAACCCTTGTTTCCCTGGTGGAGTTGTGACCCGACTCAGGGGTGACATGTTGCTGAAAGGTTAATGAGAAAAAACATTTATGGCTGGGAGGAACGTCTAAGTCAAGGCCAGAGTTGGTGACTTTCATTTAATATAAGTGTTCCTTATGTATTTTTCTTGGTTACTGCATGCATTTTTGTCTATGTTTGACATGGGATAAATTCTTGTATGTGATGCATATAAGTATTTGTTGTTATTTTGTTAATTATTTCATGCTCATGTAAGTATGGTGCTTATAACTTGTATTCATAGTCTGACATTACACTTTTCCTAGAAATATTATAAAATATTCCCCAAGACTTACAACTCACCCCTTTTCCATTTTTCGATGGAATAGGGCCCCCATATCTTTTCGTCTAAGTCAGTCAACGTGCAGCGATGCAATATTATATTAATATTCATGATTAAATTTACATGGATAGGCACACTGGCCTATCTTTGTCTAGGCTCACTAGCTTCGTAATCACACAGGCTCGTCTACCTCCATACATATCCATTCAACCACGTGCACTAATCGAAGTGTGTGCAACATAGTGCAATGTGCACACTTACCCAGGTGCACGCAACACACAAAATGTGTGCACTTGTCTTTATAACAATTCCCTGTGCACTTTCTCTAATGCGTGCAACACCATAACAAGGTGTCAATGGCTCACCAACATATATACATGCATTACATTTACACTTGGTACCAATTCATCTCATCAGCCTATATGTGCAATTACAAAGGGTTCCTGGTTAGGTACACTACACCTCTACCAAATACAAGTTTTCACTCCACTCAGAAATCGTCGAGGCTACTTCTCTTGCCGCATCTAGTTGGTCATCGCAAATCTCAGATCAGTCTAGCACTTCAGTGAACTTCCACTCCTGAGGGTTTTTCCATTTGATTTATGGGGGTCCCTTGCATTACATAATTCTTCCCTTTTTCCTATACCTTTTTTCCCTTTCTAGCTTTTGAATGTCGATCGATGCCTTACAGGATTGCATTCTTTCTATAGTTCTTTTCTTTGTCTCTTCATATAATTTATATTCTCTCTCTCTTTCTTAGACGACTTGCTCCCTTTTGCTGGCATAATTTATCTTCGATGTACGTTGACTATGTCTACTCCAACTAAGGCATCGCACAAATGACTATCCCCCCATCGTTGAAACCAGCTTACTCTTGGTCGATGACAACATAGGTTCTATCCATGTTTATTTCTTTAAAAAGAAATCCAATGCTTCTTTAACATATTTACAGTTGGCTTTAAGGAATTCCTCCTAGTCCTTTTGTCTTTGTTTCCAATTAGTATTAATAGGTGTCACTAGAGGAGGTTGCTATTCTACAATATGGCCAACTCCTTTGTCATGGATAAATTTGTGTAGAAGAGCAGGCATTGTACAAAAGAAATTGTTATGAAAGTTGTTGTAGAATTGTGGTTAATTTGGTTGATAGACATTATCTCTTCAATCGCCCGTTCTTCAGAAAATTCATATGGCTTTTTCAAACCACTCGTATAGATTTTTTCACCCCTCATTAATTATTTTGGACATCAACCATTCATATGTAGTAACATTATTCATGTGCAAGTATATCGATGTACTTTTTAATTTCTTCGGGGATCACTTGAAAGAATTTTTTGTGGGTATCAATGAAGAACTTGGATTTTTCTTCTACAAATGTGAGTCGATTCCTTTTCACATAATTCTTCAGATAATTATTACTTTTTCTCTCCCACCACTCACAAATCTCTTCTAATCTCAACATCTATGTGTCCATTATATTTTTATAGTCACGGATCAGAAGGTCCTGACAATGGAACCAATGTTGTAATATAGGGGATTGTATAGAGAGGTTTCCATGAGTCCTTCGCACAATTCATTACACAAGAAGCATATATTAATATACAATCACACACATATATGACAAAAAAGGAAGATAAAAGTAATAGTGGGAACAACAACCAACATCCTTTATTATGCCAAAATACCACCAGTACATCTTATGCTTTTGTACATTCATGTTTTCATATTTATACTCTGAATTAGTTACCAGGTAGCTGCAACTACTTAAATACCTTGGTCAGTTGACCCGACCCAGTGGTCAACCTACTTACATGTTCAACTTATTATTCATTGTTGATTAATGCTTGGTTGACTGGTGGGTCTAGTCGACAGAGACGACTAGACCCTTTAACACACCCCCTCTGCAGAACCTTACTGGCTCTAGATCGCACCTCTCTTAAATTTGTATACCATGTCTCTCTTAGGTTTGCAAATCATGGTGATGACATTTTTTAGATCTTTGCTATTGATTCCTCCATTGAAAATGGTGAACCCATTGGTTATGACTCACTTTTTTGTAATCTAGGTTTATGCATTAAATGAAATGTAGCTATGAATGCAAATGAAAAATTCAACTAATATAATCCTATCTAGGAGTATTCAAGAACCAATTTGGCATAAAACAAATGGAGAAATACAAACAACGAGGAGAATATTCCACCAACTACAACTAGCACAAACCCTAGAGAAGCTTTGAGAAACTAAGGATAGCCTACAAGTTGCAAAAACATATTGAATTGACATCAATTTGTTAGCATTGCATAAGATAAGTAAGAATATGTATTACAAGAATGAAAATAGTCTAGATATTGCAACATCCATCCTTACAAGCTTCAATAAAAAATATAAATGGAAAGAATAGTATACAACCATACATAAGTTGTAAGAGCATAAGAACACAAGATAACAATGTCTTTATTCAGCATATGAAGATAGTGTACAATGCCAAAATAGAACCATTTGCATGAATGTAGTGGTTCCTTTTATAATCTTTACCAATGACTCTTGGATTTATAATTCATGGCTCATAGCATTTTAAATTCCAGACTCTAGGCATTCCTAAACTATTTGAATTATGTCCTTCCTGTGCTTCTTGTCCATCCTATCTTACTTCGATTTCTAGTCTTACATAATCTTTTATTCATCTCAAAGTGGATGATGGTGATATTATTTTAATAAAAAAATCAATAATACAATTATCCTTGATTTGTACGCATTTGCAACCAATAGTTTGTCCTCGTGTGCTTAAAAACATAAACAATGGCCTTGTGTATTTGAGTAGTAGTGTAAACTAGCTTACCTTCTACATTACATTTCGGAGGCTCGCATGGTGTAGGTCTCTTTCTTATTTGACATTGGGACTTGTAAAACCTTGAAGACCATATTCAACCCATTTTTCTTTGCTTGGTCTTGTTTGTTGTTTAGTCTTTTCCATCACTCTTTGATTATATGACCTTCCCTTAGATGTCATTTTCATCTTCAATATGCAACTTGAATATGTGGGTTCCTTTACCATTCTTCAATTCTTTCATTTAGATCGCTTCATTTAAACTCGATTTCCTCATATAATTAGTGAAAATCTACAAATAGAATCATTGATGCAAAGGATGTGCGGTTTGAAAAATCAAATCAAATCATCTTTGATCCAATGGTGATGATTTCTTAACTCTTGTCATATTTCTAAAAAATGACAAAATAAAAAATCATTAGGTACTCATGTTGGATGGTATGCAACCTATAAGATAACATATTTCATTATGTATTCGACAATATAAGTTTTCACACAATGTGCACAATCTTGAACACTGAAAAGTGGTGATACAAGTTTTGTTTTGAATTATTTTAAAATATGAAAATTGTGTGAGTTGGAAATAAGACTTTGTCAATTAATCTCTTTATAGCAAATATAAATAGCAATGGATTTCACATACCAAGGATTCTCCATATTCTCTTTCATTAAAACCTTGCATAAACATATGTACATAAAATGCAAGTGTTAAATCACGTCGTCATTTAAACTAGGATCGAAAAAAAAAATTATAAGAGATTTCTTAAGTGGGCGAGTTTAGGTCAAATTTTTGAATAAGAGGCATCAAGTATCCTAGCTCAAAACATTGTCATGATGATAAAATCCAAGCTTTCAAATTGGAATCTCTTTGAGAATCTTGTTATAATTAACATGAGAATACTAGTAAGAGTTTATCAAAGTGCCTTGGATTTTTAATCCTCAAAGTATGCCATTGAATCACACAACTTTATGTACAACCAATGCATCGTGGTGAAGATAAAAGAAATGGGGTGTGATTCATTCACTTGATTTTCTTGTTGCTCCATTTTTTCCTTACAATTTCATGAATGAAAACACTTTAAACACAAGAAACAATCTTCAATTGTTTTTCATCAAAGTCCCTTTCTCAAACATATGAGTATACTTGCATATGTTATATCAAGGTATCAAGTAAGTTAGCACTCAAAAGAAGGATTTACAAAATATTTGTTGAATCAACATGAATATTTTTTTAGGCTATGCAACTAAGAGGAAAAATATTTCCAAATGAATGGTCTCACAAGGCTTTCCCCATTTGTGATTTCTTAAAAAGAGAAACATTTCCTTAAGCATAAGATATACAAGAGATGGAAAGGAGATCAAGGGATCACTCCAGTATGAAAAATAAAGCTCGAAGATCTTAAGAAACAAGGAATCTTTTCAAGCTAGCTCACAAGATGATTTTTTTTATTGTAAATAAGAATGATAATAAAGGACTCATCAAGCTAGTTTTACATTTATTTCACTTCTTCATTTTGACAAACAATATTAAAATCACTTTTTGTTTATTCTTCATTACTAAGTCTTGCTCCTCCTTCCTCATGGTCATCCATGGCAATCTAAATCCATTTAGTATTCTTGTAGCTCCATTTTACTATTTTTCGATACCTCCATGACAATTGTGGCAATGAAAAATTGATTTTCTTAGTGCCAGGGATTGCTCTAGACAACAAGGGACTCAATGCTCTCACTCTAATAAAGAGAATTCTCCGCTAGAGGTTGAATCAATCCTTCCTATAAATTTTAAACAATAACAAACCATTGAATCTTGAGCCTGCATCTTGGGAACACCCACACTCTACAAATCCCATTTCTTAAAGGGGGACACAAGTCTATGGCCTCTGGGCACTCTACATCACTATAAACATGAATAAATTGCTTTCCTACTTGTTGGTATTTGTTTAGACAAGCCTAAACCTACAAATCGATTTGGAGAAGAGAAGGAAAATCAAGATTATGAAGAGGGAAGTCACTAGGATGAAAGCAAGGTAAAATGATGGAAAATAAGGTAATGCATGGCCTTTGTTGGGAGGCCTCTTAGGCCCTTGTAATAGTCATCACACATTATACATTAGAATAAGAATATATGAATATATGTAATAAAGTGAGTAAATCCAAGTAAAGGATATATGAATATATGTAATAAAGGATAAATGCATAAAAGAACCTAATGATTGATTAGTTGGAGTGGGTACAACCGTTGCAACCATCTCTCCAATATATAAATACTCTTGAAGAAGGAATACAAACTTGGTTGGTTAACCCTCCCTAAAATATCTCTTATTTCTTGAGTTGCATGTGTGTTCCTAATATTCTTTCTATAATGTATATATCTTCTTGAATGCATTCCTTTAATCCTTGGACTACAACATTTTGGTTCTGTTGTTGTATGAATTGAACCAGAACAAGCTAAAAAATTTGATCTTGGATGGAAAATTTGCTCGAAATGCTTGTGGAATTGTTTGAGATGCTCGTGGAAATAAAGAAGCTTGCGTTGAAGAGGATATGGGAAAAGCCTTCTTCTTGTGAGAACGAGCTCAAGTTAAAGAGGATCTTGGAGAAACATTCTTCGTGGTGGGTGAGAGCCGCATGGAAGAAGTGTTATCACCATTTATTCTCACACCTAGCCCAAAAGGCTAAGCCTTACCAATTTACACCATCACAATCTATGTATCCCTTGTCATGCATACTCTCACACCACTATTCCCTTAGATAATTTAGGAAAACCCCTTTTTCCTAAGTTGTTTTCCACCATTATTCCCTTGCATAACTTAGGAAAACCCATGTTTCCTAAGTTATTTCACTTAATTAAGACATAATCCACTTTTATGCATTTCCTCCTCTTTATTTTATTCAAATCAAAGGGAAATTTTAAATTAGTGGTTAAAATAGATTTGGTAAAATATAATATTTTATTATTTTGACCATATCAAGGATAACCGCTATTTTCCCTATAAAATAAAGAGGTCCATACCATTTTTCATAGAGATTTTCCTTGAGAGTAAATTTCCACTCATCTTTTAGCCTCATTTCACCATTGTTACTTTCTGCCAAGAGGAGAATCTAGCCAGTGTTACCATACATCCGGGAAAGAAAGAAGAACCCTCCCATGGAGAGGCCACCAGGAAACATTTTGTGGTCATATTTTATTTTACCCACTTTTGTATGTGATCTAGAACAACCACTAGAGATGCATATCTACTCACCCTTGCTACAGATTTGCTACAACAAGAAGCATGCACAAAGAAAAAACAAATCTGCAAATCGTTGAACTATGTCTCATCCATAAAAACTCTTGTAGGCAGACAAGATGAAAGAAAAAATGGTTATGGATTGGAATGATAAGGTTCCAAATATAATCTCTATGTGAAAAAAATTATTACAACATCACCATGTGCGTACATTTTTTTCCACAAGCATCTGCTTATGTTCCATTCAATTGCTTACGAACTCCTTCCATCCATACCCATCTTAAAATCTTGTAATGCATTATTGAATCTATTAACAATTGAGATTTACTCCTTAGAAATTTCTCACCTTTGATATTTATGAATATCTTAAAGGATTCTCATTGCAATTATGTGTGTTTTGAATTTAACCCAGCAAATCCAATCAACTGTCACTAATTAATGAGTTATTATGTCATCATCTGCCTTTGGTAGAAGGTTGTTTCATTTTGCAGTTTCCATGATTCCTTCAATTTCTCTTCCATTGACTCTCTAGATTCCATCCTCTAGGTGTTTAACAGTTCTATGCACCACATTTGCACAATATTGTTCTTGCTTCGTATGAATTTTTCACACCAACGAGGCTACAACAATTTACACCACACTCTTTGTTTTTCATTTGTGTTAATGCAGGCCAGAATGCAACCTCCTTGTGATTATAATCTCAGTGACAACCTCGATGAATTGAGCTTGCACAGGAGCTTTATATTCTCCTATCGTGATGGAAGAGGGGGTTACATGTTATCCTATGGAAGAAATTGGTTGCACATTGCATTTCAATGGATGTAAATGTATAGTATAATAGCTATATTTTATGCATTTCACTCGTGCATGCATGCCAATTATGACTAGAGGTAGGTGTTAATGACTATCGTTTGAAGAAAAAGTAAGTCATTTGAAAACCAAGTTTAGGAAAGAGACGGTCAATTCTTATAATGTTTGAAGAAGCCAATGGGTGCTATGCAAAATTGGACACGTTCTTTTCTTGGTAGCTAAATCAACAGGTGTTGATATTGATTTGATATTGATTTAAACTCGTGATTGCAACGAAACCCTCTAGCCGACACTCTATCATATTTATTTTCCTTTGCTCACTCTTGTGATCAAAGGGGTCTCTGTTTTCTCACTCTTGTGATCAAAATTCCCAAACAACAATCACACCATCCACAAATAAACACAATATATGACCTAGGAAACCAAATATGGGAGAAAATCCAACTAGAAGGTGAGGTTGCTTTGCTCTCTTTTCTCTGGTTTAGAAATTATGGAAGTACAAAGAAAGAGACACTCTCTGTGGGGTTTCACTTGACCTATGGCCTGTATGGATACTATATAATATCTCCTCCTTTGTTATGTTCACAAAATACCACTCTCAGATGTTTTTCTCAACTATGGAGCAAGATACAATGCAAAATAATGGAACCCCTTCTCCTAGCGGCCTGGTATTTAATATAGCTCGATAGTCGTCTAGGGTTAGGGTTAGTGAAAATTTGTCAGGAAGCAATTATGGAGGTAGTGGAATGGTAAAAACCTTATTAAACAATGAGGTTTGTGTGGATTTATTTTAGTTAGTTATTATCCTAGTAATATAGAAGGGACACATTCAGGTGTGTCTCCCTTGCAACTACCTGATTTTCATGGGAATGGTGTAGAGGAAGACATCACTCAACATTAGTTTCTTTATGAATTCATATGGGTAGGCCAAGGGCACAAATGATGCACATAAAATAGTGGATTTTCATGTTGCCTTTTGGGGTAGATCCATGTAGTGGTACATGAAGTTCATAGGCTATCCACAATATGGGGTAGCCCCAACTCTAGACGAAGTTAAGCAAAAATTTGTGATTAAATTTCAATTAACAAAATTAGAGCAATAAATCTTTTTAGATCTTAATGAGATATAAAAGATGGTGCTAGAATCGATATGGGAGTATATCCAATTCTTTAGAGACCTAATAATATATAAGATGAATTTTAGGTTTCATGAGACATATCATAAATATAGTTTTATTAGTTGGTTGTTACCCTTAAATAGAATACCGTTGATGCAACAAAATATTGTTGATTCTCCCTGAGTTTTAGGTTTCATGATACATAGCACAAAGATAGTTTTATAAGTGGGTTGTTACCCTTAACTAGAATATCATTGATGCAACAAAATATTGTTGATTCTCCCACCATCTTTTGGATCTTTATAATCTTTGATAGGATTAATTTTAGGTTTCATGATACATAACACAGGGATTGTTTCATTGGTGGGTCATTACCCTTGAACAAAATACCTTTGGGGCAACAAAATATTGCAACCCCCATAGAAGAATTATAAGAGGCTACAATGATAAAGTCTATGATAGGATATCCAAGTAAAATAAATAGTGTAGCTACACAGGAACCTCTTGAGTAATCTTAGGTTCAATCCCAAATTATGACCCTTACATAGATAATTCAAGAGTTAAACAAATGTAAGGTGGGGAGAATGAAAATTTAGTGTATTAATTGCATGATAGAGGTACATCATGCTCATGAGTTTCCTCTAAATTGAGGGGGAGTTGCACAAAACTCTCCTAGTGGTCCTTTTCTAGGGAGACCTCGGGTTGTGGTTGTGTAGGTGTCTGCCACAACTCCTTTCCAAGATGCATTTCCATTCTAAAACACAACCTGAAATTCAAATACCCACTCAATGGATTATTGTGAGATTTCTCATACTTAAAAACATCCTTCACAACATTGTCTGATACTATAGAAATAATCCTCCATCCTAAATACTATCTACCATGAGTTTTGAAATTCCAACACACATAATAAGATAAATGCGAAGTGTTAGATTCTTTGGCTAAGTGGATGGAGAGATATTCCTTCTGAGTTGCAAACAAACAACAACCATAGGATGGAAGAGGTTGAGGAGGAGGAATATATAGAGGAGGTTGGAATGGTGGATGGTTGGGACAAGTTAAATGTTAAAATTGCAACAAGGTGGGTCATGTCACTTGTGATGGCCTATTACCTAAATGACCTTGGTGTACACATTGTCGAGTCAATATTCATGCTAGTGAATATTCCCCACTCTCATTGAGATATGGGATAATCACATGAGACAACATAAAACAAACTGGATTAATTCAAATCCAAGGCTAAGTATGGAGAATGTAGGCCCTATCATTGATGTTGTAACTAGAGGAGGAACCAATACTGGAGAAGACGCTAATAACCCTTTACCTAGTCATGTTAAGAAGACTGGGCTAGGTGATCCCAATTTTGATGCTACACAATATAATTTTTTTCTTAGAGAAGTTATTGAAATGCTCAAGAATATGTCTATTTCATACACTCCAAGAGTTGTGGAGATATTTGGGAGCATGTTTCATGGTCTACAAAACCTCCTCTGATTTACAGAATGATTTCCTTTGAAATATGATAGGGTAATTCATCTACCCTTGTGTATAAATGGTTCCAATCATTTTCGAAACTTCTTGGTGATGAGTATTTGTCAAAAAAATTGTTTACCTTTATTAATATTTTTCTAGGAAGTGAAGGAGGAAATGATATCCCTATTGAAGCCAATATATTTGAGAGACACTCTCATAGAGTAAGGAGGAGAAAGAAGATAACATGGAGGGAGTTTCATTTGGATGCATATGTAGATGGTTAAAATATTAAGGATGTTATGTTAGACCTAGGGTCAAAGGTTTACATCCTCCCCAAGCATTCTTGAGAAGCAATGGGTAAGACCAAGCTAGTATATTCTCATATATAACTGAGTATGACTAATCAATATAGTATCTTCCCCATTCGAAGATTGGAATATGTGGAAGTGGATTTGGAAAAGGTAAATATGTTCAAAGATTTTGAGGTCATGGAAATCATGGATGAGAAGGATGTTGGAAATACTAAAACAACTGAGAGGGGGGGGTGAATCAGTTGTATATAAGATTAAACAATTTTATACTTATTAAAACATTATTAATCTTTCTTCATGTGGTCATCAACAATGTACAGCATATGAACAATAAAAGTAAAAACCATCAGTCACACATGAAGTACACACAGAGACAGATTTTCACGAGGAAACCCAT
>ML790064.1:0-28662 GCA_009831015.1 Picea engelmannii
CACCACAAAGGATACCAAGGAATGTGCACACTCTTTAGTAACATGTGTGAACTCTTGGGGAGAAATTTCCTTTTAATTCCCTTGGTTGGTCTCTTTCACCAATAGACCACATCATGTGTTTTAAGAGATATTCAGCAAATTGGAAAGAGCTTGACAAATCACCATTAAACTTTGTTGATGTGGCCTTCAATTGATTGTAGGTCATTATTTTGATGTATTTCTTTTTTAATTTCATAATTTTTTTAAATGATAATATATATATATATATATGTTTCCCTTATTAAACTGCAACAAACTTAATTAACATGGAGACTGGAGAGAACCCAAACCTAGCATCACCACAAGAAGACACACCGAACCTAACCCAAAACTGGAAAACAAAAATGTGGAAATTTATGCAAGGTTGCAATCTCTTAGAACCCTTATACAAGAATTACAAAATACCACAGATCCCTCACGATTGTCACTAGCCACTTCCCTATACACCATTGTATCTTCCATTGCAAATTTCCAAGGTCAATTAACTCACATTTATTTATTACGAGGAGAACATGTATGAATATTATAAAATGGGTCTAGATAAAAACTAAATTAGAGACTTTAACATTTCAATAAAAGACATGACAAAAAATTTTATTAACCCTATAAGTGGATTATAGTCGTTGGTCACAAAGAGACACATTTGTATGGACTAGTGAACCTTCCAAAAAAAATTAAAAAATTGGATGGATAGGTGGTTTATGGTATTTGACAAAACTCCCTACAATAATAGGGAGGTGCCTCTATATTTCCTCATAAAATTATGGTCAGAGTTTCATTTAGGTCACCATGTCAACTACTTTGACATTGATGAATTCCAAGGGGTGGGTCATGGGTTCATCCATGATAGAGAAAATGCTAGGCATGGCCCACTGTTAGGTCCTTGTCCTCCTAGGTATAGGCCTAACCCCCTTCCCGTAGCATAAAGCATCAACTAGACCCATACATTGATATTCCCCTTAACCCATAGCCTAGTGCAACACAAAACATTTATAACATTATCCCACCAGGAGTGACTTTCAGGTGATGTTGGGGGAGGGGTTAGGCCTTTAGGCATTGCAAAAGAGTTCAAGGGAACATTGACCTTGTTCATGTGACCCTGATAGATGCTCGAGATATAGGAAAACTTGTTATGGGCCAATGGTGGCCACTAGAAATGATAGTTTCATGGAGGACACTAGTATCTTGATCATCTCTATGTTCTTCATTGACTATGTGTGTGTGTGTAGTTTTTTTTCTGTGTTTTTTTCTATATCTAATTATATGAAGTTTTCAGTATCTATGCTCAGATGGTAGACCCATGGTGCCGACAAATGCATTAGTTTAATTTTCCACCATTGATGCAACAACCTTCTCATTAAGTATACTACCCACTTATGTATGGTGACCAAATTTGTCATATTTTTTCATTCCACGTTCTATATGCCTTTAGTTTGAATTTCCATTTGTTGCAGAATGAATGCTTAATTTATATTTCTTAACCAAGTATGAACTTCCTTTTTATTGCAATAGTTATTTTTTGGGTATAATTGTGGCCTTCATTTAATATTTTGAGAGTGTGACCTTATGATAGTTTATTTGGAGGTTCAGTCTCTAGAATTATCTATTGCATGTTATTTTAAGTGCACATGTAGTGACTATCTAATTTCATAAATACAGACTTTTCCATAAGAACATGGGACTTTATAGGCACATTTCAATTGTGTAAGATCTAATGAGTCCTTCACCAAGTCTACCAAGATTCTAATGGTGTTCATACTTCTTAGTATTTTTTCAATATGATTTGTGGAACCTTTTATGTATGGAAATGTGATTTTGGGATATCCACCTTCATATGTAAGTTTCCTATGTTCATTGCTTTCTGGATACCCTTAATTATATACCAATCATTGTAACAATTAATTCAAAAGACCACACTAAGGTTATCTAGTTCATAGTTCAAGTGTTTTGCATCTAAGATTATTTTGGCCCTTATGGCAAGGGTGTGAATGATGCTTTATTTTTGAGCTAGGTGGTGATGATAGTATGGATGAAGGTATCTCTATATGTGCTACTTCCTCCTATAGACTTGATACCTAAGTCTCCCATTGATCTTGTTGTTGAGAATTACATCCAAAAATTAAAGTTGGTTGTACCTTTCTATCTGAATGGGGAATTTGAGGTTCTATGAGAAACTATTGGTGTGTTTCAAGAAGCCTTCAACATCCTCTCTAGCATGTCTCCAATTGTTGAATATATTATCCATGTATCTTTCCATACTCCTAGGTTCAGTGGAAAGGAGTTTAAATCCCTTGCTTCAAATTCCTCCATGTAGATGTTTTCAACCACTGATTATAGTGACAAAAATATTGTTATGGCGAGGATTTTCTCACAAACATTTCCTTTGTAGATTAAATATGTTGACTTAAGGAATATCATCACCAACTTAGTAGTTTTGATGTTTTTGATGTCTTCCATGACATTAATGGCATGGTCCACTACGACCTTGGTGTAGAGAAACACGGTATCAAAGTTTACTAGAATTTCATCGTCTTCTAGATTTTTTTCTTTTGATACATTTTACAAAGCATGATGAGTCCTTTATTGTGGGGGCGAGGGGGTGGGGGTGAGTAACTTAGCAAGAAATTTTTCCAAAGAGTAGTTCAAATATTCTATAATGTTTATAGACGGTATTAAGGGCACACCACATTTATGAATCTTGGCTACACCATATATTTGAGGCATGATAGCATTATTTGGAGTGACCTTATTAATTGAGTCATCCACGAATGAATACTTGATCACTATGCACACTAAACACATTATTTTGTTCCCAAGGTATTTATTGATTACTCTATATATTTCACATGTGAGTTTCTCCATGAGTTTGTTATGGTATTCTACTTCATTCATTATGATAGTAGAATTCATATTGTTATCCTTGAGTGATTAATGTACTTATTATTTCTCAAATCCCATAGATATTTTCTCTAATCCTTAGGAAAGTTCTTTTCTGGTGGTTTAGAATATATTAGCACTACCATGCATTCCTTCCTAATCACGTCATCATTTTTTTTGGACATGAGGGAAGATTCAATCTTGCACACCTACTCTTCCATATGTATCTTGTTTGTAACTACCACAGAAATAAACCATTTCTCTAAAATATTGTGTACTAATGTGTTCAACATAACCTTTGACAAATTCACCACAGTTCTCTTCTTATTCTCTGGTAATCTCACTAATCTACTACTATTTTTCTACATGTGTAATATAGCTTTTTTGTTTTTGCGAGATGTTTATGAGAAATCACATATAATGTTGTTGTATTTCTATAAGTTGTGTTTTCATACAATAAGGAACCATGTATACTTGGGATGGATGGATCACCCCCTTCCCAGGTATCATGTGTCAAGTTAAATATGGTTTAAATGTGAAATTGTTTATCTTATTTTGGTTTAACTTCACATTTTTGTAATAATAAAAATATTATAAATACGTATGAAGATTTGTTAATTATTTTCCATGTCTCCAGTACCACCATCATACCTTTCACCACTACCAACATTCTACCCATTGTTTGTCCTAGGTTATAGGGAAAATTCAGCCCATGGCCACCCTGCCCCAACTCTTGAGATACCACTCTCGTCCCCCTAGGAAACCTCCTTCCCTGGTACAACCCATGGCAGTTTATCATCGCCCACCCATACCACCTTTTCTAACCAATACATCTATAGTGTCACTATTAAACAACCTACCAATCTTCCCTATTGCAACCCACACCATTCCATCCATTCTAGCTACACCACTTTTCTCTCATTCATCTACCCATCCATCATCCAATTTGGACACCACAGTTGATGAAACAATAGATTTTTTCTCGAAGCAACCTGTAAAGTTGAGTTCTCCACTTGTTAGTTAATCTCCATCGTTTCCTGAGTTATTGACTATGATATCATTTGTTGATGAATTTTTTTATGTATCATCAATGAAATTTATTTTAGGATTTTTTTATTAAATTTCATACTTTAATTATTGTAATTGTTGCAAGGAGTCATATTAGATATATTAAGGTTGTGAAGGAGGGAAACAACCTCATAAGTGAAAATATAATTTGTGGTGATTTTTATTGCATATAATTATAAAGCATCATTTTGTAAGCATTTTAATTCAATTGGGAGAGATGAACCACACCTAGGTGCAGAAAGACTTGAGATTTTGCTTCGATTTAGAGGATAAATTTCAACTTATAGGATGCACATGATAGTGGTGAGGTTAGTAGTGGCCAATTACTAATCAATGAGTGTCATTTTGTATATAGGGAACCATATTCCATTGTTCTATGTTTCAACACTTTCTACCATTTTGTATATTGGACGTGATCTTCCATTTTGTAAGACAAATACAGTTAATCCTATTTTGAATACACACACACACACACACACACACACACACACACACACACACACATATGCATATACATATATTGATGGAATTCACATCTTTTGAAACCCTATAGGTACTTCCCCTCATTTTGAGGATGGTACAGGAGGTAAACTGATCGGTTGCATTTTTGACAACCTAACCCAGTGGTGACATTTAGTGAGGTCCAATAATGTATGTGTATGTGTGTGCCATGAAATGTGTCCACACACACACACACACACACACACACACACATTTCATGGAACGTGTTCTATGAATTGAAGTGTTTGTTTATTTGATGTTGATGAATGATTATGATGACGATGATGATTTATCCCTATACATATGCAAACACAATAAGTATCATTTCATCTAATTAATATTATCATGTTAATATATTGTTAATTGGGTCACCCTACTTGGATAGAAGACATCATTGGATAGTTGTTATATGTTAGAAATCATTTTGTAGCTTGATGCAATTTCCATCTTGTATGTATAACATTGAACGCCAATATTTAGAATTGAATAAATACTATTATGAAATATTATTTGGTTAACATAAATCATTAATTTCAGTAATTCTCTCTCTCTCTCTCTCTCTCTCTCTCTCTCTCTCTCTCTCTCTCTCTCTCTCTCACACACACACACACTTATGTATACTTTCACTTGATGATGATTTTATTCAAGGTGAATCACTTCCTTTATCCTATGAAGTTGCACATATGTTCAATATCATATTCCACAAATGGGCTTAAATCAATCCTAATTTAGATGTCTTTTTGGATTCGTTAAGTAACCTATCCTAGGTTGAGTCCTTTCTCATTGCTTATTTAAGGTATTGAAATCCTTAAAAGTTGATTAATTCAAAATATTAAATTCATCATATAAAGATGCTCACTCATTAGGGTGGTTGGGTAAGCCTTCTTATGTATTAATATTATTGTTGATCATATACTTAAGAGACCAAACCACATGAAGTCCCAACTTATCCCAAATAATTAATTTGGCCAAACAGTGATCCAAAATCATTCAAATCAGAAACCATTCTATAGTTCTATCTAAAATACTATCCCATATCCAACTCTAGATTGGGAACTATCCTAAAACTATGACGATTGGTGGTGTTTAAGTAATCTAATTGCATACATGTGTATTCCACAATAGAATACAACACTATTTGTTTTTTTTCTACATAGTGGATCAACATGTACAGGGAGTCACGTTTGGTGTTACGACTTTTCAAGTGTGGTTTTTTTTTTAACATTTTAAATAATTTTATTTCAACATCTTCTCTTTTATCTTATAAAAGCGATGCAATTGATCACATAAAAAGTGTACACGTTCCAACCCTTCAACTTACCTACTTTCATTTACTCCTTGAAATTAGTGATATTTGGATTAACCATAAGTAGGAAGATTGAGAGGTCTCAAGTATGAATGATATACTTCTATCTCTTTTATACCATCTTGGATTATCCCTCACCATTTTTGGTAATATTTAGATTTTAGGAATGTGAGTTGTACTGATAGTGACCCTTAGACATAGTGAAACCAATGAAAAAGAAAGAAACAACCAATTCTCAACATGTCTATGAACATGAATAATAAAATACCCAAGCATGAGCTTCAATTTGACAATCTACTATTTGTTAAAAATAATTATCTAATTCCTTCTATTTCTAATACATGAAATAAAATAATAATATTGTCTATCGTAAATGTGATGTTTGATGTAAAACTTCAACAATTTCATGTTCTCAAGTGAATTGTGCATATTTTATATTTTTTTTTTGCAAAGAGGATGGAAGAAGCAAGTAAATAATGACAGGAAAAACCAATACTCTAGCTTCAATATCCGAAGCTTTCATCTTTTCCACAAACAAGCTTATGGATGGAAACTTCACTGTAAAAACATAAAATCAATCTTGAAGAAACCGCGTTGAAGGATACAATCTTGGAAGTTCATTCCTCTTCACTCTAGGAATGAAAACTAATTTAGAAAATAATGGAATATAACTCACAAGCTTGGAGTTAGTTTCTCACATATTCTTACGGAAATATTCCCTTGTGGACAGGTGAATTTCCCTTGGACTATAGACCCCTATACCAAGATAGAAAGTTACATTTGGACACTACCATTCCAATAAATTCATTTTTTCCATCGAAAAAAAGAGAAAGAGAGGAAGTGTGATGTACATCATTTATGAAGTTTGTCCTAGTCTCTCCAATCTGTGAGCTCAATCTGACTCCCACCACAAATAAGTACCTGCAATGGACAACACAAGACAAACGGATATCTCCTACTCTAATGGATTAGACAAAATCAATTCATCTATATAGATGAAGACAACCATAGACAAGCATGTGTAAACACACACTTGAAGGAAATGGGCCAAGTATATTAATGAGAACTTATATGGGAAAACTTACAATATTCAGATGTCGTTGCAACAACCTCTCCAAATCCTCCTCCTCCAACCCTTACTCAAAATATCCACAATCAAAATAACAATTCTTTTTTGATTTCTCCTCTTTTTAACCATGGAAATGCCTCTATTTATAAGCTTTGAGAGGCTCAACCACCTTTAGTATTTTTGGAAATGGTTGAGGATATGGATCCATTAGTTTTGATTTCTTCCTTAGATGCAACCATGGAGTTAGATTTGAGCGAAACTAACCCAACCCATCCATATTTGTTTTTATAAGAAAGTGGGATTTCCTCCAATATTCCCTCAACCAACACAATGCTCAATTAAAGTGGACAACAAAGTGTTGTAGTGCTCCCTTAAGATGGTCAAGGAGTGCTAGCACTCCCTATATATCAGCAGGGGAGTGTTGATCTTCCAAAATGTCAAAAAGATGAGTAATTCCCTAGGTAAAAAACTTGTTTTGAATGCCAAATGATGGGGCTTCTTCTTCTAACATGTTTTAGGGGTTGTAGCAAGTGTTTTTATGGTGTCGTTCGAGATGAGGCACTTAGGAAAACTGAATGTAACACTTACGACACTCGCGACAATAAAAGTGTGATACTTACGACACTTTCAACAATGAAAGTGAAACACTTACGACAATGTCGAAGTGAGGAATTTTGATGTGTAACACATTTCCCCCCTAAGTGTGAAGCGAGAAGAGGAATGTTAATGGTCGAAACACTTTGTATATTCTTTGAATCAAGGGTATGGAGTTGGAGAACCTAGTAGAAGTTGCATACAACCATAAAACAATATCAATATATGTTCCATCCCCGAGGCATGCATACCTATACTCGAAATACAAGTGACTCAAAGCACGGACGGCAACAAATACACTGTGGATCCATGATGATATTGAATAAGAAGATGGCCACCGAAGATACAATGTGGATCCATCCCTCTATGACCTGACCTGATCATAGCCACGAAAGAATAACCATTGATCCCCATGAATGATCGTATGTCTGCTACATCTTTAGGAATAGGCCATTCCATAATTGCTTTAATCCTTTCAGGGTCCATTGCAATACTATATTCTGATATCACATGTCCTAAATATTGTATATTTCTTCGATCGAAATATCATTTATCAAACTTAGCATATAATTTATTCTCTCTTAGGGTCTGTAATACTATTTTTAAATGTTTTTCATGTTCTTCTTTAGTTTTGGAATAGATTAATATATCATCAATAAAAATCAGTACAAATTTATCCAAGTACTGGTTGAATATAATGTTCATCAAACACATAAACATTGTTGGTGTGTTAGTAATTCCAAATGGAATCACTACAAATTCATAATGTCCATAATGTGTTCTAAAAGTAGTTTTGTTTACGTCTTCTTCCTTTATCCTGATCTGGTAATAACCAAATCTCAAGTCTAGTTTAGAGAATATTTTTGCTTCTCCAACCTGGTCAAATAGATCAATTTTCCTAGGTAGAGGGTATTTTTTTTATCATCATTTTATTCAATTGAAGATAGTCAATACATAATCTTAGTATTCCATCTTCCTTTTCACAAATAATACTAGTGCTCCCCAAGGTGAAATACTTGGTCTCATGTATTCTTTATCTAAAAGTTCTTGTAATTGAATTTTTAATTCTGTTAACTCAAAAATACTCATCCTGTAAGGTGCCTTTGATATTGGGGCAAATCCAAGTAGTATATCAATAGAGAAATCTATTTCTCTCCTTGGAGGTAATTCTGGTATCTCTACCATGAATACATCCTTAAATTCCTGAAGAACTGAAAAATTCTTCCAAAATTGGTTTTCTTTTTCTTTCTAGCATATTTGTTACTTGAATAGAATATATTTTGCAACCTTTACTAATACACTTTTTGAATTGCATGGTTCATATTTGTCTAACATAAACTAGTTTTCTAATTCCTTGAATTGTCCTTGATATATTGTTTTCATCCTTGTGTATAAATATTTTTTCATAACAATTCAATATCACTTTGTTATTTTCAAACCAATACATTCCAATAATTATGTCATAAGATCCTAAAGGTAGTACATTCAAATTTATCTTTGTATTCTGACCACTTATATTCAATTCACAATTAGGAATAAATTTTGTTACTTTTCTTTTTGTGCATGTTGCTAACTGTACTAACTAGGATTTATAAGGTTTTACCTTCTTTAGATTGTTTGAGTCTACTAAAGTTGGGGTAACATAACTTAAACTAGCTCATGGGTCAATTAAAATAGATACTTTATTGTTATGAATTTTACCTTCAATTTCCACAATAGCGGAATGATGATCTGCTTTCCCGTCATCCAAAGTGGCATCGATTCTATGAATTCTTTTGCCAATATCTCCAACTGTTGAAGCTTCTTGTATGCTCTGAATAGTTTTATTTGCAGCATTCCTGTAGGGACAATTTCTCAATAAATGTGGTTCTCCACATCCTCAACATTTCAATGGTTCTCTAGGATTAGAATTTTCTTTCTTGAATCCCCATTTAACTGACTTACTTCCCTTTACTTGTGGCACATTTATGTGGGAGTTTTTTTCTTGATGTCCTTTATTTATGTTTCGAAATAGTGAAGGTTTGAAACCCTTTTTCCTTTGATTTAACTTTTCCTATTTCTTTTCTTTCCATGCTTTTGGATTTTCAGTTCATTGTTTATATTGATAATAACAGATCATTTCTTTTTGAATTACTTCATTCAAGGTTTTCGGGTTGTCAAACTCTATTATTTCCTTGTATGACTAAGGTAAACAGCTGAAAACCTATGAAATTTTACCTTTTCATCTTTTATATAAGGTACAAATATCAATAATTCCATAAATTTAGTGACTAGATCCTCCATGGACATATGTCCTAACTTTAGTTCATAGAACTCTTTAGTTTTTCTCTCATAATAACTTTCAGATAAGTATTGTTTATTGAAGTGCTTCTTGAAATCTTTCCATTCCATCTTCTTTTATTTTAGTCCTTTGGCTAATTTTAAGTCTTGCCCCCAAATGTTGGCTTTACCTTTCAGATTGTAAATAGTCATTCTTACTTTCATACTACTAGACTAGTTGTATATCTGGAAGTATTTCTTTATGTCAAGCAACCAAGCTTCTGCCTCCTCACCGATTCTCGACACATCGTCAAATGTTGAAGGTTTGATTTTCTTAAACTCTCCATCTAAATGGTCCATCTATTTTCTCTTCCTTACTGTAGATTCTTTGTTCGTTGTCATGTGTGTATCATTAGAAGATATGTTTTCTCTTTCTGTTTCATGGCTAGAATATTTTGAAGACTTTTTACTAACTTCCTCGTCCACTTCATTATTCTTTGGACACTTGTTTGTTGCTATGCTTCGTAACAACATCTCATTAATTTCATGTTGATATTCTTGAGCTTTCTTTAATTTTTCATTATCAATGTTGAATACCTGCAATTCCACGATAAGGTTCCTCATCATTTTCAACACCTGAGTAGTTGAACTTCCTTCGTTGTGATGTTCTAGTTTTTTAGGAAACTCTTGATTATAGTTTCTTCCAGGGGACACAATCTATTTGTAACAGTAAAGAGTTGTTTGTTATATTTTTCACTTAACAAGATAATTTTTTGGTGTCGTTCTCAGGCCTTAATGTTGTAACCTACACCTCTGATACCACATGTAACATACCCAATTTTCATAGAATTTTTTTTTTCTTTTATTAGATTAAACATTATGGATATGTTTTTCATCAATTCTTATCTTAGTAGAACTTAAACAATAATTTCCTTAAAATATGAGTTACTGAATTCCCAAAAAAAAAAAAAAAAAAACTCATTACTGTTATTTTTAAACCACTAAAGTATCCCTACCTTATTAGCATTGGCTATCAATTAAGGTTTTCTTCTAAGTTATACTAGGAATCCACCCTTATATCTTTTTTGAAAAACATTCAAATCTACTAACCCTTGAATTGAATCCTCGTGACTTTTTTTTAGGGGTTTAGATCGAGGAATAGAGGTCATTAAAAGGAGTTTTATACAAACTATAGTAAGTAGCATCATTGACCAACCTAGAGGTTTTTTGTGAACTTTAATTTATTCATTAAATTCATTCCTTGACAATTGGTTGTTGTCTTTCGAGGGAAAGGGACATGTTAACGTTTTTATTAAACTGCAGTAAGTATGAGCCTGGACTACCTGACCATAAACCAAATACCATGACTCTATACATGAAGTATCACATGGCTTAGGGTTTAGGTGTCTCTATATGGAATTGGTTGAGAGGCTCGAGGCTTGTCCTCGATGGAACGGTAGGACTCTGACGTAAACTCTCCCCAATTCATTTTTTCATTTGTTTCAGAGAGGTTTTTATGTTCCTTCTCTCTCACAGGAGAAGTCTATGGGTAATAAAAAACAATATGGTGGAAATTTTCGTAAGAACCAAGGTGTCGACCCTGTTTTGCGTCTTTGTGCTCTGATTAGTTCTTATAGGTAAGAAATCCAACATTTCCAGAATGATTTGTTTCAGTGATTCGAGTGAGAGCAAGGTAGAACTGTATATAACTGTGTTGTGGCCAGTTTCCATTGTAGTCTTATTCATTGGTAAGGGTAACGATTGTTTGTAATTGAATATTTCTATAGCTCTATTTCTTTATTTGTAAGGAGTGATTTCCAGACTCCGTAAATCCAAGTTTGTCTCTTACGAGTCTTGGAGATCGAACTAGACATGTTTGATAGTCCTTTTCTTTGTAACCTGAGTCTTAGGCTTTCTCTGATTTCTTTAAAATAAAGAGTTCCCATTACAGTCCGAACTCCAGGTTCATTATTTTAATCACTGTACTTATTTTTTATATAAGTCATAATGATAATAATGATATACAACCCATGATATCATAACTTTTCTCTGATAGGCATAGGGATTTCTATGCTACGCTTCTGGTTTGAAAAGTATCGGTACACTAAATTTGTAACCAGGCATTCGCCCTTACCCGATTATTTCGAGACACTTGGTAGGTAAAAAAATACGACTTGGCAAGTCAAACTCTTGCCCATCAATCACAAAAATAATAATCACATGCCTTCACAATTTCAAATCCAAATTTTCATAAATGAAAATTTATTTTTAAAACAATAACATTAAAATAAATTGTTATAATATTTGAAGATGTCACAATCTCTAAATAATGGTGCATCTAGTGTCTCTAACACTGACATGCATGATGATCCACCTTCCACTTGGTATGGTAAGCTACATGAATTGATCAAGCACACCTTGTTGCCATCTCTTGAAATACCTATCCTACAATTATCAGATAATAATAACCCTAGAAGCTTATAGGAATGGAATGCATCTATACACATAGGGGAATACTGACTAGAACAATATGAAGAAGAAAAGGAGCAGAGGGTGTGCATTGAAGGAGTAAATAGGAGAAAAATAAAGAAACCCAAATGAAAATTCAGCTATATTAATTTGTTGGTTCTTCGATTAGGGTTACGAATTATGCAATGAGTTGATGTTTAAGGGTTCACAACCTCTATCAAAGAGTAGACACTTCCTTTCCGTGAGGTACTTCATCGACACTATAATGATCGTCCTTTTTTTTCATTCCAATTCTCTTTTCTCATTCCAATATATGTTTTTTTGGCATGCTAGCACTTAATTTCTATTACAAATCTACCATATATATATAAAACATTTATCTCATTGAAATTAGTACTCACCAAATTGGTGAAAAGACAATAACCTTTGTAAGCAATGATTGCTCAGAATCTTGGTAGTTTCTGTGCAGCTACTGAATACCTGATTCCCATAGCCGAGCAAGATCTCGTTACCCACTTTTTGACTTGGTAAAATTACTATAATAAGATGCGAATAATCATGAAACTCGGATTGGATTCCAAGCTCTACAAAATTGTTGAACTCAAGATAAAATGACTCATCATTGACAATTTATCAAAATTCTCATGAGAAGTCTAGCCCTGCCCATCATTCCAAATGGTTTTAGTCTCTTCCATGATATTCCTTGGATGAATACCGTCGAGGGAACATGCACACTCATAATATACCCACCAATAGTCTATTATCTTTGTCATATTGTGAAATAATTTCAACATTTGTTAACATTATAGTTATTGAAATAGAAAAATTAAAGCTACATGAGGGAAGACAACCTTCTCACCCCCATACGGATCCACCCCATCTGATTGATTGAGTCAATGCAAGAGTGTGGGGATCCACCCCATCTGATTGATTGAGTCAATGCAAGAGTGTTTGAGTGTGAATATTTATTCCACATCATCCCAATAATCAATTGAAGGAATATGTGTTGCCTCCATGAGTTATGTGATGTGGAATGGCCTATGGCTTTTTGTGTTGAACAATGTTTAAGTGTCCACCCAGATAGATCAACATTTCTCACAAAAGTACTAGGATCATCTCCATAGTTGAACCAAACTCCTTATGGAATGGGACCCTCCAAATAATTGTTTGAAACATTTAAAAACTTAAGAGTTTTGACCTTTGCAAATGAAAGAGTGTTCCCCACCAAGAAATTGCTCAAAACACATTTAAGAATTGCAGCTTGCTATGATCATCATCTAATGTTGGAGGGAGCTCCCCTTTAGAAAAATTCCATGAAGATGGAGGACCACTAGAGATTGTCCACATAGTAAAATTTCATTGAACAAAATGGATTCTAAGGCTCATATTCAATTTATGCCAGAGGAATCATGCAAGTTCATATTCAATTTATGCCAGAGGAATCATGCTAATAAAATTGTTGTTGGCCAACTCTAAACATTGAAGATGAATAAATGGGACTTTAAACTATCATAAGCAAAGTTTGGAATTAGAAATGAGAGATCACCTATCAAATGGTTTTCATAGAGATGTAATTCCTTGAGCATTTTAGGGTTCAAATGAGAAGGAATGTGTTTAGATAACTTTTTTCATCTGAGGTTCAAATATTCTAGTTTGAGGGAGGCGCTGAAAGCAATGGAGTATATAATATAGCATTTAATTGATTTGTAAGATTATTTAATAATAATGTTATAATAATAAACTTTATAAATGTTTTAATAATAGTGTTATAATCTTAAATTTTACAATGTTATAAGAAAATATCTATTTAATGTTATTAGAAAATATCTATTTAATGTTATTAGAAAATATCTATTTAATGTTATTAGAAAATATTTATTTAATAATGATATAATAATATATTTAATAAGTAAAATTTACAAAAGAGCTTCACAACATTATCATTATGTTTGGACGTTTAGACTAGATGAATTATAATGTTAAAATCATTATTTTTTAACTAAATAAATTATATTAACATGATTTTAATTTATCTTTATCTCATACAAAATCAAACTTTTAATTTAACTATAATTAAAAAAATTATAAATAACAATAATATAATAATATTAAATATTCACAATATTTCAAGAAATTATTTTTAATAAAAATCAAATTTTTAATTTAAATATAATTAAAATGATTATAAATAACAATAATATAATAATATTAAATATTCACAACATTTCTAGAAACTTCTACATTATAATTAATTAGATGAATTGTAGTTTAATAATAATACTATTATAATATATTGAAATAAATGGAACCTATTTTTATCTCATAGCAAAACCAAAATTTTTAATTTCTATAATTATAAAAATTATAAATAATAACTTATATATTGATTTAAAACGTATTCTTACCCATATATATGTTTAAAATGGTTTTTTTTATTGAAGAGAGAGAGAGAGAGGGGTATTGAACGGAAATAATATTTCTCCTTGGTTTGGAACTAGCATACTAGTTCTCTGCGGTTTTGAAATTATATCTCTGCAATTTTGAACAAGAATAATATTTCTATTTTTTTTTTCTTTTTTTTAAGTAGATATTTTATTTCTAAGATTATATATCTAGGGTTTTCAACGCCAATAATACTTCTGTGTTTATTTTTTTTTTTAGGAGATATTTTATTTCTAAGATTATATATCTAAGGTTTTGAACAAGAACAATCTCTCTAGTTTTTACCTTTTTTACCCAGAATAATCTATGTAGTTTTTCTTCTGTAGTTTTCAGAAATTATTTTTGGCTTCTTCAAAGGGTTGAGCATTTGGACATGTGAAATGAAGTGAGTCACTTTTTACTTTGATTCAATTTTAATTTTAAGTAGAGAGCTTTAAATATATTTTATTTATTTTTTTATTTTAAGTTTGAGAAGTAAAAGTTGATTTGAGAGATAAAGTCAATCCATAATAATAATTGTTACATATTTTTTTCTCTTCTTTTCAATATGAGCACTCCACCACCTATTCCAAAAACCCATCCTAACAAGGGGGGGCCCCCCAAAATCACCCTAGAGATCCTTTACCATTATATGGAATCAATAGAAAAAAAAAAAAAAGAGAGAGAGATGCCAAAATCCAAATAGAGTTAGAAACATTAGAAAAAAGGAGTGAAGAAAGAGACTTAAAACTCCAAATAGAGCTAGAGGCAATGATTGATAAAAAAATTAAAGATACCATTCAAACTCAAATAGAGGATAGATTCTTAGGGTTCAAKAGTGAATTRCAGACAATGAAGGATATAATTCAAGAAATGGAAAAACATAAACAATCAACCCAAGAAGGAGGGGTTGAAGAAAATCACAACTTGAGAGATAGGATTAAAGAGCTAGAAGAAAAACTAACCAACAATTTGACCCTCAGTAATATGGAAAGAAAATTGGATATCAAACCCATCAAAGAGGAAATGAATAATCTAATTGAATTGGACCACGAGCATAACAAAAGAGCCTTGAACCTCATAATTTTTGGTTTAAAAGAACAACAAGAGGAGGATACGCTAGCAATAGTAAAAGAAGAATTAAAAAATAAATCACAAATTAATACAACTTACCTCATAGAAGCAAAGAGGCTAGGAAAAATAATTGATCACAAAGATAGGTTGATCCGTGTCAAACTAAGTTATAATGACCATAAATATAGCATACTTAGTAAATCTCCGAGCTTAAAAGGGTCAAGAATATTTATAAATGAAGACCTCATTCCCGAAGACCAAGCTGAATTAAGGAAGGAAGTTCAAAAGGTAAAAGAGGCGAGGAAAGAAGGAAAATGGGCAATAATTAGAAATCGAAAAGCTATTGTTAGGGATAGAGACTAGAACGATAATAATAAATAGGAATTTGGGACACTTGGAATCCTTTTTTGGAATTGTTGTGGATTTCCATGGTGCAAAGGTCCTATGATAAACTGGATCCTGAGTGATATTGATATTATCTTTCTAGCTGAAACTTGGTAGCATGAGGAGTCTAAGGTCCCTAACATGGAAGGATTTGTCTTGTGGTCGGCATGGAACAAAAAATCCCATCGTAGAGGGATAGGAGGCATAACTTGTTATATTAGAAAAATGATTTCTCCTCACATTCACCTTCATAAGATTGACACTCTTAATCAATACATTTATTTCAAACACCAATGCTAAGAAGATGTATATAGCAATTTGTTATTTTGCACCTATTAATTCTACTTTTTATAAGAAAAATAATCTAGATAAAAATTGTCCCTAGAATAATTTAGAACAAGATATTTATAATTTGAAAAATGAAGGTAATATCCTCCTGCTAGGATAATTTAATGCTAGGATTGCAACTAAACAAGATACTCTTTTAAGTGATGACTCCAACCATAATCCTTTATGGCTAGATGAGGACCTTGTTTTATCTAATAGCTACAAAAGAAGCTTTGAAAACCTAATTGAGAATTTGTTTGGTACTGAGTTGGTCAAGCTCTGAAGCTCTCAAGACCTAATAATCTGCAATGGAGTAATGATGTGGCCAAACTCCAACCAAATGACCTATATTCATGGGCTAGGTAGCAGTGTTGTAGATTATGTGATAGTTGATATCCCCGTTTCCAACCAAATAACAACTTTTGACCTTTTAAATGACCATGATCTTGACTCTGATCATAAACCTTTAACCCTAACTCTAAAATTTTCCATGCATAGGAGCACCATTGAAGAGAATTATGATAATCAAAGGAATTTGCGCTTTAACAAAAGTAAAGTTGACATTTTCTTAAAGGATTTAAATAGTAAATTATATCTCCTAACTTATAAGGACAACATTGAAGAACTCTATCATAATTTTACAACTACCCTTTCCACTTCTATTAACAAGTTATGTTTCGAGGTGTCCCATAAAAAGAATAATAGAACAACCAACCCTTGGTATGATACAAAATGTAAAATTGCTAGGAAATCCATTATGGATGCTTCTAATGAGCCCTTAAAACTCGATAAGATCAATACGTACAAAGCCCTAATTAAAAGGAAAAAAAGATACTCTATCAATAAAAGGCAAGAGCAACTTTCACAACTATAAAAGTTGGATCTTAAGAAGTTCTGGAGCCAAATTCTAAAACGCAATACTAAAGAAAATAATAGGATTCCCTTAACGAACTGGAATTCCTACATTAAAATTATTTACGAGTTCCCTAATGCCATGGACACCATTCCTATTGTCCCTACAAAGGAAGACGTTTTTTCTTTAGATGACATAGAGTTCGGGGTTAAGCGGCTCGTAAATGGGAAAGCTAAGGACATTGAAGGCTACCAAGATGAAATTTTTAAAATCAGAGGGCCAATCCTTATCCCTCAAATACACAAGCTCTTCAATTTAGTAGTCAAGCAGGGCTTCCCTAAACCCTAGATTAAAAGCCTCATTGTTCCTATTTTTAAAAATGGGGATAAAAACATTCCCTCTAATTATAGGACCATTATGATTAGCTCGATTCTTGTCAAGATTTATGGAATTATTTTGGAAAAGAAGATTACCATTTGGCTAGAAAGTCACGGTAAAAGAGATAAAGGCCAAGACGGGTTTAGGAGATATCATTCAACTTTGGACCATATTGTTACCTTTAGGATCATTGCAGAGGATTTCCACAATACTAAAACCAATCTTTTTTGTTGTTTTATTGACTTTAGAAAAGCTTTTGACATGGTTCCTAGGAAAAACCTTTGGAATAGGTTGGAAGAGATAAAAGTGTCTCTCGAGTTGAGGGTTGCTGCAATAAGGATGTATGATAACATTATTACTAAGTTTAAAAACACTGAGGGTTGGTCAAAAGAGATTAATTGCAATATCAGAGTCAAACAAGGTTGTTCCTTGTCCCCTACCCTTTTTGGCATATACATTGATAAGTTAGAAGAATGCTTGGAAAAAGAAGGTTGTGTCGGCCCTACTCTCACTAGTATAGTCATCAATCTTCTTCTTTATGCCGATGATATCATTCTTATGGAAAGGATTCTCCATGATCTTGAAAACCAACTAAGAATCCTCAAGGATTTTTGCTCCAATATGGGTATGATTGTTAATACTGATAAGACTAAGGTCATGATTATTAAATCCAATAAGATCCCTTATGATACCTTTGTATATGACAACAACAACTTGGAGGAAGTGACTTCATACAAATATCTTGGAATTGATATTCACCACAAGCTCAATTGGAATTATAGCATTGAGAAAAGGATTATTGGGGGATGGAAAGCTTATTGTGGGCTTGAAAACAATTGTCAATTTGTTGATATTTGGAGTTGGGATAAGAATAAACTCCTCTTTGAGACTCTTGTTACACCTATTATTCTTTATGCATGTGAAGTCTGGGGCTGTAGTATCTCTCGTGAATCCTGGAGAAAGATAGAGCAAATACAAAAGAATTTTATAACCTATAATCTCAAAATTAAAGGAAATACGCCATATCCCATCCTCCTCGTAGAAACAAGCCTCTCCCCCATTGAGAGCATGGCCATGATTAGATACCTAATGTATAAGAACAAGTTAAACAACATGCAAGACAAGATGCTACCTAAAATTGCTTCAAAATCAAGTCATAACCACCATCGACTCAAGTGAGGATGGCATAAAGATGCCTGGTCTTGGCTAAACTATTGGGGAATCATGGAAGACACCATTTTGCAGAATAAAGATACTATTAAAAAAAACGTAAAATCAAAATTTAAGGAAAAATGTGGTGTGATAAAGAGTTAGAGGAAAAAATAAAATTAAGGTATTATAAAGATGTAATCAACCCTAATCTAGAAGATCAAAATTGTCTATCTGGTTTGCCAAGTGTAAAGAAAAAAATAAGCATTGCTAAGATAAGAACAAATTCTCATGAGCTCCATAGTGAAACTGGGCATTGGTCAATTCCTAAAACTCCTTGGGATAAAGAGTGTGTCACCTTTGTGACACTAATAAGGTTGAAGATGAAAAGAACTTTCTCTTAGATTGTCCAGCCTATATCCATATTAGATCTCATTTTCAAAATATTGATCACACTACCAACCTTCCTAACCTCATATTCCATCCCTCTATGGGCTCGAACAGCTTGACTTGGTTGTGGGTAGTTCTGCCATTATACGGAAGTCACAAAGGAGCCCGTCCTCATGGCCAAATTATTTATAATAGTAAGATTTCTAAAGTCGTACTTTTATATAAATATTTCCCACGAATTGCACGGACTAGCTATAATGGTTAATTCCTAGTTACCATTTGGTATATGTTTGCATAGGAATGAATAAATAAATATTAGAAAGTATAGCCAGTTTGCAGCGAAGAAGTTGTTATTTTAATTTAAAATTGAAATAAAAACTAGGTAGGAACTAACTGCTTTAGCTATTTCCTATGTTAGCGCCTATATGTTAGCCCAAAGTAATTGGGTACGAAATCCAATAAATACAAACGATATTATTTATTCCCAAAATCAAAGTATTTGATTTTTTTTAAGAAGCATGTGACAGTTTATAAAAACATTTAGCAAATCAACAATTATAGGGACATATGTATTTGACATTTTATAAAAAAATTAGCAAGTGGGGATAGATACTTGGAGTTTGCAATTCTGTCATATTGAGTAAATGGCACGAGTTAGCTAGTTCTGTTACATTGAGTAAATGGCACGAGTTAGAAAGGACATTAGTTTGACCACTTCTTTCTTTGGAAATTGAAATTGCTTGTCCTATATACATATATTAGGTTCCATAAAATTGAAATCAGTGAGAAGCTACCTTATAATATAGGCTAACTCTGAAATAAAATAAAAATAAAAATTGATTCTTGATAATTTGCATAAAACTTAAAATGTAAGAAGAACATTCAACAGTTATCAAATTTTCATTTCACACTTAGAGGAGATTTCAAATTCCAAGCATGTTGAATGGGAGTGCATGCTTGATATTAAGTGCTATCAAATTTTAATTTCACACTGATAGGAGATGTCAAATTCCAAGCCTGTTGAATGGGAGTGAATGCTTGATATTAACTGTACGTGTTTTGTTAATGCAATGGCCATTGAAGATGGCTTGAACGTAACCATTGCTATCAGTAAATCCATTGGACAAAACTCGGAGTACTAGATATAACCTATTCAATTTACTAAAGAATTTGATAATTGTAACATATTCAATTTACTAAATAAGCAAGACATGCACTCCTACACTTCAAGTAATTTTTTTTAGCCGAGCACACTTTGTATTAGCTGATAGTCTAGAGTTATAAAGGGAAAATAAGAAATTGAATCAAGAAACAAAGGAACGAGGTCTAACGACTGATACAACTGGCCAAAACATCTACAGTGTACAGTCACATACTATTAAGGTTACAGTGATAACTAACACTCCCTCTTAAACTCAACAGTTACAAATATCATCAATGTTAATCCAAGTGTTGTCTTTGAAAATAAAAAAATGGTTTTTTCTAATGGATTTGTAAAAATGTTTGCGATTTGATCATGTGAGCTCCAAAATTGAAGTGTGATTTCACCATTATTGACTAGCTCGCGTATGAAGTGAAAGAGAGTGTTAATGTGCTTGTTTTTATTATGAAAAACATGGTTTTTGGATAAGGCAATTGCGGAAGTATTGTTACAGAAGTTAGGAGTTGGATCATTTTCTGTATGTAACATCTCATTCAATAGTCTTTGCATCCTCACAGCCTGATAGGAAGTTGAGGTAGCAACGACATACTCTGCCTCTACAAAATATATTGAGACAATGGGTTGCTTCTTTGATGCCCAAGAAATTAGATTCGTGCCCAGGTGAAAATCATACCCTAAGGTGTTTTTCCGATCATCTAGGCTACCTGCAAAATCATTGTTAGTGTAGCCAGAAAGATGATTATCTTCAGACCGAGTGTACCATAAACCAAAATTGAGAGTGCTAGCAACATATCTCATAATTTTTTTTCCATCTTCCAGTGAGAATCTTTGGGGGATTCTATGAACCTGGAAACAAAGTCGACTGCATACATAATATCAGGCCTAGTTTTTGTAAGATACAACAAAGTGCCTACTAAAATTTTGTACAAGGTAGAATCCATTATAGGGCCTTCATCTTGCTTGCTCAATTTTGTGCCTAGGGGTATAGGAGTTTCTATTGGATTGCAACCTTCCATGCAGAATCTTTTGATGATGGTTGTTGCATACTTTTGCTTACAAACAAAAATCCCTTTGTTTGATTGGTTAACCTCAATCCCCAAAAAAAAATTCATTATGCCAAGATTTTTCATCTCAAACTCAGATTACATGGCATGTTTAAAACTGGTTAACTCGAGATTTCCAGTATATATCATGTCATCAACATATAAACATACAATCAAAATTTTACCTTGTTGATCTATTTTGGTGTATAGAGTTGGTTCATTTTGGCTTATGTTGAAACTTCTCTTGATCAGGTAAGTGTCAATTATGTTGTACCAAGCTCTTGGAGCTTGCTTTAAACCATACAAGGCTTTATTCAACTGATACACTTTGGTTGGTTGCTCTTTGACTTCAAATCGAGGTGGTTTATCGACATAGACCTCTTCTTCTAAGAGACCATTCAGGAATGTTAACTTGACATCCATCTGGTAGACTTTCCAGTTTTGTTGAGTTGTTATGGCGAGGATAGTCCTTACAGTGTCCAACCTTGCTACTGGATAAAAGGTTTCACCATAATCAATGCCTAGTTGTTGTGAGAATCCTTTGGCAACAAGTCTTGCTTTGTGTTTTTCAATCTTCCCCTTTTCATTGAGTTTAGTTTTGTAAACCCACTTGACACCAATACTTTTCTTATGTCTGGGCATATCAACAAGATCCCATGTCTTGTTCTTCTCAATGGAGTCCATCTCTTGGTTCATGGTTCGAACCCAATGTGTCTCTTTAGCTACCTCTTTAAAGGATGTAGATTGACATGACATTAATGAAAAAAGTTTATGTTGATCAATATCATCCAATTGCTGATGGATTTCTCTCAAGCTTCGAGTTCTCTGATTTTGAAGTTCAGAGGATGAATTTCAGCTTGAAGACAAGTTGTCCTGAGGACTTTCACGCTGTGCTTGTATTTGCAATGTTGGAAGGACAGGCTAATGTGTTTGTTGTCCTGAATTTTCTATGTTTTCAAGAAGTGGCAACAATGGATTTTGATTGTCCATAGGATGATTTCCAGACTCAATCCGGAATTGGTTTTCAATAAATTTGGCATCTCTGCTGAGAATTAGTTTCTTTGAAATCGGATTGTAGAGTCTGTAGGCTTTGGATGCCTCACTGTAGCCAAAAAAAATTCATTTCTCACTTCGATCATCAAGTTTCTTCCTTAGTTCGGAAGGTATGTGAGTGAATGCAATGCATCCAAAATTCCTAAGATGAGCAACATTCAATTTTTTCCCACTCCATGCTTCTTGAGGGACCTTCATCTTCACACTAGTGGTTGGAGATCTATACAGGAGATAAACTGAACATGCTACTACTTCATCCCAAAATAGATTTGATAGACATTTATCTCTGAGAAGGCTCCTTGCCATGTTCATTATAGTCTGATTTTTCCTCTCAGCAACTCCATTTTGTTGTGGAGTATTCCTGGTTGTGGTTTGCATGATTATGTCTTGTGATTTGCAGAAATTTAAAAATTATGTTGAACAGTGTTCTCCTCCTCCATCTGACTTGAGAATCTTCACATATTTCCCACTTTGTTTTTCAGCTTCAGCCTTGAACTCTTCAAACTTTGCAAAGTTTCAGACTTGTGTCTAAGGAAATATATCCATATTTTTCTGCTAAAGTCATCAATAAATGTTAGGAAATAAAAGCTACCAGTTTGCATTGGTCCACATAGGTTAGTGTGAACCAGCTCTAAGTGTTGTTTGGATTGAGTGGAGGACTATGGAAAACTTGTTCTCTTATGTTTTCCAAGAATGGAATACTCACATGGAGGATTTTTCTCTTTGAAGATAGGTAGAAGGCTTAGACTCTGAAATGGTAGATGTCCAAATCTTTCATGTCAAATCATAGTTTCATTGGGGGTGGATGCACTTTGTGCATAAGATTGGGTCAGATTTGTAGTTCTAAGGGTCAGGGGAAACATTTTATTCCTAGTCATGTGGATTTCAAAAATCAATTTTCTGCTGGGAGATTTGTCATGTATCCTACATGATGCTCCTTCAAAAAGTACCTTCTAGCCATTTTCAACTAGTTGTCCTACACTTAACAGATTATGTTTCAGATCTGGAATGTGATAGACATTGTTTATGTCTTTATTGACATTTTGTTTAGTGAGAATAGGTACAGTTCCTTTTCCTTGAACTTTGACTAAAGAGTCATATCCAAGTGTAATATCAGATGAAATAGAAGAATCAATGCATGAAAGTAAATCTTTGTTGCCTATCATGTGATTGTTGCATCCACTTGTTGATATTATGGTAGATGTGGAAGGTATTTACCTCCACGTGTAACCCTGACGAGAATAGAATATTTTGGGAAGCAAGAAGAAACCCTAAAGCATTAAACCTAACCCTAGAAGACAAGTCAGCTCAAGGAGATAATTAATATTAAGTATTTAGCATCCAGAATGGGAATTCGGCCCAGACAGCTCAGGAAAACAATATAAATACAAGTAGTGAGACCTCATTTTGTACAAGACAGCTCGAAATTGCAGTTGGGAAGAAGTGCACACTACATAAACTGGGAAAGTGCGCAAGTTTGGGGGGCAGCTGTAGCCGACAATTGTTGCAATCTATATTCCTAGTTTAAGCTCATACTTTATATTAGTTATGGTTGGATTTTTTTATCAGTATTGGTTATCTTTGCTTGATGCATTAGCCATGGTTGGCTATTGGTTTTCTTCCAAAATCATTCTCTGTCAAGGTTAAGTTGATCGGGGGTGGCTTCGACCTATGGTTGGGTGAAAATATTGTTATATTGTCTATAGTTAAACGATCACATCAATTATTTCTAACAGGGTATGGTCCCACCCTATCTTCGGACAATCTAACCGCTAGAAGATAGATTGGGAGAATTTGTTCAGTTGTAGTTGTAGTTGCAACCAGTTTTTGCTATAGCAACGAAAACCTAACCCTCTTGTTGAGGCACCTTAAGTGAAGAGATTGACCTAATTTCTGGATATCCCAGTGCGCCCTAGCCTAGTGCACCTCCCGGTATTCTCAGCAAGACAAGACATCAAGTTTGAGTTTTTGGTCAAAGTCAAAGGTTGACCGAGTCAAAGCATTTATGCCTTGCTCTATGATGTCAAAAAACAATTTAAAAGGGGCTTCTAAATTCATAGCATGGAGGACAAGGATTGACCTCATCCTTTCCAAGAATAAAGTGTTGGACATAGTGAAAGGAAATATTCTGGAACCACAGTTTGAAGAAGGAAAAGAGAAGGAACCTCATAACATTGCAGTTATGGAGAAATTTAAAGACAATGACATCAATGACATGAGTATCATAGTGGACTCTATAAAAGACCACTTGATACCCTACATATCCCATATTGACTCATCTAAGAAGATGTATGTTTCCCTAACAAACCTCTTCTCATTCAAAAACATTGGGCAAGTAATGAGTCTAAAGAATGACCTCCATGACATGAAAATGAATGATGATGATAGCATAACAACATACCTTGTGAGAATCTCTCAGTTAAGAGATCAACTACAAGCTATTGAAGAAATTATTTTAGAGAAGGAACCAATAAATATAGTACTCAATGGTCTTCCCAAGATCCATCCAGCCAAACACAAATAATGGAGACTATAGCTAGTACCTTACTTACGTTACTAATTAAGGCTATACATGCCATAGTTATTAGAGTCAGGCTTAGCAAGAAGTTGGGATGCATTTTCCGCAAGCATGAACACAAGGAAGGAGTATCCCACATTTGAATAACTTTGGACTTATTGTGCACAAGAAGAATCAAGGATTAATGCAAAAGAGAAACCCCAAAATAAATACAATGATCAAGCCTTCACAACAAGGTTCAAGAATTTCAGGAATAAAAAGAAGTTTGGCTCCAGGAAGAAACCAAATCAAGAGAAAGACATGTCAAAAATACAATTCTTCAATTGTCGAAAAATATGGTCACTACAAGAATCATTGTCCCGAGTTAAAGAAAAGGAAGGAAACACATGAAGCATTAGTTGCCGAAGAAAGGGAACCCTCAAAGAAGGCCAAGAAGGATAAAACAAACTTCTTCTTCTAAGACAAGGTAACAATATTCTTCATAATTCTTTTACATACCATGTTTACATAGTTTTTGTACATATCTTGCATATCTATTTCTTAGAATATAAGATGTTCAAAGAGAAACAATACCTATGGAAGAATAACAAGATAAGGATTGCTATCACGATGACTACAAGTCAAACAATACACATGAAAAGATGAAGTACATCGACAACCCTTGGTAACAATTCATGTGGAAGATATTAACATAAGTAACAACTACAAGATAAGCCGAAATCATAATCAAACTTGAAGAAACTTGGAAGAAGTAAAAACAGAAAGAAGTTAGCATTCAAGAGGAAATTAGAAAAAGACTTGTGACACTTTGCAAAAGAAAATAAATATGCAGACGGAAGCGTGGACTCTCTTAGATGGAGGGAGTCGATTATATAATTCAAAAAGAAGAGCATGCATTCATGCATGAAGCAAGGATTAGGAGGGAACTAATCCTAAACAATATGATCCATTGAGGATTATGTAGTATATATCCATGTTCCCATCAATGGTAGCAACCATGAAAAGTAGAACGTGTTCAGTTTGACTTTAGAAGAAGTTTTTCTTCGAAAAGAAGCCTTAATGTATCCTTGGTTGTCCATCCACATCCATGATCCTATGATGAAAGGATGAAGTCGGAATCTTCAGGGCATGGAATCTATAGAAAACTCCATGGACCCAAGAGCTAAAGAGAAACATGAAGAAGAACATAAAGATTCCAAGTGAGAAAGAAAAAGCAAAAAAAAACAGTCATTATATCAAGAATCACAAGACTACCATCTTGGTCTGAACCCACTAGAAACAATCAAGAGAGAGAAATGTAAGTTGTGATGATGAACAGTGTATGTAAGATTTATGAATGGAAGCATTGCGAGATCCAGAACTAAAGTTTCTCCCAGATGGAGGGAGAAGACTATGATGATAGCTTGTTCCAGTAACTAGACACACCTCTACCTGAGCCATTATATCTCCTGCAATATCCATGGGTTGGAGTTCACATCAAATGAATGTAATGATTGTTCTCCTCAACAAAGTAATTGAACAAAGAAGTGTATGTAAAGCAACCTCAAGGTTTTGAGGTATACCATAAAGAGACTCTTGTATGCAGATGGAAGAAGATCTTGTATGGATTCAAACAAATTGGTGTAGATCCTCCAATGCACAATAGAAGCATGGTGAAAACTTTCTATAACAAAGATATTGTATCAGAATAGTTACTTAGAATTCCAAGATGATGGATTTCTAATCCATAACAAACTATCATGATGACATAAGAAGTTCCACTTGGATATGTTCCAGTTTGAGCCTTGCCACGATGTTATGAGCTAGCAAGAAACAAAAGAGTTGAATCCAACCATGATATACTATAATGATCATGGCTATATGAAGTCCTTAGAGAAAACCAGTGGTCCAGAAAGACCGAAGTACATTGAGATCAATCATTACATTCTCCGTGATAAGGTCTAGAAAGAAGAAGTGGTTCTCCAATATATCTCCATAGATGAGAAGATAACAGACATTTTGGTAAATCCTCTGTCAAAAAGGAAAAAGTTTGCGTACTCAAGAAACAAGATGGAGCTCGTGGAGATGACTTCCTTGTTGAAAAGGGAAGAGATGAATCCCAGGTTGAGAGGGAGCACTGATGTGTTATAGATTTATGGACAGTCATTTTTCAGTTCAAAAAATGGTCTAGGATGAGCAATTCCTTTCTAGTTCGGAAAGTGGTTTGAGATTTCTGACGGACATGCATTTTCCAGTTCGGAAAATTGTCCAGAATCAGACGGCCATTTTTGTAATGAAAATGGTTTGATAGATTGTTAATGTACCATAGACAATCATTCCCCTTGTGGCCAGTGTGGGGGAATGGTCTAGGACAATATTTCTTATTGGAAGTCACTCTCAGTAGTGGTCAAGTAGAATGGTCCACCTTGTCGAGAAGTCATTATTTTTAAGTTCACAGTTGTGATCAGTTTCAAAGAATGGTCTGTTTTGGAGGTTGGTGCAAGACAGTCATTTCCTTAGGAAATGGTCTGGACAGTCATTCCTAAGGAAGAGTGACCCAAATAGGTGAATGGTCCAGGTTCAACAATCAGAGACATACATTCCCTAGGGCAGACTCATTCTCTCTAGGTTGCACTTTTTTTAGTGCCGGAGGAATGACTCAGATAGGTGAATGGTCCAGGCTCAGAAATCAGGACAGTTACTATTCTAGGGAGGACTCATTTTCTCCAAGTTTCACTTTGTTTAGTGCTGGAAGAATGGCCCAAATAGGTGAATGGTCAAGGTTCAACAATTATTGACATACATTCCCTAGGGCATACTCGTTCTCTCTAGGTTTCACTTTTTTTAGTGTCGGAGGAATGGCCCATATAGGTGAATGGTCCAGGCTCATAAATTAGGACAGTTACTATTCTATGCTTGAGAAGAATAGTCCAGATAGTTCATGGATGATGTTTTACTTTCTAAGGGTAGATGCTCTTCCATATCTCACAGATGTGAGTGGAAGAATGGCCCAGATGACTCAATTTATATCATGATATTTTTTTCCTGTGCACATTGATATCAGATGATATGATTTCTATGGAGATTGTATGTCTCTGGACAATAGATGAATGCTATTGTGGTGGATGTGTTCCACTGGTTGTGATTATGTGTCACAGATTAAGTAGTTGTGTGCTACTTGGTGTGGTAGTGTACCACTGGATTGTAGTTGTGTACTACTATGGATAAACACAGTTGTGTTCTATTGAATGACATTGTTCTAATTTCCATGTAGACTATCAGTAGTGTTGAAAATGATTATCAGCTAAATGGATAATCAGTGTGCTTGTGGATGGAAATTCTACAGGCAGAGAATGATCCAAATAAAATAGGTCATTGGTGGACAAGTATTCTCTCTGTGCAGAATGGTCCAGGTTGACAGTTTGTTGACATATCACGGACTAGTATTTTCCTAAGGCACGGATTGTGGCCCGATTATGAAAATGGATCAAGACCGATATTTTCTGAGGCTTACAGGTTGAGACAAATCTTTGTAACTTGATTAGAAAATAGTCCTATATTGACATTCCTATAGGAATGGTCTCTGTAGTCCATGGTGTAGATTTTTGTTGGGTATGTGTTATATTCTTTGCATGTGTGTGTGTGGGCGCATTAGATTCGACAACTGCGTTTGACGATCCCTCGTAGTAGTGCCTTGTCTATGTCGTGTGTGTCGGGTGCTTTCCTACGGGGGTCCTAGGGGGGGGGGG
>ML790064.1:31608-54528 GCA_009831015.1 Picea engelmannii
TAGGATGTGGTACCAAAAGTTTGACACATACATCCTTGGATTAGGATTTGTAAGAAGCAGGGTTGATCACTGTGTATATTCCAAGCAAGTTGGTAATCACTTCATTTATGTAGTGTTGTATGTTGATGACATGTTGTTGGTAGTAAATAACATGGATGTTATCAAGTAGGTGAAATCGCAACTATCCTCCAAATTTGACATCAAGGATCTCGTTGTTGCTAACTTCATTCTGGGAATGGAGATTAAAAGAGATCATGCAAACATGAAACTCTAGTTGAATCGAAGAAAATATGTTGAGACGATATTGCAGAGGTTTAATATGCATGGAAGTAAACCGGTCAAGGTTCCTATTCCTATAGGTGTAAAGTTATCTGCAGATCAGTGTCCCAAGACACAAGAAGAAGAAGAGGACATGTCCCATGTTCCATATGCCAGTGCAGTTGGCAGTTTGATGTATGCAATGGTCTATACTAGACCAGACATTACACATGTAGTGGGAATTTTGAGTAGGTATATGTCAAAACCAGGGAAGGAGCATTGGAAAGAAGTAAAAAGGGTCTTCAGTTATTTGTGTGGCATTACCAATTATGGATTGTGATACCAAGGAAGACAAGGATTGGACAGAGTGGTGGACATACATGGCTTTGTTGATGCAGACTGGGTTGGAGATCTAGATCACAGAAGATCTACAAGTGGGTATGTGTTTAAGATATTTGGAGGAGCAATCAGTTGGATGAGCAAAATACAGGCTATAGTGGCACTCTCAACTACAGAAGCTGAATACATGGCAGCCACTCATGCAAGCAAGGAAGTAGTATGGTTACAAAGATTGTGTTCAGGTATTGTGTTGGTACAACAAGAAGTGAGATTAGATTGTGATAGTCAGAGTGCAATCTTCCTGGAAAAGAACCCAACTTATCATTCAAAGACAAAGCATATTGATGTTCAGTACCACTTTGTGAGAGACATGGTTGAGGAAAAGAACGTGTTGTTGGAAAAGGTTGACACTTTGAAGAATGTCGTATATTCATTGACAAAGTCTGTAAGCATAGAAAAGTTCTCCTGGTGTAGAGTAACAATGGGCATTGCTACCCTAGATTGTTGACTATATAATATTGGGACCCCTGGATGCAAAGAAAACAACAAGTGGGAGAATGTTGGGTATGTGTTATATTCTTTGCATGTGTGTGTGTGGGCACGTCAGATTCAACAACTGCGTCTGACAATCCCTCGTAGTAGCGCTCTGTTTGTGTCATGTTCACTGGGTTCTTTCCTAGGGGGGTCCCGGGGGGGGGCAAGTATTCCCCCCTGGTTACGCACAGCATTTGGGGCAGCGCCCTAAAAATTGTTTTAGGGCAGTTTTTTCTATTTTTAGCGTATTTTTCTATTTTTAGTGGTTTACTAAAAATAATCCTAGTTTTAGGGATTAGGGTTTTGGTATCTATGGAATACCTAAAAACATTGTATATATTGTATAGTGAATGGTGAAATTCGATATAATGAATATAAGAAAGGTTTTCTCGGTTGAGGGTTTCCGGTATAAATCTCTGTGTACTATGTGAATGAGCCATTGATTAAATTTTGTTTTGCCTAAGAATCTATATGCATTGCTTTACTTCACAGGTTTAAAACTTATACTTTTAACATATGTTGGGGTAGTCATTCTTCTAGGACGTATGAGAAGATTAGAAGAATGATCCTTGTATCACTCTGTGGAGTGAGTGACTTATCCAGCATCATGCCTGACTACTCTGATAGAGTATGGCTTTGAGAGATGATGTAGTTGATGTTATCAGATGATAGTGATGATGGTTCTCATGATCGAATCATGAGATAGTCTATACGACTATGATGATGCTACCAATTGAATGGTATGTTTTTTCTCAAGACCATTTCCTTCAATACCTCCCTAGATAGGAGGGAGTGTTGATTTTATGGTAGATGCGAGAGGTATTTACCTCCACGTGTAACCCTGACGAGAATAGAATATTCTGGGAATCAAGAAGAAACCTAAATAATTAAACCTAACCCTAGAAGGCATTTTAGCTCAAGGAAATAATTAATATTAAGTATTTAGCATCCAGAATGAGAATTCAACCGAGACATCTCAGGAAAACAGTATAAATACAAGTATTCAGACCTCATTTTGTACCAGACAGCTCAAAATTTCAGCTGGGAAGAAGTGCGCACTCTAGAAATTGGGCAAGTGCGCAAGTCTGGGGAGCAGTTGTTGCAATCTATATTCCTAGTTTAGGCTCGAACTTTCTATTAGTTATGGTTGGATTTTCTGATCATTCTTGGTTATCTTTTCTTGATGCATTAGCCGTGGTTGGCTATTGGTTTTCTTCCATAATCATTCTCTATCAAGGTTAAGGTGATCGGGGGTGGATTCGGCCTATGGTTGAGTGACAATATTGTTATATTTTCTATGGTTAAATGAGCACATCCATTATTTCTAACACCACTGTCCAACAACCAGAGGTCTTTGTGTTGTTCTTCAGTCTTGTGGCATGAGAGAAACATTCCATTTGAGGTTTATCCTTCATGATTTGAGACATGTTCTCTGCCTGAGTGTTGATCTGTTTTCTTCTTCTGGCATTCATATCCATAGTTCCCATACTTTTTGTAGTAGTAGCATTGTATGCTTTCTTTGTCATTTAATCTCCTCCCTCTGCCTCTTTGAGGCTGGAAATTCTGATTCTAGTTTTGATGTCTGTGACCTTCACTTGAGTGATTGTTACTTGAACTTCTCCCTCTTCCTCGATGAACTCTACCTTTACCTCTACCTCTCCCTCTGCTGAAAGAGAATTGATTTTTGAAGGCGTTGGCTATTGACTCATCTTATAGATGTATTCTGGTGTCATGTGTCAATAGACAGTCCATTAGTTCATCTATTGAAAAAATTGACAGATCCTTAGATTCAAGGATAACTGTAACAACCATTTCGAATTTTTTTGGAAGACTTCTGAGGACTTTCTCAATGATCCTTTGATCAGGGATGTCTTCACTAGTCAATCTCATCTGTCTTACAATTCCCATGACTCTGGTCATAAATTGATCAACGTTTTTAGACTCTGTCATTTTTAAAGTCTCAAAATGCATCCTCAAGGTCTGTATCTTAACTATTTTGACCCTGTCATTTCCCTGGTAAGTTGTTTGTAGGATGTCCCAGGCCTGTTTTGAAGTAACAATGCCTTTGATTTTGGAGAAAATCGAGTCATCCACGGAGTTTTGAATCCAGAACTTGGCTTTGTTCTCTCTTTTCCTCTGTTTTGCCTGTGCATTTTGTTGTTGATCAGTCATGGTAGTGAGAAATATGGGATCTGGTTCCACATAGCCATGATCCACAGTCTCCCAGCATTCCTATGCTTGTAAGAAGGATCTCATTCTGAGAGACCAAAACTCATAGTTCTTCCCAAGAAGAATTGGCCCTTGTGTTGGTCCTAAATGGTTAAAGGTGGTCATTTTTGTAAAAATAATTCAGAATGAAAAAAATTTACCTCTGAAATTGCTTGATGCAGATAGAAAAGTTATCTTCCTATTTCTTGCACGTAAAACTATGTCCGAAAAGTTTTATACGTGACTTTGGGCCGAAAAACATGGGGCAGGCCACTTCTTTAGCACCGATCTGGCTGGATATGACTATGTGAGCACGAGATATACAGAGTTAGATCTTTGAGCTCTGTTATTTATCGACTGTAGCCCCTCTAATGGCGGAATTGGGCTATCTCAATGTACTCGAGAGCCAAAAAAAAAAATTTAAAAAATTAAAGTTAAGCTTCTCATGTGACCGGAGGTTGAAAACGAGGCACTCCGGGACTTTGGGCTTCGGTTGTTTCGACGCGTGAAGGCCTCAGTTCCTACGAATATCCGAATTGCTACAAATATCAATGTTCCTCATTGATCTGATATCAATGAATCACAATTACTTTGGGAGTTCGGGCTTGAGGCCTTCAGGAGTTCTCGCTTCACGCATATGAATTTCCTCCGAAGCACAGGATATTCTGCCATGTGTACTTTGCGATCAATGGCATGGATTTACTTTGGCTTTTCGGATCTTCGGGGGTTCTTGATTCAGCTGACCTTCGTTCTTCCAAAGTGTTTTGTGCTCCTGACCTCCAAAGTGTTGGATCTGTTAACACGTTTGTACATGATCCAATGGTCCAAAGTCACTTCAGGACTTCGACCTTCAGGGTTCTTTCCATCACTGCTCAATAGATCATCGAACTACCGGATGGCTTCCATGTGCCCAGCATGATCAACAGTTTGGATCCTCTCTGGGCCTTTGAAGTGCTTTCTCTCTATGGTGTAGGATCTAGTGACACTTATCCTCTCAGGATCAAATGGCCAGATCTGCTTCGTCTACCTTGACTTCATGATTTTTTCTACCTCCACACTTGATTTCTCCCGTAGTGCATTTTCTCCAAAGTTTAGGATCCACTAACACACGTCCTGTCTGAGAGATCGTTCAGATTAACTATGTGTCCCTGCTTCTTCAAGGATTTTGTGAACACCTCATCTGGAAATTCCCGTATTGTTGTTGGTCCAGAGTTATAGATCTTTCACCACCTGTCCCTCCTGACGATGGACGATCCCAATTTACTTTGGGACTTTTGTTCTCCTGCACACTTAAAAGATTAAGTTACGTGCAACTTACCTGGATTCAACGTCATTCGATTATCCGTGCTCTGATCCTACAACTGGGATATGTCTTCCTCCTCATTACTTTTGCGTCTTCCTTCTGAAGAAGGGATTTCACAAATTCTTTAATCGTTTCATCCTATGAATATGCATATGCATGTTTGCTTCCAAGAATTGCAGTGTTGTGTTGTCTCCAGCGTTCTTTTTAGCAGAATTCTCTCCAAGATCTATGAAGAGTCTTACCTCTCATGCTCTGATACCATGACAAAACAAGAAAATATGCAGGAAAACAAGAAACAGAGTAGACATAACAAGGAACGAGAATATGTGGAGCACACTTTGTATTAGCTGATAGTCTAGAGTTATAAATGGAAAAGAAGAAACTAAATCAAGAAACAAAGGAATGGTTCCTAACGACTGATAGAGCCGGCCAAAACAGTTGGCAGTGTACAGTCACATACTGTTGAGGTTACAGTTATAACTAACCATTTTCTCTTAAAAAAGCTATTTTGTGATCTTTTATTTTTATTTTGTGTCTCATTTAAATATTATGTGTTATATGTGTTTTTGTTCATTTTTATTGTAAATACAAAGACATAACATGCACAACATAAAATTGTTATGATTGCATTTAACATAATATCATCAATTTGTTTCACATGAAATACAACACCATTAAAAACATAAACAAAAAAGCTTAACAAATTACCTTGATATAGCAGCTTGCACACAGTTACAATTTAGAAAATCACCAAATAAGAGGTTCCAACTTCTTTCTATGCTTAAATTATGCACATATCCAATCACTATACACAAACAATTGATGGAACACTAAGTAGTATGCATGTAATGATGCCAAGAATCACTACTCGTGCCTAGGTAAAATTTCCAATATTTTATCCCCTCTCACTGGTAGCTATCCCAAGCCTCAATCATTATTATTGCAGTCTTTGATACCATTTGAGTATTTTGGACATTGTCTGTACTTATATTTTAAAATTGGTTAACATTAAGTTGGAGCAAGTGGGATCAAATGAATATAAAACTTGTCATATTTTAATTATTAGTAAAAATTGTTCTCAAATTTAAAAGAAATTTTAGATTTTTACCTTTTCAAAAAATAGTTTTTATTAACACAGTTGAAATTTACAGAATGTTTTTAATGCAAGTGCACATACCTCTTACATACTTGACACCATTGGCATTTGAAATTTACAGAATTTTTTTTTACTTTGACATAACTGACAGTTGAAATTTATGAAAAATAAAATTAGGGGCATACATAGATATGCAGAGGTATTTTCAAACATGGTAAATATCTGTCCCACACATATATGTGGCTATGTCTAACTTGCCCTTCATTTTGACGATTTTAGGAATTAAGTAAACATCACTAAAACTACTAAACCTACCAGTATATGACATTTAAAAAGAGAGAAAACAAATAAATACCCATCAAATTTAACCACTAATTGTAAGCTAGTTCCTTGTTATTCTCTACATTTTTATTTTTTAAATTACACGTTGCCAGTTTGATCAAATTGTAGATTCTAGAAGAAATGTAAAGTCTATATGATCAAAATTTACAAGGAGTAAGCTAACTCTGGATAAAATAGACCCATTTTTTAGGCCAAAAAAATGGGCCTGAATCCAGCCAGATTTTCATGGGTAGCCTGAGTTTCGCATGGATTAAAGTTTCATGCATTTTAGAACCTTATCCTAAGAGTTTTTATTCCATTTTAAACCAACCCAGATGCTCAAAAAATCAATCAAATTTATGGATTGGCCATAAATTTAAAACCACATCGTTGGAAAACCTACTGGAAAAGTAACTCGAGAGGGAAGATTGCTCCCGAGTTAGCCCACTCGTAGGTCGAAATGGTGTATTACAAGTGCCAAAAGAGGCTCCTCTTATTTATATGATCCTTTTCCACATGATGGGGTGCGACCAAGGGTCACAACTTTTGGGTTGCACCTATTCCTTAAGGATGGCCGACCTTAGGGGCTTCTTTACTCTACTTTAGGGGATTCTTCTCTTGGATTTAGGGGCTTCTTCACTTGATTTTAGGGGCTTATTCAATTTTTTTTATGGCTTCTTCAAGTCTCCTTCAAGGTTCCATTTGTGTACAACTCAAAGTGGACATGTGGAAACAACCACATGTTATCTCATCCCGTGAGGGCCATGATTAAAAGCTACGCCATAAGGGGACCGCTTTGGAGTCATACACACTTATGTCAAGAATCATTCAAGGCTCTTCAAGGATTCTTCAAGTGGACACATCATCATCATGTTTAGGGGCTTTTGGGATTTTCTTTAGGGATTCTTCTAAGGTTGACATCAATGGAAACCAATTCTCCAACAATTTCCCCCTTTGGCATTGATGGAAACTTAGTAAAATGACTATGCTCCCCTTTTCTTTGTACTCTGATCTCAATCACTGTACTATCCTCTTGTCTTCACATTGACTCCCCCCTATCTTCATGATTCTAGTTTTACTGGTTTTCTCTCCCCATTTGAAATCAATGGAAAAGGGTAACTCTCCATTACCGTATTCCCTTTTTTGTTCTTGTAGAAGATTATGGAAATCAATTTGGAGAAGAAATTGCTCCCATTTTTTGTCAAATATACTCAAAAGTCTCCCTAGGAAAAGGCTTTTTGAATATGTCTACAATATGTTATTTTGTCCCAATGTACTATAACTTGATATTCTTTGTTGTGACTTTTTCTTGCATAAAGTGGAACTTAATAGAAATATGTTTGGTCTTGGAATTCATCATTAGGTTCTTGGAGATGTTTATAGCACTATTGTTGTCATAGAGTATCGAAACAGTCTCATCATGTCTCAGAGCTTGTATGTCTTGCAAGTTTTTCCTCATCCAGAGAATATGAGTACAACATGTTGTTGTTGCAATATATTATGCTTTTGTTGTGGATAAGGATAACATATCCCACTTGTACTTATTGTGTCATCAATACTTCCTTCCCAATTTGCATCTGTGTAGGCAACCAAAGTTAACTCATTTCCTTTCGGTTACCATAGCCCATAATCTATTATTCCTTTAAGATATTTGAAGATCCTTTTCACTACTAGAACATGGGTTTCCTTTAGTGTCACTTGAAATCTTATGACCTATCTAAATTCTTGCAATACATCTGGCCTTGAAGTTGTCACATAGAGTAGACTACCAATCATTGATCTGTAGATTCTTTGATTCGCTTCTTTATATTCATCATCTTTGCTCAACTTGTAACAGGTAACTATAGGAGTACTCACGGGTTTACAATCTTCCATTTTGAACTTCTCTAGCATTTCCTTAATGCACTTGGTTTTATAAATGAAAATGCCTTCATCTAGATGAGATATATGGAGTCCCAATAAGAAAGTCAACTCCCCAAGTAGGGACATTTCAAATTCATTATGCATATCCTTGGAAAAATTATGACTCAATCTATCATCATCACTTCCAAAGATGATGTCATTAGCATACACTTCAATAATAACCATACTTCCTTGATCCATTTTTTATGTAGAGGTTACTATTTGCATTTCCCCTTCTGAATCCTTGTTGTTGTAAGTACATATCTAATATTGAGTCCCAATCTCTTAGAGATTGCTTAAGTCCATATAGAGTTTTCTTCAATTTGTAAACATAGTATTCCTTTTATGATAGTAGAAACCCTTTCAATTGTTCTATGTAGACTTCTTCTTCTAATTCTCCATTTACAAAAGGTAAATTTACATTCATCTGATACACTTTGATCCTTTTGGATAATTCTTAAGCCAAGAACATTCAGATTGATTTGATTCTGTCCATGGGAGAAAAGGTTTCTTCAAAATCTATTCCTTCAACTTGGGCATATCCATTGCACACTAGCCTTGATTTGTTTATGGTTACTTGTCCATATTCGTTTACTTTGTTTCTAAAGACCCATTTTGTCCCAATCAATTTTTTTTCCTTTCATCTTGTAACTAGTTCCCATGTCTCATTGTTATCCATTTGATTTAATTATTCTTTTGTGTCCTTGATCCATTGTCCATCGTTTCTGGCTTCCTCAAAGTTACCTGGTTCAACTGTGAATAGTAATAAAAAAATTCCTTGTTCAGGTGTTTGTGTTTTCCTTTTTCTTCTTGTTTGTACTCTGACACTTCTATCTCAAATGATTTGTTCTGGTGGACAATTCTTCTAAATCTGGCGGTTAGGTGTCCTAGAAGGTGTATGAAAATATTGTTGGTTTTTTTCTTCTTGTTTTTCTTATGGTTTCTTCTCTTCTTGTTCTTCTTCTTGTTCTTTTTCCTCTTCTTCTTTCTTTAGTTCTTCATTTTCTTGTTCTTCAAATATGTTTGAATTCATGCTTTCCTTCCTAGTCTTCAACAAGTCTGTTTCATAAACTTTTACATTGATGCTTTCCACTATCTTGTTTAGTCTTAGATTGTATCACTTATATGCTTTTCTTTTGCATGAGTACCCAACAAATATTTCCTCATCCACCCAGGAGTCAATTTTTCCAATAGTCTTATCTTCCATTTTTATGTAACACTTTCTTCCAAACACTCTAAAGTGTTTGACATTAGTCGATATTCCTTTCCATAACTCATATGGAGTCTTATCACTATTACTTCTGATCAATCATTTGTTCAATATACAAACGATTGTACGAATTGCTTGTCTGCAAAATATATCACTTAGCTTGGATTCATTCAACATGGTTCTTCCCATTTATTGTACAGTTTTTTTTTTCCTTTCAACAACTTCATTTCTCTAAGGTGTTCTAGCTATTGAGAATTGTCTTTTTATTCCCTGTTCTTCACAGAAATACTTGAATTCATTTGAATTAAACTCACCTCCATTATCTGATCTTAAGCATTTGATTTTCAAATCTGATTCATTTTCAACCAGCTCCTTGAATACCTTAAAACATTCGAAATCTTTTGACTTTTTCTTAAGGAAGCAAACCTAGGTCATTTTGGTGTAGTAATGAATGCGTATCATGAAGTATTGTTCACCATCTAGTCCTTGTGTTCTCGTGGGACCACATAAATCAATGTATATAATCTCCAATGATTTTTTCGTAGAGAATCCCTTTGTCTTTAATATAAATTTTGTTTGTTTTCCATGCTAACAGTGCTTGCACATAATATTCATTGGCTTTGTAATTTATGACATTTCTCTTACAGATTTCTTCTTGCCGATGTTCACAATATTTTCAAATTGTATATGGTCCATTATCATATGCCAAATCCAACTTTCATCTTCTTTTCCTAAAAAACATCTTTCTTCTTCATTCTCATTCAATATGTATAAGTTGTTTGGAGTCATTTTTTCTATTTCCACTAGTTTGCTTAATCCTTCTTTCCTTATTTAACATTCTTTTGAATTGAATATAAATGTATGTCCCTGATCACACATTTGGCTGGCACTTAGCAAATTATGCTTCATATTTTCAACAAGTAGGACATTTTCTACCACAACAATTTTGTTTCCAAGAATGATTGTAGCTTTTCCTATAATTTTGGTTGAGTTATCATTGTAAAACATTACAGACCTCTATTTTTCTTTATTTAATGTTACAAATCTATTTTTGTCTCCAATCATATGCTTTGAGCATCCACTATCAATATACCAATGACTTCTTCTATTTTGGGCTTGTAAGGAAAACCCACATTCCTCAACCTTCAAATCTTCTTTCTTCATTTTCCAATTTCTATGTTGTTACGTTGTATGATTGAAAGGAACATTCCTAGTTTCCCTTCAAGAAACTATCAAATCACTTCTACAATTTGTGGCTATGTGTCCAAATATTTTACATTTGTAGCATTCAATTCCATAACCCGGAGCACCAAAACAGTTATAATTTATATCAAACGCCTCACGAGGATTTTTGGGGCAATTGTGTTCATAATGATTCTTGGGATTTTCATAGCTACTTTTGTTCCAAGTATTTCTACCCTTTGCATAGGCTCTATAATTTATGGCTTTATGCACAAAATTATTGCAAGAATAACACGATCAACGAAAAATATTTTGGTACCTAGGTGTGGGTGGTCTTATAGTTGGTGTAGTTCTTCTCAAATCATGATCTTTTCTTGGGTCTTCTTCATTGTTGGTTATTGATTCCATGTTCCTTTGAATACAAGATCTTCTTCTTGATTCTTATTTATTTCTAGTTTATGTATGTCCTCCTTTAGAGGATTGCATTCTTCTTTCTTTATGGAACTCTTGATAGTATCTGCATAAATTATTTTCTTTGCTTCATTTCCTGTCATCATAGAGCTTGAACCCTCATCAGTATTATTTTGTTTGTATCCAAATCCATACTTTTCATAGAATGGTTTTTTATTGCAAATTATTTCATCAAGTATTTTGGCACTATTGTAAAAATTTAGTTCGATGTCATTCTTTTGTAGTTCCTTTCTTAGTGAGACTATTTAATCTTCCATATTCTCTGTTATTTTCTTCTTTTCTTCCAGTTGTCTCTTGAGTGTTCCTTCAATCAATTTGACTTCTTCCAATTGAATCTTTAGATATGTTATAGTCGTCTTGGATTCTTCATAATTTTTTCTAGGGTTTTGAACTCCTTCCTTCGGTTTACTTAACTTTTCTTTGAGAGACTTTTTTTTCTTCCTTGCTATTATTATATCACTTAAGGAACTCATTAACTCTGCCTCAAGATTCACTTCTCCTTTTTCTTCATAGTTTCCTTCATTATATTCAGTAGTTTCCTCTTGAGTTTATAATGCCATGAAGAGTACTCTTCTTGAGGCACTATCACTATCATCATCTTCATCAGATGAGGAACTGTCATCTTTTGAATATAGGATTTTATTTTTCAAAAATATTCCTTTATTTATCTCATTGTCTCTTTTCTGATATTTATTTTCTTTCTTGGGAATTTCTTCTTCATCACTATCTGAACCACTTGCATAAGGACATTTGGAAGCAAAATGGCCAACTTTACCACAATTAAAGCATTTGAAATGAAGCTTACCTTTGTACTTGTTGGTTCCTCTTTTGAACTTGATCACAAAGTTAGCTTCTTCTAATTTGTCTGAGTCATCACTATAGTTAGAGCAGAGTTTTGAACTTGGATTCTTCATTCGTGTCTTCTTGGAGGCTTTGAAATTTTCTTCCCTTATGGATGGATTTTCCTGTTCAGTTCTCATTGCATATGTTGTATGTATTATATGTAATTCATCCATCTTTAACGTAGCCATATATTTTCTTTCTTCTAGAGATGATCTTCTAGGGTCAAATCTCATTGGGAGAGATCTCAATTTCTTTTGCACAATAACTAAATTTTCAATCTTTTCTCCCAATCCTCTTATAGTATTTATAATTTCATCAACTCAAAGAAAATAAGTTGCAATATCTTCATCTTCCTTCATTCTCATATGTTCAAATTGTCCTATGTAATTCTAAAACTTGTCCTCTTTGAATTTACCATCTCCTTCATAAACATTCTTGAGGTTGTCCCAGATTTCCTTTGTATAATCACAATGCATAACCTTAACAAGTTTTGAACCTATTAGACCACTTAGAATGGAATTTATATCCATTGAATTATATTCACTGACCCTTTTTCTAGAATTATCCATTGGGGGAGAAGCCGGTGTAGTGTATCCATTTAGTATAGCAAGTCAAAAATCAAATCCCTATGTCTGCAAAAATGATCTCATTTTTTTGCTTCAAAAAAAATAAATTTTCCCATCAAATAATGGTATTCCATTTTTATTAAATTCTCCTTTATTATCCATGATCTTCCTTCGAGTGGTTAGAATGTTCCTGAAGGAACCCGCTCCAATTCAAATTGTTAGAATATTCAAGAATACTGAGGGGGGGTGAATCAATATAGAGTTATTTAAAAAAAATTAACCTTCAAGCACTACATAAACATTAACCATGAATTATGTCATTCATAATCACATAAAATCATTCACATTCGACACATAAGTTTACGTTGAAACCCAACTGGGAAAAAACTGCGGAAACTTTTCTTAAGTAGTTTCAAGATTTTACAAGCTTCAACTTGAATGAAGCACCCATTCCCTACATTTTCCAGCACCTATTGGAAGGAGACACCAATCCCATTGGGATATTTAAATGGTGATATAGTATCAAATTAACCTTCAAATACAATCCCAAATCACTTATAAAATTTGCATACAACACTTCTCAGAACTATACCTCAAATTTGCAAAATTATAAGATTCGCCACAAGCTCAATTTTCCATTTCTGATTTTGAAACTTGAACTTTAGATATTAAGATATGTTTTAATTATAATGCAACAAGTGGAATTCAATTTCAACCTACCAACGTTAATATATAACCATTCTATTTCGAACATATGTTTGGGACTAGTTTATGGATTAGTCACAAACCTTAACTTCCAGCAAGTATAATTTTGTACCTGTAATGAATAAGTATATGAAACTTGTACCCAATATTCGTCCATATACTCTTTGAAATTCCTTGAAGTTTCACTTCTTGAATCATCACTTAAAAAATGTTATAGAAAAAATGGAAATATGACTAGTTTTGAAGAAGAAAACCCTAGTTTAAAGAACCTCAACTTCCACTGAGTATAACTCCAAATATGTAATGAGTCAAGATCTTGAATTCATACCTAATATTCTTCAATGTCTGTTTTGAAACACCTCCAATTTTTTCTATATAAATTGTTCAATAAAAAAAATTACATCAAAAATTCCAAGATGACTTTCAAAGAAAACCCTAGAAAAATCATCACAAGACTTCATCTTCCCTTGGAATTTCTCCCTTATTCACTTCATATTCCCTTGGAAATTCACTACTATAGGCTAAAATTCACTCCTCTTCCTTGGCTATTTTGAATTGATGTATTCTAAATGACAAATGAGACTCATATTATTTTTGTGAGTCTTCTCCACATGAGGGTGTGTGACCAAGGGTTGCAGCATTTGGGTCACACCTCTTCCTTAAGGATGGTCAACCTTAGGGGATTATTTAATTTACTTTAGGGGATTCTTCTATTGGATTTATGGGATTCTTCAGTTGAATTTAGGGTATTATTCACTCAAGGTTATATGGATTCTTCGAGCATCCTTCAAGGCTGCATTTGTGTACAACTGAAAGTGGGAATGTGAAAAAAAAACACATATTATCTCATCTCGTGAGGGTCGTGCTTAAAAGATACACCATAAGAGGAAAACTAGTTATATACTCTTATGTAAAGGCTCTATCAAGGATTCTTCAAGTGGAAACATCATCATCACTTTTAGGGTATTTTGGGATTTTCTTTAGGGATTCTTCTATGGTTGACATCAATGACAACCAATTTTACAACAATTCCCTCAAGGATGAAGGTCCTCTATTTCTCAAATGGACCTCCCAAACAAGAGGACACTTGTGTCACCAGGTAAATGAATGTTTTCTCCATATCTTGCAAACTTTCCTCTTAAAGATACAAGATCCTTAGGGACACATATTATCCATACTTGTTCAATTTCATAGTTTAACTGGTTAAACAAGGACAACAAAAAGCATATCCTGTTTACTCATAATTTAAATTCATTGATTACTAGCATTCACATTTCATATTTAAATCAAACAAATACATGTATGCATCATTCATGCACAAATTAAATAGACCAAGCTAAACACTTGCCCGATTAGGGAAACATCCAACACCAACTAACTAAGAGAGAACGCCTTTCCTCCCAACCTTAGGCCATACTATAGATTACCTTCCTACAGTAAGAAACCATCGTGCCAAACCATGATCCACAAGGGGAATGATTCCACTGGTTTCCAAGCTTAGGATGATCAAGGAATTTTACTCTCCTTTCTCCTTTAACAACAACAGAAGTTTCCCCCTTCCCACTAAGCTCAAGGTCTCTATAGGTTTATCAGGTAGTTTATCAACTGGATTTAATTTTCACAAGGGAGTCCCTTCTCTGTTGCACAGTCCCTTGGTGGATTCTCCTAACCAATGTTGGTTTCTATCCAGTAAGTACCAAGTTGTAGCCCTATTTTTCTCTAGGAAGGGTCTAGGTCTTCTTTGTTCTAGGATGATCATCATAAAATTGGACAAGCTTCTTATTTTCTTCAAGGAAATCTCTCCACTTTATCATTCTCTTCAATCTGAGCTCATGAACACCTTTGTTCACTGCACTAGCTTTGCTATGTGAGCCTGTTGCTCACTCATTCCTTATCAAAGTGTTATTTTCCTATGTGCATTGTGTTCTCTATTCTCCTCCGATATCACTCTCAGCTACTAGTTTTCCTCCTCTCTTATGTGTATCCCCCTGCCTCTCCCTCTCTCTCCATGTTGGTTGTCTTGTGGTGTTTTTACACCTTTGGTGTAACACACCCATGGTGGGGCATGAAAATTTTGTCCTCCTTAACTAATAAAATCCTCTATCCATGGTCTTTATTTTCTAAATCGGGTCCTAGCCCCTCTTTCTTAATCGACCATCGAATATGACAAAGGGTTATGACCTAATTCCAAGGCCACAGGAACCTATTTTGGCACTTCGGAACTCCGGGCTTCAAGAGTTTTTGATTCATCACACGCCAATTCCTCCAAACTTTGAAGTGGCGAAGTTCTGAACTGGCACGAAGAGATCAACAGTTCCTACTCTCCCTCAATATCAATCAACCTCAATGACTTCGGGCCTCTGGGATTCGGCATAATTAGAAGCACCTCCTTGCAAAACCTCCATAGTACTAATCCTATGAAGTTGACCATCTGACGCCATGTGTCCTCAGGGAGTTCGACAGTCCTAAGTCACTCTGAGACTTCGACATTCGGGAGCTTCAGACATTTCTATAGCCTTTTTCTCCCAGATTGTTTTATTCCAGAGTCAAGGATCACGCACCATGCGTCCTTCCAGATCAACGGTCCCGGTTTACTTCAGGACTTCAACTTTTGGGAGTTTCTGCCTCTCCACACTCGCTTTCTCTCGAAGTGCTTTCACATGAAGTTAATGATCTATCGACGCATGTCTCCCATGAATCAACGACTACAAATCACTTCGGCTATTCGGGCTTCGGGAGTTTCGTATACTCCAACTCCTTTCTCCTCCAAAGTAGCTATCTCCTTAAATGGAAAATCTACAGACACCTGTCCTCAGCTGATGAATGGCTCAGATGACCTCCGACTCTCCACCCTTCGGGAGTTCTTGTTCAACATATCCCCCTTTTCTCCAGTAGTGATCTCACCTGAAGTCGACGATCTTCCGACAGGTTTTATTTCTCTCTTATCGACGATACAGAAGGCCTTCGTTACTCTGCAGATTTACAAAGGAACTCACGACTATCCACCCAACAAATTTTCTAGGTCTGGTAGTCGTGATCTGGACAATACCAATGTGCTTGTCGATCAACGGTTCATAGTAATTGCGGGGCCCCAATGTGTGCACTCTTTATCAGAGATATCAACCTCCACAATCTCAAAAGTACTTGCCCAACTCGGTCTAACATGAGTTGTTGATCTTCCAGCCCGACGAGATCAACGACATTCGTGAATTACGGGCCGCAAAATAGCGCGTTTTCTAATTTCACCTTTGTGCTCTGAAATGATTCCCCACCATCGATCTTTGTTCACAGATCGATGGTTCACAATGATTGCGCGGTCCAGCCTTCATAATCTAGAAAGTTCTCACCTTACTCTAGTCTAATCCTGGTCGTTGATCTTCCATTCTGAATGAGATCAATGATGTTGGTTGATTGTGGACCGTGAACTAGCATGTCCGCTAATTTCACCATCGTGCTCCGCAATGATTTCCAACCATTGATTTAATCAAGTGGATAGTGTTTGATTTGTTAACTCCAGTGCGTATTGGAGTGAATGTGATGATCGAGATGGCTTCTCCTCCTGTTAGACGGCTCGCATCCATCTCCATTGTCATATGCTTAAGTCATATATGGTTCTTATTACTCCAGTAGTTCGGGTAACTTGACTATCGTGGAATTTGACATCTCAGAGCTTTGAACTCCCAAGGTTTCTAAACCTTCATGATTTAACTCTTTTAGCACATGGTTCCTAGACCTAGGTCACATGGACCTTCAGATGATTCTTGGGCTATTAATTCTACTCTTTGTCGAGTTTTTGGTTAAAGACTTAGACGCGAGTTCAAAGTCTTTTAGACTATTGGTCTGAAGGGAATGCCTCCCTGACTCACAGAACTTTAATCTCTTAAATAGGGCAAGGTAAACTTGTGAGGTTATCAAAATGGTAGCGGTAGCAAGAGGTTTGATCCGACTTTGGAACTGTGTCATAATTCTCTGGGGAAATGAATTCGAGGAATTAAATTGCCGCATATGGGAAAGTCAAGCAGAAGCATAAGCTCTCAAGGGAACAGACACATACTCATAACTTAATCATTTCGATATAGAAATCAGTTATAGACACATAAATACACACATGCATCCATTATTTCCAATTCAAAGCACAAGGCATGAAAACACTTATCATAACTATAAGGCGTGATGTGACTACTGAAGGGGGTGCTCGTTTCCACCCAACCATAGGCTCAGTCACTCCTGATGGATTTACCACTGGCCACCCCTGAGATTAGACCATGATGATTTGATATTCAATCTCTTTCTTCCAGCTCAATGAAAGTTAGGGATGAAGTTTACGCTCCTTCTCCCAATTCAGAAATAGATAGGGACAAAGGTTACTCTCCTTCTTCCAATTCAGAAATAGATAGGGACGAAGGTTACTCTCCTTCTCTCGACTCATTCTCTATTTTCTGGGATCAGAACTCACTCCAATTTTTCACAGTCCTTCCTCAGACCCAAGAGCTTAGGCTTTTGTATCTACACTCTTCACAGGCCTTCCTCTACCCACCACGCTTCCTTTCTTGCCTTCCTCAACAATATTGTGTGTGGCTCAAATTCCCAGTCCGTGGTCAAGTTTGGAAGCCTTACAGATGGGTGGTCTGCCCCATCATCTCATTAACTCTTGAGGAGGTATTCCCACCTACCATCCTGACTATAATTCATTCCTAGGTCAGAGGTTTGTTCTGATCCTGAGCAATTAAATCCAGCAAAGTAATGGTTCGGTGGAGTTTAACACAACCATTCATGGCCCCCTCCACCACCTTTTCATAGAATTTGTGGTCTCTTCTTAGCAAAACCCCTTTCCAGTAGTCATGCAACACATATCCATTTTCTATTAAAATAACATAATTTACGTCCATCGACCTTTTATACAAAGGTCCATTAAATCAAACATTCACACCTTTGATTTTGTCATAGTTCCTTGGCCAATATATTTATATTTACAAACTGGGGGAAACAGGGTGTTACAATTCCCTCCCCCTTAAAGGAACATCATCCTCGATTTTCTACATGAGTAAACAAAATTGAATATGCTTGTCTCATGGCATCCTCCATTTCCCGCGTAGCCTCATCTGGGCCAAAGTGTTTCCACTGCACCTTGACCTATGCAATGGTTTAGATCCTAAATGAGGTTTCCTTCCTGTCTAGTATGCATTGGGGTTTTGGCAGGAATTCTTCCTCCAGATCCACCTGGATCACATACTAGTCAATTATATGATTAGAATCATGTACATAGTTTTTCAATAATGAAACATGGAAAAAATTATGTTCCTTTACTATGGGAGGGAGTGTTGGCCTATAGGCTATAGGTCCCACTCTATCTAAGACCTCAAAGGGTCCACAATACCAAGGTGATAGCTTGGCACAAGCTCCCATTCTCAGGGAACTCTTCCTGGGCCTAACTCTGAGATAGACATGGTCTCATGTCTTGAACTCTCTGGGAGTTCTCTTTCTGTCGGCATAACTTTTCTATCCATCCTAAGAATTCTTCAGATTTTTCTTAATCTAAATCACTTGTTCTTCCATTTCTTTGAGCATGTCGGGTCCGATGGTAATTTTTTCCACTGGATTACTCCAGCTGATTGGACTTTTTCATTGTCTACCGTAGAGGGCTTCAAAAGGGCTCATCTTCAAGGATTCTTGATAACCGTTGTTGTATGAAAAATCTACCAATGGTAGGTAGTCTTCCCACTTCTTAGGCTAATGCATTACATGCATCCTTAGCATGTATTCTAATATTTGGTTTACTCTTTCTGTATGTCCATCATTTTGAGGGTTATAGGTTGTGTTGAACAACAATTTAGTCTCAAAACTAGCCATTAAGGATTTCCAAAAGCTTGAAGTAAATTTGGTGTCTCCGTCAGATACAATTTCCCTAGTCATGCCATGTAATCTGAATATCTCCTTCATGAAGATGTTGGAAATATCTATCACCTTGCAAGTTGACTTGACAGGAACGAAGTGAGCAGACTTACTCAGTTTTTCCACCACGACCATCATTGCATCATTTTTCTTGGTCGATTTTGGTAATCCGGTGATGAAATCCATGGAGATGGTTGTTGTAGGAAAATCTCCCTGTAGATAGGTAGATTACCTCAGAGAGATTGACCCTAACTCTAAGACAGAAAATGCTTAACGTGGACACTGAATTCCTTTCAAATCTATACAAACTAACAGATGAGAAGGAAGGAGAACAGAAGTACCTCTTTATCGACATTTGTCCCTGCACGCTCTGAGTTGAGCTTTGATCCTTTGCTCCTCGCTGAGTCCTGTAGACAAATAAGATACGACCACTTCCTACTCTATTGATATTAGCTTGAAAACAGATCTATCTATCAATGATAAGTTCATGTAACATTAGACACAAACTAGAAATAAATAGGCCAAGCGTGTCATATTAATGAAAATAACGACAGCAGTACTTACAATCGTAGATGCGAATGCGACAGCTTCGTCAAGTCCTCTTTGTCTAACCCTTGCTCGAAAGATCCACAACCTGGATGACAGTAGCTTCATTAATCGCTCTCCTTTGGCTGACTGTGTGTTTCCTATGAGATCATAGGTTTCATGATAGCAATTCTTCCCCCTTTTCACCATCATAGAGCTTGCTTATATAGGTTAAGAGGAGCTTAACCTCTTGAGTTATCTTTAGAACAAGTTGAGGAAATTCCTCCTTAGATTAGGGATCCCCTGATGGAACCAAGAATTCGAATGCAACTTCCTTCTAAACTTGAAAGATCCTCCTCTTATTCTCCTCAACGGGCCAACTACTGCCTCAGATTAGGCAGCGCTCCCTCAAAATGGGCATCAGAGCGTTGTAGCGCTCCCTAGGAATCTTGAGGGAAGCGCCAGTGCTCCAAAGGTGGATAGCGCTCCTTCAGAGGGGAAGACAAGCGTTATAACGCTCCCTGAGGTCTTATAGGGGAGCGCCAGCGCTCCTAAGGCTGATGTAGGGGAGCGCTCACCCTCAGAACCTTTGTTTAAGAGATCTTCTCAGGTGATAAGAGTTCCTTGACTTCAGTTAACCAGTTCCCCTTCTCCAAATCAAGTGTATGAGATGTTTTAAGTGCCTCCTTAGTGTCGTCATTATGGCAGTATTCTTGAACAATGTTTGTGACACTTGTGAACAACTTGTGACACTTGTGAAAGTTGTAAGGAAGATGTGACACTTACGACAATTGAGAGGAACATGCGACACTTAACTAGTTGAGTAATTTTAACGTGTAACAATGGTTTCCCATTTCCATTCTGGGATGGGTAGGGGTTGTAACAACCCTGCTCGGTATCGGTGCTCTGCCTTAACTTGTTGGCATTCTAGGCACTTAGCTAGATAGTCAGCTATGTATTTCTTCAATATAGGACAATAGAATTATTTCCTTGTGGTCGTGATCATTTTCTGATATCTTGGGTGAACAATATATGGCCTCTTCTGTAGTTCATCCAGTATGAACCTCTTCAAGTCATCACAGTTTGGAATATACAATCTGTTTATGTAGGTCAGCAGGCCTTTATCAAGCATCTGGTAGTTGTTAGGACTCAGAAATGTCACATTTATATCCTCTTTTCCTTCACCATTCCTTACATTTCATGGTCCTAATAAACCTTTTATCATACCATTTCCATACATACATTTGGGTTTCACTTTATTATTTTCCACTTTATTCATTTTAGTATTATAAGTGAATTTATGATTAAATCTTAGAAAAATGGCATATTTTCATTATATATCAAGGTTGGATGAGTTTGATGATGTGTGCAGGCATATGTGAAGATTTCAACAAAGTCAAATATTACCACCTAGCCTCAAATTCGAATTTCATCTTCAATCTTTGAAGATTTGAAGAATATTTTGGACAATCATTCAAGCATATTCAAAGGAGAAGATCATGGAGATTTTGATAGGATATCTTATCCTAGATATGAGTGATCTGGATTTTATGAGAAGAAAGAAATGAATACAGATTATTAATAGGTTCTTAACAAAAAATAACAGAGATATAGTAAAACTGGTTTTCTATTCAATAACAAAATAAGATGAAACTGTAAAATGCAGTGGAAACAAGCTTGCTGGAATGGTGGTGGCTTATCCATGAGAAGAGATGTGATGGTTGCGTGCATTCGCCAGAAGAAGATTACAATGAGTCTCTGAAGGAATTTTTACAATAAACAAGAATGCCAAAAACCCTAGACATCCAAAAACCTAACCCTAGGAGATGAAGTGCCAAAAGTCATGTGGGCCCCATTTGGGTAACTTAGTACATCAACTTCTCGGGGTCGTAACTTTTGCATACGATCTTCGTTTTAGGCGTGTGATAGCCTGTTGGAAAGGTATCATCGAGGAGATTCATTTTGGGAGATAAATCATGCATTTAGTCATAATTGAGGATATTGATCCCAAAAAACCTTCATTTAGTCCCTCAAATGGCCCCGAAAGTTAAAACTACTAAAAATAGTAAATTGCCAAAATTGTCAGAAAATTGTTTTGAGCCAGTTGGAAAAGGTCGGTGGCCACCGATATCCATATAGATCAATCCTCCCTCCTTAGGAATAAATGGTATCCATTGCGTTGAGGTCCCCCATCAGATGAGGAAATTTCTGCTGAATTTGGCCCCAAGTGAGCCACTTGCCTTGGTGCAGGAGTTGCCCTTCTTTGACGACTTAATAAAGCTGGATCCTTTGTTGTCGAGTGGCCTTGATCTATGTGTCCACAATATGATCATTGGATTTCTGTTGTATGCATTCGAGGTTGATATTTGTTGGTGTCAGTTGTTCTGCTACTTTTGAGGTGTCCAATAATGGTGGTAAATAAGGGCGAAGGAGATCTGCATTGAACACTGGGTGCAGGCCAAGGAAAGGAGGAATGTTGAGCTCAAAATAATTATCCCCCACAACCTTGGTGATAGTGTATGACCCATAACGGAGTGGGCGAAGCTTCTAATGGGGTCCTGTAAGGCGTTCTTTCTGCAAGTGCAACGAAACTTTGTCACCCACCTAAAACTTATGTGGCACCCGATGTTGATCATGGCACTATTTGTACTTGTCATTGGGCTTCTGTAGGATATCTTGAACCTGTTCGCGGATGTGTTGGATCCTCTCAATGAACCAGGTGGTTTTGTCAGCTTCAGTTGGAGTAGGAGATGAGTCGGTCAAGGTGACTGCAATGAGAAGTGCAACATCTATGGGACCCAATGGTTGGAATCGCAACCCCGCCTGAAAGAGGCTATGGTTGGTTGATCTATGTAGGGCTCGATTGTAGCTATGTTGGACATAGGGAAGGCTCTCATCCCATGTGCAAGGGTTCTTTGAATTATACATGCGAAGGATATGCACAATCATTCGATTTATAACCCCGGTTTGGCCATCTGTATGGGGGTTGAAGGACATGGATTTGGTGAGCTTGGTGTCTAGCAGTGACCAGAGGCTTGACCAAAATGTGTTGAGAAATAGACTGTCCCTATCAGAGACAAGGGTTTGTGGGATTCCAAAATGTACCCAGACTCATTCAAAGAAGAGCTTGGCAGTGGCCTCTGTTGTGATTCTCTTCTTGCAGGCAACCATAATCCCCATCTTAGAAAAGCGATCAACAACCACAAAAACACAGTCATTTCCCTGCTTGGTGGATGGGAGGCTTGACATGTAGTCCATTGAGATGGATTCCCATGGCCTGTTAGGAGTAGGAAGAGGGGTGTATAGGCCATGTTTCTTAGTGGTTGGTTTGGCAATAATGCAGGCAGTCTACGACCTGATATACTTGTTGACCTCCTGTCGAAGTTTCAACCAGTAGAAATGTTTCTGTAGCATTGCCACTGTATTTTCAATGCCGAAGTGTCCTACCACTCAACTGTAGTGGGATTCCCAGATCATCTTCGCTCGCTCACTTGATGGAACACAGATATGGGCTAGATGACACAACAACCCATCCTGAAGATGGAAATTATCGACAACTACGTTT
>ML790064.1:58525-79910 GCA_009831015.1 Picea engelmannii
AGTTGAGGCGCTACACTTGGAAGGATTATCTTTGGCATGCATATGGTGTTTTTATCATTGGAAGGTGTTACAACTAGGGTTTGATAAGCTCATCTTGGATTTGTAAGTGTTTTTCTCATACAAAACTTCTTGATTGAATGGTTTTAGTTTAAAATTCTTACATGCATGGTTACATTGTTATTTTTATGCTTAATCATTAAAACCCTAGGGAGAAAGCACACAAGTAGGTCCTTGCTTCATGTCCCCGTGATAAAGACTTGTTTAGCCATTTGATTAAGAAGAACCTAGCCTAGCCATTGCTACACTAGTTCCTCTTTTTCTTGAGTTAGTTTGAAACATAAATTGAGGAAAGAAGACATCCTAGGCCTAATTAATTTTACACCTAGGGTTTGACTCTTAGGGTTTGAAAAGCCTTGGCCCCAAACAACACTTTTCAGCCATAGATTTATGTTTTATAGCTAGTCGTGTTTGCCAAAGAATCTTAAGGAAAGAGGGAGGAGCATGAGGCCTAGCTTTAGCTACACCGGAATGAGCTTCCTCCCCTTAGGGTTTTGATTTGGTGGCCCTGCCATTGCAGCACCATTAAACATAACTCTCCCATCCTTAGGTTTAAATCTTTCCAAGCCTTTAGCCTCTCTCTTTGACTCCATTTACCCAAGGCACTAGTCTAATAATGCAACGTTGAAATTTTTGTATCAAAACAACCTTTCTATCTTCTAAAACTTGAAACCCTAACTAACCCTAGCGGCCTACTAACCCTAACTAGTTGATGACATCAAGCCTCTTTTTAACCCTTGTTTAGTGTAAAACGTTGTGGCTTTGTCATCCTTTGATAGACATTTGAGTGTTGAGCAATTTCATTGGCTTATTTAGCAAAACGTCCACTTTATTGTCTAGCTAAAACTAACCTAGAATAGGGCTGACGTCACCTTTTAGCAGGTTTGACACAGCAACAATATATATATGAGCACATTTATTGCATTGTGATAATAAAAGGATTTTATTTTATATATTGAATGCCATATCTTTTGTATTTATTGAGGAAGTGATATTACAAGCCTTAGCTTTAATTGAAATCATTGACTTCGTCAATAATTACATTTATTCATCCTCATGTGTATATATTAAAGATAGTCATTAACAATTTGAAGCATTAACCACTGTCTGCACGTTTTAGTTTTATTTGCCTTGTCTCGTAAACAGGTGCCCTTTTCAGTGGAATACTTTCTCTTTGACTATCTCTTTGGCAGTAATCTGTGAAATGAAACCTTCATCTTGATCCTTTAAACCTTAAGACCTTTTAGAACCCCAGATTACTAGGGACGTCTCCCTTGGGACTAGCCACCATGAATAGAAAGAGCTCCCCATCGAGGTGACAGTGGGTGGGGAAGCTCCTATTACGCCAGTTTGAGTCCTACCTCCAATCTACTAAACCTATCCTACAAACTGTGTGATAACACGGCCCAAGTATTGTTTTAAATTAGAATGTCATCCAGATACACCACTACAAAAGTATTGGTGAATGGTCGCAGGATACCGTCCATCATCCTCATGAAAGTGGCTAGGGCATTTGTCAAACCAAAGGGCATGAACAACCATTCAAAAAGGCCTTCCTTTGACTTGAAGGTGGTCTTCCATACATATGTTTGTTCTATCAGAACCTGGTGGTAGCTAGACTTCAGATCAATCTTACTGAAGTATTTGGCCCCCTTGAGTTGATCAAGGAGGTCGTCGATTCGAGGAATCATGTACCGGTTTCTGACTGTGATTTTATTCAGAGCCCAATAATTAATATAGAGTCACCACATTCCATATTTCTTCTGTACCAGCACGATTGAGCTCCCACAAGGTGATGATCTGGGGTGGATGTGCCCCTTGTGGAGAAGTTCTTGGATCTGTCGCTTGATCTCCTCATTCTCTAACAAAGAGCGGCGATAGACTGGCCCATTGGGCAGTGATGCACCGAAGGTTAGATCGATGGGGTGAATTACCTAGTAGTGTAGAGGTACCCCTGTATGTGGGGAGAAGATATATGAGTATTCCTCCATGACCTTTTATACTTGCTTTATCTGTGTGGAGAGGTTGGCCACATAGACCCTAGATGTGGTTGTGATATTTCGCTTATTCTGAGAGTGAATCATGAAGATGAAAAACTTCACCATCTGAGAGATGACCTTCCTGCATTGCTTAGCAGAGATCAAGGAAATAGCACTAGGTGGGACTGCCTCGGGTATCCTGTACAATTTCCTGTTCAAAGTAATAATAACACTATGAGGCCTAGACTCATATACAGCATGACGTTTCCATAAATAAGGTTGGCCCAAAAGAACATCACAAACTTCGAGAGGAGAAACATCACACAATATCTCATCTTTGAAGGGCTTGATGTCATACGACAGTCGACACTATTGGTTGACGCTGAGATCACTTCCTTGGCGGAGCCATCCAATGGTGTAGGGTTGTGGGTGCAGCGTTGTTGGAAAGGCTAGCCATTTGATGACCTCTGCTGAGATGAGGTTCTTCTGGCTACTGCTATCACTGATGAAGTGCATTGTGGTGTCTTTTACCAACATCTGTGAATGGAGGAGGCGCTCTCTTTCTTCTGGCTCGTCTGGTTCACCAGGATGGAGCTTGGTGGTAGAAATAGTGGCATTGGATTCCACATCAATGATTTGTATTCCCATTTCTGGTTCTAGCTCAGAGTCAGAATCCACATCTGATTCAGAGGATTTCACTTCGGCCACTAACAACTGTTTTGAGCGACAGTCAGCAGTGTTATGCCAAGGGCTCTTATGGAAGTCACACCACTTCCCGATATATTTCTTTGTCTTTCTGGTGTCCTTCTTTTCTTGTGGCTTGGATTGGTAGTCCTGATACTGTCCATATTTGCTCTGTCCTTTGTTCTATGGGTTGGGGCCTCCCTTTCCTGGATTTTGTTGTGAGGGGTTCCCAGGCCCAAATTGTCGTGTCTTTTGTTTGAGCTTCTGCTTGATTTTGACGGCATATCAGTAGGCCGCGCCAAAGGATGAGATGTCCAAAAATTCCATTTCGGACTGGATGTATCTATGCAAAGAACCATGATACTTGAGCACCAAATTTCTCTCTGAATATTTGATACCCATCTTGGTGCAAAAGGTATGGAAGATATTTGTGAAATCTAGCACTGCTTGGTCTCTTTATTTCCCCAGTGTAGTCCATTTGGTATATAGGTCATCATAACTTCAAATAGGGTAGTATTGTTCCTTAATACCATCCCTGAAGGATTCCCAGGTGGTCGTGACTAAAAATAACGAGGTTTCCTCTATTTCCTTTTTCTCAAAGAAATTTTCCCACCAATCTTTGACATGGGGAACAACTTTGAGAAGCACAAAAGTAATATTTTCTCTATTTGAAAAGTTGTGGACAAAAAAATACCCTTCTAGTAGAATCAACTACTTGTCTACAACATTTGCATCTATCTAAACTTCAAATATAGGAATATCGAAGTTTATTTGTACCTTGAAGGGGGTGGCGCCTCTGTTCTAAGAAGATGTGTCACCTATTGGTAGTCGTCGAAGGATTTGCGCGAAACTATCCATCATCTCATTCCTCTGTTGCGTGAGGGCTTCCTTAATCAAAAGTTTAAAAGGATCCCCTGTCCCATCATCTTTATTTTCTTCTGCCATGAGAGGTCACTTGGTCGTGCAAGAGCTTCTATCCTCAATAGAAACAAGCTCGAGACCCAACTCTTTGTACTCCGACCTCGTTGGGGACATGCATTGAGACGACAAGGAGCAGACCGCTCTGATACCACTGATCCAGATTTTATGAGCAGAGAAAAATGAATATAGATTTTTAATAGGTTCTTAACACAAAATAACAGAGATACAGTAAAATTGGTTTTCTATTCAATAACAAAATAAGCTGAAACTGTAAAATGCAACAGAAACAAGATTGTTGGAATGGTGGTGGCTTATCTCTTAGAAGAGATGTGACGGTTGCGCGCATTCGCCAGAATAAGATTAAAATGAGGCTCTGAAGGCCTTTTTACAATAAACAATAATGCCAAAAATAATAGACATCCAAAAACCTAACCCTAGGAGATGAAGCGCCAAAATTCATGTGGGCCTTGTTTGGGTAAGTTAGTACATCAACTTCCCGAGGTCGTAACTTTTGCATACGATCTCTGTTTTAGGCGTGTGATGGCCCGTTGGAAAGGTATCATCGAGAAGATTAATTTTGGGGGCTTAATAATTCCTTTGTATATCATTTGGGATCTCTACCCCAAAAAACATTCATTTATGCCCTCAAAATGGCCCCAAAAGTTTAAACTGCTAAAAATAGTAAATTGCCAAAATTGTCAGAAAATGGTTTTGAGCCAGTTGGAAAAGGTAGGTGGCCATCGATATCCATCTGGATCAATGAGTGGAGGATTTGAAGGAATAAGTTGAGAGAATAGTGGATCTGTAATTATGACACTCTTCAAGACTTTGATCTTTATAAGAGAGTTCTCTCTCTTCGTGAAGGGGAGTTAGAGAATCATGTAATTCACAAAGTGGATGTTATTCATAATTGATCATGTAATTCATAATTTAGTCTTGTAATTAGGAGAAGGGGATTATTCACTTTGATTCTTCCATTATTATTCTTTCATTCTTTGTCATTTGACTCTTGTAATATAATTTGAGATTGACTTATTGTGTGAGCTCACATATGTCATTTGTCGTTCAAACTCTTCACGTGTTGTATTGCTTTCCTAGATTAATTTTTGCTTTCCTAGTTAGTTTCTCAATGCTTTCCTAGATTAATTTCATTTCAGCAAATTAGATTAGATTACTTCCACTTCAGTCCTGCATATATAGTGCATGTGATTCGTAAGCCTATGAGCCTCGGAATGACAAATTAAATAGTTGGGCAAGTACTACAACATAATTAAACGACAATATTTCCGCCTAACATTTTGGTGCCATTACCACCGAAGCATGATGGATTGAGGTTTAATTTGAATAGCCATGCTCCTAAATCTGAGGTGACATATGGGTAAGGGAATGTAGGGAGTTCTTCAATTCCTGCAAGAGTAAGTGCAAATTTCATTTTTCGTAAGTATGAATTTCAATTGTAGCAAGTGTGTTTTCTGCAACTATGGAGAGTATGTGTTTCAGCAAGTATGATTTTAATTTTTTTTTTTTTTTGATTTGGGTGCTGTAAGAACCCCTTTTTCAATATGTTTTAACAATCAGTGTCAACTTGGAACTACTCACTCAAATCCTCGTGAAATTCGAGATCTCCTCTTCTCTGGAAGAGGAGATCTTGACAGCAATTAAAGATTCAAACACTCCTCCGGCAACAAATGAGGATTCAACATCTGAAGAGCCCTACATACTTGATGATGAACAATCATTCGAGAAGGATATTGAGGAAGATGAAGAGGAGCTATAGCAAGATCTGGGCGAGGAAAAACACACCTATGAAAGCATTATCGAGCAATGGTTCCAGGTAAGCACTCGATTAGATCAATTTCATTTTTATTTAGATAGTTTTTCGTCACAACAACTAGATTTATTCACTTTGGAATATTTCGATTATTCATTTGAAAAATCACCACTGAACATATTGTTGTTACTACTGTGCGCTTGGCTCCATTGGAAGTTTGACTACATGCAACTAATCTTTAAGTTTCAATTAGCATAGAGCAGGTAGGATTTTATTTCCAGCTTTGTTTTCTTAGAATAAGTATGCTCTCCTCCGCGCTTCGTGTGATCGCGAGGATCATAAATAGGATGTCTAAATCGATTTCAAGAATGAATGTTTTTGTGTCCATCCTTTGACCTACAAATAAACATAATAAAAAAAATTAGGTGAATAAAAACAAAATCAATTTTTCATGTTGTTACAGCATGCTGATACAACGAGATTTTTACATGTTGTTACAGCATGCTGATACAACAAAAAATTTACATGTTGTTACAGCATGCTGGTACAACAACATTTTACATGTTGTAACAGTGATTGAATAAATTTGCATATCTGCAAACAATAAAACAATAGTGGCATTAGGATAAAATAAAACAAACGAAAAAATATGGTCTGCAAATTCATGATTTTTCCCCCACTGAACGATTGTGGCATGCTAAAACAATGCTAAACTGTGGTCGGTTGAATTCCATTTAAGTTGTGAAAAAAATTGTTTCTTGCTGCAATAGTTTCTGGTTTGAAGTTGCATGTTCATTTCTGGTTTGAGTTGTTGCAACACCCCTTGAATCACAACCTGCAAATGATAGATCTAAAACATTTCCCCATCACACCATGAATTAAACTCTGCAATTATCAAGGAAACAAACCAAATCAACGATAAATCCTACTTTTCTAAAATAATGAGAATCAGAGTACACAAAAAAGTATAGGATGAACTCTTCTCTTTTTGGCATCTTTAGAAAGTTAGGATTTACTCCTCAATTCTCATTTAAGCATCATATCAAAAAATTAGATATTTTAATATGCACCAAATCTTGATTGCACATCCTTACTTAAGTTTTGTTACATAAAATCTCATTCCACTAAGGGGGCAATCACAGATTTTATGCACAGAAGTTTCCAGACCATGCAGTTCCATGAGTGACGTCTTCATGGCTAAATCACAACTGAATTCCACTATTCATTTAAGCCTGATTCTCTCTGGATTATTCACGCTCTTTTTGGCATTTTTAACTATTGGAATTACTCAATCGGTAGTCGATGCCATTAATGAATAGAGATTTGATGAGCCCACTTTTTTTCACATCTTCTTCGGATTTTTGTGCGCTATTGATCATGACCAGTTGGTGTAATTCTGTATTTGAAATTTATACAACAGCCAATACGTGTTATACAGTTACAAGAATCATCCAGTGAACAAGAGAGTATTGGAACTGGTAATGGAGTACATGTTAAATTCTTGATGATGACTTCATTGAAAATTTGCTAAAAAGGGATATCTCTATGAGTACATTGAATCATGAATAGTTGGCTAATAGGGACAAGGTTCAGACCGTAGAGGTGTGTTATTATCTAAGGACTTTGATGGCCTGATGATTGTTTTTTTTTTTTGTCTTTACACTGAGGCCACATCTAGAAATATAACAAAACCACAAATTGTGCTTTCCTTGCCACTGCAATTTGAATCGTATTGTGCTTAGCATGTGGAATTTATCCTCTCGCACAAGCATTCATCTTACCTTGGGTTAAAACACTACTATAAAGAAACTAGACAAGGAGGCCAGGCATAAAAATAGACTCAACAAAACTTAATAATTAATCTTTGCATGGTTATGGATGCCCTTTAGGTAGAAAAATATGTCGAATCAGTCGTCCATACCGTCAAAATTTTGCGCAAGGGGAAGCAAGTTGTTGTATTCACACATCGTTGTTGTCAGGGAGATTTGTGGTCTACAATTCTCGTTATACCTATTGTGCTAGACAAGTTGATCTTTCTTTATACATGTGTTCGATCATTTTAGATATACCCATTCCCAAAATCTACCCATGTTCATTATTGAAGGAATGCTAGCAAATTTGTGTGATTAGAAAATCTGCAGTAGAAGCCAAAAGAGAGAATATGTTGGAAAACTAAGAGGGGGGGGTGAATCAGGTGTTACTGTGCTTAAACAATTATGCTTATTTTAAACTCTTTGCAAAGCACTTAATGCAAATCGCAATAATGCAGGGAGGTAAGCAATAGAACATTTGACATCAGTCACACATATGAAATATACAGAGACAAATATTTCCTGAGGAAACCCATAAAGGGTAAAAACCTCTTCTTCTTGGTATGATAAGTAATCTTTACATTCTGTACATTATCATACATATGAGCTCCAACTCATTGTGAGGCTACAACCTCTGTTTTGCAAGCTGCAACTTGCTGAGAGCACCAACTCTCTATTTTCTCTAGCACCTACTAGAAGGAAGCACCAACTCCCTGGTTTCTCTAGCACCCACTAGAAGGAAGCACCAACTCCCTGGTTTCTCTAGCACCCACTAGAAGGAAGCACCAACTCCCTGGTTTCTCTAGCACTCACTAGAAGGAAGCAACAACTCCCTAAGTGTTCCAACACCAACTTCTAGTCACATACGCACCAACCTGTAAAACAGAGAACAACAGTTCTCCCTTGCACCACCCTGCCACCCTGGTTTCTCTGGCTGCAACTAGATGGAAGATAAAACTCCCTATGTTCAAGCACCCACTTGAACCTCTGAGGACAACATTCCTCCCTAGCACCTCCCTACCACCCTAAAATATAAAGTTTTCTATATATATATTTATCACATTGATACAATATTTATCAATGGCTTACCGGTCGCATCACTGTTCTGCTACACTGCACTTCTCTACCTACATCAGTGTCTTCCTGCACCCCTTCCTTACGCCTTATGTTATTCTTCCTTTCATGCTCTATGTGCCATGTCCTTTCTATGTACCATTCCTCTTCTGTGCATTTCAGTTGTTACACTCTGCCTCCTTCTACACACCTGAATCACTCTCAATAGCCCCCAATCTCTTCTCTGTTCTAAGTTTTTATTCTCTCTGTGCATCTTCTACATCCTCTATTCACAATGCTTCTACATGCTCTCCCCATGTCAAGTGCTTTGCCTAATCATCATTGCAACTCTTCAGCTACTCTAGTGGTTAAACCCATGCGTCCATCATCACTGGGTGTTATGCCGAGATTCCCTAGCCTCTCCAGCAATTGAGACTCTTTGTCTTCTCTGTCACAGTCAAGCTCATTCCCTCTATTGCAGTTCTAGGATCCAACGGTATTACATCTGTCAATAGCCTCTATGAAAATTATCCATGCCACTGAAATATGCCTCGAGACTCTTCATCTTCTCTGGTGATCACCCTAAAGTCTCTTCGAGTCCTCTGGCAGAAACCATCAGTCATTTCTAGCAGTTACACTGTGAACCTCCAAGAAAACGCATCAGCAACTGAATCGCCAACCTTCCAAGAGTCATGATTCAGTTCTGCTAACTAAATCGTAACTGATTGATTAACTGTGAAGAGCAACAGTATCCCTTCGATCAGATTTCCAAGTATCCAACACCGTTGGATTACAAGCACAGGGTCTCGCGTTGATTTCGCCATTTCGCATTTCGGCATTTCGGCATTCCTGTGGTGAAGATTCTTGACTCTCCATGTTATGATCACCGAAAAGGAGCTTAACTTGGTGATAGCTCTTCCCTCTCACATGACCACTGACGGTGACCACAGCCTACACCAAAAGGTGTTTTCGCATTTCGGCATTTCCGCATTTTGGAATTCCTGTGAAGAAGTGTCTCGACACTCCAAGTCACAATCCCCGAAATGGAGCCAGATCAATGGTCCACAAGACTTCATAATCTAATCCCTTCTTTTCTTAATCGAACAGTTGACGGGATTTTGACGTTTTTCCCTTCGAGTTATCGTGACTCCAACATTATAAAATTCATGATCACAAAATCTCTGAAGTGATCGGACGATTCACATAACCCACTGAGATGGACGATTGACAGGATTTCAGAGTTTTTCCTTTCAGGTTTTCGAGACTCACAATAGTCCCTTTTGACATTTCGGAGTTCGAGACTTCATGATGGTGGAGTTTCTGCTTGCTATGTAAAACCCCGAAATAGAAAGTTTCGATGTGACGTAAACCTGCTGATGTCACACATGGATTGACACATGCCGAATAGCTGCCACGTGTCACTGTGATTTGTGACTTACATGTGCCTAAAATGTTGAATCATATTGACACTTTTCATTTCCTGATTGTGCCACATGTCCTTAGCTGACGTGGTTTGTTGATGTGCATGTTTCAGGATTTCAGGGTTCGCTACTTCAAAGATTAAAGTTCCTTTGATCTTTGATTTCCCGGTCTGCGAAACTCTGAAATGGAGTCTTTGTTGATGTGCTTGTTTCAGGATTTTGGGGTTCGCTACTACAAAGGTTAAAGTTCCTTTGATCTTTGATTTCCCGGTCTGCGAAACTCCAAAATGGAGTCTTTCTTGATGTGCCTGTTTCGGGATTTCAGCATTTCGCATTTCGCAACTTTGGGACTCCTTTGATGAAGAGTCTTGACTCTTGACTCCTCTGAAACGTCGTGGTTTCGCATTTCGCTATTTCATCATTCTTGTCATGAGTTTCCTTGACACCTCCAACTCCCAATATCTGAAACTCTGAAATGGAGATTAAGTCGTGGTTTCGCATTTCGCGATTTTCTGCCATGAGTTGCTTCCTTGACTCCTGGAGTTTACGCTTTTGAATGGGATCCAACGATCACTTGTTGAACTTTCCATTTCCATTCCATTATCCCTGTGTTGTTGGTCATGATCTTTGCCATCAATGACAAACATGCATACTCTACACTATCTCTTCTGATCTTATCGAGCTTTCTCTGCTGCATCTTCCCAAAATACTTTTGGTGCCCGCCTGGAACATTCTTCCTGTACTTAAGCCATCGTCGTTGTTGTACTTTCCATCAATGACAAGAATACACTGCATGTAAAACATGCCAACATAATCTACTTGCAATATGTGCCATTCTATTCCTGACTACTGCAAACACGATTATATCCCTGCCAACAGATAAGAGTCATCTCTTGAATGAGTTGTACACCTTGACAGAAGAAACAACACACCAAATTAATTTTCCCACAGACGGTGCTAAGACAAAGAAACACACAGATGAAGAACTTTGAAGAAAATAACAATAACGTGGATGAGGTAGATAGTGTTCTTAAATTAGCTTATCAATTGAGTATTCATAATACGAGAGATGCAATTATGTTCAATCGTTTGAATGAGATAATTCCTGACCTGTTAACTTTGCCCATCATGTGCACATTTGAAAACACCAATGTCGGTTACAGGTCTGGTAGCAAATTTAGGCTAGGCACTCGTTACAGGTCTGGCAGCAAATTCAGACCACGCCTCGGTAAGCTGGATGTTATGCATGCATTTGTTTTAAAACATGAATTACATGCACGGGACTATTTATGCCAATTATGCAGTGGATAAAGTTGATATGTTGCGTGTTTTTGGTGTTCGCTTTAATGATAGAGTGACTGATGTGCAACCTGCACTGCAAGGGCTTAAGTCGGAACATTAAAATGCATTGCATACCTAATTGTTGAAGGAGCATAACGTGAAGTACAGTTGAGACAAAGCATGAGGAACTTAAGGAATGTTGTTTTTCATATCTGGAGGTTGCTCACAGTATGCAACACAACCAAGATCAATTTACATCATACACGGATAGGTCTCCATTGACATACTTTCTATTTGCCGAATCGGACCTATCCTATGATGTACAACTCAATGTATTGGTATTATGTTTCAGTTGTGCGTTTTTAAGAATTGATTTGTTATTTTACTTTCAGGTCATGCAGGGAAACTGGTGTTCAATTTGGATGGAAAATGGACCAATTTGGCGTACTGAGACGATAATTTTTTTTTCACAACATCTATATGTTCTTGGAATTTCTGATTAACATGTTTTTGCAGGCATTGTATTTATGTTTGTTTACTGGTTGTGATAGAGACTTGTATGCCCTAATTATTCATGATTATGCAGAAAAAAAAATTATTTTCTCATGGTGAATGCATTTCTTTTACTGCCTTTGAGTAAGCATGGATGTCATATATATATATATATATAAACAAAGAAAAATCATAAGTGTTTTTGTTTCATTTTGGTATAAAACAAGAGCAATGACAACAAACAAACATATAAATTGGAAAAATATATAGAAATTGCAAATGGAAGTTTTAACACATTCTCGAACACAATAATAAATACATGTTTTCATGTTTAATATTCATTTGTTTTTCTTAAGTCACTTTGGCAACAATCAATGATGAATTTAATCAGTGCAGACAGCAGGTATAATTGCATTTATTTTCTATCTCAATTAGCTCGCATTTGTACTTATCTCTTGCATTTTATGTTTTGTGATGCTCTCATGAAGTTTTGATTGCAAGATTAGTACTAAGGACTGATTGCAAGAAGATGATGCTCATTTTCCATGCCAGAGGGATATTCAAGAATCACAACATTTTTCAGAAAAAACATGTTTGCTAGACAGCTTGAAGGAGTTGTTACTCATCTGAAACATCATGACGTTTGTTGATACACAACAACATTTTGTTGATACACAAAATATTTTTGCGCATCCTGATGTTTTCTATTACACAGAACCATTTTGTTGTTACACGGAAACTTTTTATGCATCTTGATGTTTGTTGTTACACAACGACCATGCTGATACACTATTATTTCCACATTTTACCAAATTTCATGATGTGACACTATCCCATTTCTCCTTCAAAGCTAATTAGTCATCCTGGTATTGACGCCCATCTTCCATTGAATTATCCTTCATGATTTCACACACCTATTTTTCTGAGTTGCATACATTCCCTTATCTCTTTCAGTTCATTTTTTCCTTTCCATATTTCCTTCTAATAAAACAAACCCCCTTTCCATGATTACATTGCCTTGCCATACACATGGTTGCTACTGATATATTTCCATCTATAGTCCTACCAATATTTTTACCAACTCATGTTGACTGATGTGGGATTCCTTAAGGCCCAACTTTCAACAGTCTTTCCCCATTGACCTCGATACCTTATCTGGGATATAGACTAGAGTTCCTTTTGAGTACCTTGAGGCTTGCATGCCTTAATGGCAAGTTATCTCGCTAGCAATCATGGGAATACATCAATGTCCCTTGATCGTTAGATCTTGCAAGTGGCTCGACATTAGCCCATCTATTCTCACTTCCCAATATCTACTTAGGTACCTTGACACACATTGACATCACTGGTGAGTTTGTCTCACATTGGTTAATGACATTCATCAATGGCCGGTAATCCAATGATTTCTCTTCAAGATCGACATCGACACATTCATTCGCATGATGAGAATTGTACCATCAGTTTTGTAGTAGGTGAAGACTATACACTTTTTCATGATCCCCTCAGCAGTTGCAGCAGTTTGATTTTAGATCTATGAGAGTACCACAGTTTCATATTCTCTACCTTCCACATTTTTCATGATTCAGCAGTAGCAGTTCAGATTCCTTCACTTCCCATGATCCAGTTACAGCAGTAGCAGCATTAGTAGTTCCATTTTCCTGATCTTGCAACAGTGACACCTTCCATCTTCCATCAGTCACAATCATATATTCTTTGCTCCAATAGTTACAACGGTTGTAGCTATAGCGCCAGCCACGTTTTCTTGATCCAGTAGCCGCAACAACTACATCTACTTTTGGGTAAGTGGAGGTATGTTATTTTCTAAGCTTTAATCACACAATTCCTTATATATTGACTTGAATATTTTGGAAAATTTCCTGGCCATGCTCTCTTTCCTTCCATGACCTACACTAAGTTGCATGAAGGCATGCAATTGATTTTGTTGAGGGGGGGGGACTATTTCACCACATATTCATTACCATTATTCCATTTTACCATCTCATCATTCCATTTATGATTCACTAACATTTCTTTTCCAACGACACTTTGTTGTCTTTCGATTGATATACATATTCGCATGATTCATAAAGATAAAGAAAAGGATTTCTTATATTCAGTGATGCTCTCTTATGCACATTGATAGCTTATTATTTCTAGTGAGTACATGGCTATATTATTGCAGCAAGAAAATCAATAAGTGAAATGAATGTTGTTAACACAAGAACCAACATCTTTTGTATTCATGGTTGTCACACAAGAACCAACCATAAGAAAATTTCATATGTTGTTACTCTTGTATCTCATGCCTGGAAACATTCATTGTTAAAAGGACATCATCAATCAAAGCCATAGTTTAAATGCAAAAAGTTCTTGAGAAGATCCATGCATGGTTGCATGAGGACATGCAACAACTTGAGTTGGGGGGTATGTTAGGACTCAGAAATGTCACATTTATATCCTCTTTTCCTTCACCATTCCTTACATTTCATGGTCCTAATAAACCTTTTATCATACCATTTCCATACATACATTTGGGTTTCACCTTATTATTTTCCACTTTATTCATTTTAGTATTATAAGTGAATTTATGATTAAATCTTAGAAAAATAGCATATTTTCATTATATATCAAGGTTGGATGAGTTTGATGATGTCTGCAGGCATATGTGAAGATTTCAACAAAGTCAGATATTAGCACCTAGCCTCAAATTCGAATTTCATCTTCAAGCTTTGAAGATTTGAAGAATATTTGGGGCAATCATTCAAGCATATTCAAAGGAGAAGATCATGAAGATTTTGATAGGATATCTTATACAAGATATGAGTGGAGGATTTGTAGGAATAAGTTGAGAGAATAGTGGATCTGTGATTATGAAACTCTTCAAGACTTTCATGTATATAAGAGAGTTATCTCTCTTCATGAAGGGGAGTTAGAGAATCATGTAATTCACAAAGTGGATGTTATTTATAATTGATTATGTAATTCATAATTTAGTCTTGTAATTAGGAGAAGAGGATTCTTCTCTTTGATTCTTCCATTATTATTATTTCATTCTTTTTTATTTGACTCTTGTAATATAATTTGAGATTGACTTATTGTGTGAGCTCACATATGTCATTTTTCATTCAAACTCTTCACACGTTGTATTGCTTTCCTAGATTAATTTCTTGCTTTCCTAGTTAGTCTTTCAATGCTTTCCTAGATTAATTTCATTTCAGAAAATTATATTAGATTACTTCCACTTCAGTCCTGCATATATAGTGTGTGTGCTTCGTAAGCCTATGAACCTTGGATTGACAAATTAAATAGTTGGGCAAGTACTACAATGGAATTAAACAACAATATTTTTGCCTAACAGTAGCCTTCATACTTTATCTTGCCTTAGGTATGAGGTTACAGTATTGAAGAATGCATCTGTTTCTTGTGCATTCCTAACTCTTTCCCTGGCATCTATTTCACAGGTTATTACCACTTCCAGGTGAATCTTTTTTATACTTCTGCTAAGGGCATTGACCACTCTATTTTCCTTTCCTTTGATGTGTTTGATTTCAAAATCAAACTCACTAAGGAGATCCATCCACATCGCTTGTCTAGCATTGATTTTTGGTTGATAAAACAGGTGCCTCCACATTTTTAAATCATGTACTATGGCAGCCAACTATAGGTCATGGGTCACATAGTTGATTTCATCCTCATTCAATTTCCTGGACATGTAGAAAATTACACGTCCCTCTTGCATAAGGACTCCTCCGAGTCCTTCCTTACAGACATATGTACACACAAGGAAATCATTATCAGGGGATGTAATATTTAGCACGGGTGCATGAGTCAGGAGGCATTTCAGTTCCTGAAATCTTTCTTCACATTTTTATGTCCAAGTGAATTTAACCCCCTTTTTCTGAAGGGTAGTGATTGGACAACCAATCTTGGAAAACCATTTTATGAACCTTCTATAGTATCCTGCTAATCCCATGAAGGATCTGATATCAAATACATCCTTTGGGGTAGGCCATTCCATAATAGATCTGATCTTGTCAGGGTCTACTGCTACCCCTTCTTTAGAAATAACATGGCCTAAGTAATGGACTTTCTATTCACACTTTCTAAACTTAGCATAGAGTTGATGCTCTGTTAGTACTTGAAGTATGATTCTAAGATGTTCCTCATGCTCCTCTCTGTTCTTGGAGTAGATTAGGATATCATCAATGAAAACCAATACAAATTTGTCCAGAAATTTGTCGAGTACATTATTCATCAAGGACATAAAAGTGGCGGGGGAATTGGTTAACTGAAATGGCACCACCACAAATTCATAGTGACCATACCTCGTCCTGAATGTTGTTTTGTGGGTGTATTCATCCTTAATTCGGACTTGATGGTATCCAGACCTTAAGTCAGTCTTCGAGAAAATGGAAGCACCTCCCAGTTGATCGATCAAGTCATTGATTATTGTTAAGGGGTACTTTTTCTTTATGGTTGTCTTATTGAGTTTCCTATAATCTATGCACAATTGGAGTGTGTCATATTTCTTTTTCACAAACAAGATGGGTGCTCTCCATGGAGATACACTGGGTTAAATGTAGCCTTTGTCCATCATCTCCTTTAGCTGTAGCTTGAGCTCAACCAGCTCTGGTGTACTCATCCTATAGGGTGTTCTAGATGTTGGCACTCTCCTGGTGAAATTTCTATCGAGAAGTTAATGTCCCTTCTCGGAGGTAGACCTGGTACCTCTTCTCAGACCACGTCTTTGTATTCTCTTAATATGGGGTGGTCTTCTAGGTTCGGTTTGTAATCCTCAACAGATTCCAACACCTGTATTGCATATAAAGGACACCCCTTTCTGTAATACTTTTTCATTTGAAGGGTTGATATTTGTCTCACCGAGACAGTATTCTGAAACCCTTGGAGGGTTATCTTTCTCCCTTATTTATTTACATATTCTAAAGTTTTATGGTAATAGTCCAACTTAGTTTTATAAGAAACCAACCAATCCATACCAATCAACAAGTCATAAGATCCTAGGGGAAGTATGTTAAGGGTCACTCGGGTGGGTAATCCATCCATGATGAATTAGCAAGATGGAATGACCTCTGCTACTTTTATTTTGGTCCCAGTGGTTAGTTGTACAAACCATGACTTAGCATGTATAAATGGTTGCAGTTTACACTTACCAACAGTCTGAGGGGCCACATAAATCAAATTAGAACCAAGTTCAATTAAAATTGAAACTAGATGGTTGGCTATCATACCTTCCATCTCCACCACTAAAGTTTGGTCGTCGGCTTGATTATTGTCCAAGGTTGCATAAATTTGTGGCATGTTCCTAGCCACATCGTTGACAGTGGTAGCTTCTTGGATATTGTAGACTCTCATGTTGTTTTGTTGCCTTTCTGGACAATCCCTCAACCGATGATCTTCTCCACAACCCCAACATTTTCAGAGTTATCTCTTTGGGTTAGCAGTCTTTCTTGGGACTGCATCAAAAGGTTTATTTCCACTCTGAAAGGGGAAATTTTGTTGATACACACTTCTAGTAGGATGGTCTATCCTAGAACCCTTCCCATAGTTCTTAAATCTTGAGGATTTAAACCCCTTCTTCTTGAATCTCAAAGTACTCTTCTTCTTCCAGTCCTCGTGAGGTCATGTCTTACTCCTGAACTGTTCATAACAATACCTTGCTTTTCGGATAGTTTCTTCTAAGGTATTTGGTTTGTCAAATTCAATCTTGTCTCGGTAGGTCTAAGGTAACCCACTAATAAATTTCTTCATTTTTACCTTTTCATCCTTTATGTAGGGTACATACCTCAGTAGTTCAAGGAATGTATTGACATATTCATCTATGGGGAACTTCCCCAGCCTGAGTTCATAGTACTCCTTAGCCTTCCCATCCATGTATTTCTCTAATGGATACTGCTTCTTGAAGTATTTCTCAAACCGTTTTTGTAAAAAGTCCTTCTTATGGACTCCTTTTAAATTCCTAAGGTCTTCCCACCAAATGGAAGCCTTTCCATTCATGTTGAATATGGTTATTTGAGCCTTCAAGTTTTTAGAGTAGTCATGGACTCTGAAGTACTTCTTTAAACCAAGCAGCCACGACTCAACCTCTTCTCCTTTCTTAACCTCTCCATCGAAAGAGGGTGGCTTGGTCTTCTTGAACTCTTCAAGATCATGGATTTTGGAATTCTTTCACTTCTTTCATTTCCCTTGAGAATGTGAGCTGGTGTTTCTACTAGAATATCCCTCAGAGTTACCAGCTTCCTTTCCAAAGGACTCTCCCGATGAGTGTCCCCTACCTCTAGGTTGGGCCTTCTTCGAGATACTTCTCCTAGTATGGTCACTTATGGGGCCATGTTTTCATATCTCTGGTGGACTTTGACTTCTCTTCACATGTCATCGGTCCACATGACTGGTTGTGGATTCATGCTGCAACTGCCTCTGTATGTTAGATAAGCTTTACAACAAGGCTGCATTAATTTATTTATTTTTTTCTTTCTCCTGTATCAATCTCTCGTTGTCGACCTTGTAACTCTGTAATTTGTCCCTGAGGATCCTTACAATTTCACCCAGATCCGGAGGGGTTTCAACCGCCCTCCTTTTGTCAGATTCTCCGTCTCTATTGTGGGAGGCATCCCCTACTTCATAACACATCACCATCCTTTAGAATTAAATTTTCCTGTGATTTACTGACTGCTTAAGTGCTAAAAAAACAATTTTTTTAATCAACAGTCTATTAGTTTATGGACAATACACAATTTAGATTTATTTAAATGCACACAAAGTAGAAAGTTTTATTCTTTTCTTCAATAAAATTTTAACTAGACTCTTTAAGAAAGAGGTAAGATAGGGTGTTTCTCTTAAAAGTATTCTAAATATGTTTTTTAAGTGACTCGTCCATGAGCCCAAGCAGGCCAAGTGTTGTAACCATGCTCTGATACCAATTTGTAACACACCCATGGTGGGGCGTAAAAATTTTGTCCTCCTTAACTAATCAAATCCTCTATCCATGGTATGTATTTTCTAAATTGGGGCCTAGCACCTCCTTCTTAAGCGACCATCGCATATGATCATTGGTTATGACTGAACGCCAAGGCCACAAGAGCCTATTGTGGTGCTTTAGAACGTTGGGCTTCAGGAGTTTTTGATTCATCACACGTCAATTCCTCCAACTCTGAAGTGGAAAAGTTTTGAACTGGTGCAAAGGGATCAACGGTCCCTAATCACCCTCAAGATAAATGACCCTCAATGACTTCGGGCCTCCAGGCATCGATGGAATTCGAAGCACCTCCTCGAAAAACCTCTGGAGTACTAATCCTCTGAAGTGCACCATTCGATGCCATGTGTCCTCGGAGAGTTCAACGGTCCTGATTCACTCAGTACTTCGGCATTCGGGAGCTTCAGACGTTTCTGCAGCCTTTTTCTCCTAGAGTGATTTCTTCTGGAGTCAAGGATCGTGCGCAATGCATCCTCAGAGATCAATGGTCCTAGTTTACTTCGAGACTTCAGCGTTCGAGATTTTCTACCTCTCCACACTCGCTTTCTCCTAAAGTGCTTTCACCCAAAGTTAACAGTTTATCGACACATGTATCCCACGAATCAATGATGACAAATCACTTCGACTATTCAGGCTTTGGGAGTTTCGAATACTCCAACGCATTTCTCCTCTAAAGTAGCTATCTCCCAAAATGGAAGATCTACTGACACATGTCCTCAGCTGACGGACGTCTCAGATGAACTCCGGCTCTTTGGCCTACGATAGTTCTTGTTCAACATATCCCCCTTTTCTCCCAGAGTGATCTCACTCGAAGTCGATGATCTGTCGACACGTGTCATTTCTCTCAGATCAACGATACAGAAGACCTCCATTACTCCATGGATTTCCAAAGGAACTCATGACTATCCACCCAAAAACTTTGCTAAGTCTGATGGTCATGATCTGAAAAATACTGATGTGCTCGTCAATCGACGGTTCACAGTGATTGCAGGGCCCCAACGTACGCACTCTTTATCAAAGAGCTCAAACTCTGCAATATGAAAATTACTCACCCAACTCGGTCTAACCAGAGTCATTGATCTTCCATCTCGATGAGATCAATGACATTGGTGAATTACGGGCTGCAAACTAGCGCGCCCGCTAATTTCACCTTTGCGCTCCGCAATGATTCCCCACCATCGGTCTTTGTTCACAGATCGACGGTTCACATTGATTATGGGGTCCAACCTCCACAATCTGGAAAGTGCTCGCCCAACTCTAGTATAATCTAATCTTGGTAGTTTATCTTCCATTCCTAATGAGATCAATGACGTTCGTTGATTGCGGGACGTGAACTAGCATGTTCGCTAATTTCACCTTCACGCTCTGCAATGATTCCCAACCATCAATTTAATGGAGCGGCTGGTGTTTGATTCATTAACTCTAGTGGGTATTGGAGTCGATCTGACGACCAGGATGGATTCTCCTCCCATTAGATGGCTCGCATCCATCTCCACTTTCATATCCTTAAGTCATCTACGGTTCTTGTTACTCCGGTAGTTCGGGTAACTTGACTATCGTGGAATTTAAAATCTCAAAGCTTTGAACTCCCGAGGTTCTGAAACCTTCATGAGCTAACTCCTTTAGCACAGGTTTCCTAGACCCAAGTCACATGGATCTTCATATGACACTTGGGCTATTAACTCTACTCTTATTTGGGTTTTTCATTAAGGACTTAGGTGTGAGTTCAAAGTCTCTTAGACTATTGGTTTGAAGGGAACGCCTCCCTGACTCACAAAAAATTAAGCTCTGAAATAGGGAAAGGTAAACTCGTGAGGTTACTGAAATGGTAGAGGCACCAAGAGGTTTTCTCTGACTCTGGAACTGTGTCGTAATTCCTTGGGGAAACACCTTCGAGGAATTAAACTGGTGCATATGGGAAAATCAAGCAGAAGCATAAGCTCTCAAGGGAACAAACGCATACTCATAACTTAATCATTTCAATACATAAATCATTTATAGACACATAAATACACTCATGCATCCATTATTTCCAATTCAAAGCACAAGGAATGAAAACACTTATCAGAACTATAAGGCGTGATGTGACTGCTGAAAGTGGTGCTCGCTTCCACCCAACCATAGGCTTAGTCACTCCTAATGGCTTTACCACTGGTCACCCCCGAGCTTAGACCACAATTCTTTGCGATTCAATCACTTTCTTCCAGCTCAACATAATTTGGGGATGAAGGTTACTCTCCTTCTTCCAATTCAGAAATAGATAGGGACGAAGGTTATTCTCCTTCTCCCGGCTCAATCTCTATTTTCTGGGATCAGAACTCACTCTATTTTTTCTCATTCCTTCCCCGGATCCAAGATCTTAGGCTCTCGTCTCTACACTCTTCCCAGGCCTTCCTCTTCCCGCCATGCTTCCCTTCTGTTAGCAATCAAAAATGAACTGGCATTTTTGAAAGAGTGATTCCTAATATTGTAAGGAATATTTGAATAGCCTCCTGGGCTCCAAATTCAGATTTGAAAGAACCATTTGAAATCTTAGGATTTGTAGATGTCGATCGACTATTCAAGCATGCAAAACGGACTCTCCATGACTGAGAAATCTGATTTTGAAAAAAACTGTCCTTTCACCAGCGCAGAAGGCAGAATTATAACTAGTTAGCTGGTGAAAGCTCCGCCTTTCACCAGCTAAGGAGAGGATTTTCGAGTAAATTAGCTGGTGAAAGCTTGTCACGGCCAGAATAGCCGAATTTTTGCCTAGATCAGGATTTTTTGGGTTTGAATGGTTTGAAATCTTCTTCAATAAGTTGGTTATGAATTATCAAATCAAAATCTGAAGGCCATTCTTGGAGATGAAAGTCAAAAGGGAATTTTTTGACTAGATTTGGTCATTTTCAAGGGCAAAATGATAGGGATCAAATGACACATCA
>ML790064.1:86633-99318 GCA_009831015.1 Picea engelmannii
TTGGGAGGCTAAAACTGCACTTCATCAGCAATCTACTATTTTTAGAGATCACTAAATAGGACCTTTCCTATTTTGTTTTGATTTTCCATTCTAGATCCATTTTTATAGGATCTCATCCTACACTTGTTGTATCTGTTTTGATTCGACTATTTTTAGTAAATCTGATCCATCTTTCAAGGATCTAGATTTCATCTTATAAGGCTATAAAGCCAAAGACATTTGGAGAACTAAGGAGGTTCAATTCTCGATACATTTTTGGCTATGTACTTTGACACTATTTTGCCATATGAATGAGAGTTTTCTTTGGTCATTATATATCAGTCTGTCCACATTTTCCATTACTCTATATTTAATTCTATTCAGTTCAGTTGTTCAGAACTGTCATCTTCTGATATAGCTCATGGATATGAATTAGATCTCCTTTATATTCTTGTATAACCCTATAGTTTTGTACTTGGTTATCTTGAATGTTTTTCTTCATACCTTGATTATTTTCTATAACTGACATCTAGTTTCTCGAAGCACTGTTTATTTAGAGGCATGACATGTTGACTTTTTCCTAAGCCTTATTAGTTATCCCATTGTTCCAAACACTTGATTGTTAGTGATTTCTTACGTTACCAAGCATCCTTAGCCTACAACCCTAAGGAGTTTCTTGGAGTGATAACACCTTCTTTCCGTCCTCAGCAAGATTACATGTGGCTCGAATTCCTAGTCTGTGGTCAAGTATGGAAGCCTTACAGATGGGCGGTCTGTTCCATCACCTCATTAACTCTTGAGGAGGTCTTCCCACCTACCAACCTGACTGTAATTCATTCCTGGGTCAGAGGGTTGTTCTGATCCTGAGCAATTAAATCGAGCAAAGTACTGGTTCGGTGGAGGTTAATGCAACCATTCTTGGTCCCCTCCACCACCTTTTCATAGTATTCGTGGTCTCTTCTTAGCACATCCCCTTTCCAACATTCATGCAACACATATCTATTTTTTATTAAAATAAGAGAATTTATATTCATCGACACTTTACACAAAGTTCCATTAAATCAAACATTCACACCTTTGAGTTTTCCATAGTTCCTTCGCCAACATAGTTATAATTAAAAACTGGGGGAATAGGGTGTTACATTTGGCCTCTTCCTCAAATACTATTGGGATTCCCATGTCTTCCTGTAGATGAAACCTATAGCCTACAATTCCTATCCTAAAGGGGAAAATTTGTGGTGTCCTCTACGTCAGTTTTCTCAGTTGATCCCTTCCCTTCTTCAAGAGATCAAACTGTCATCAGTTATTAACTTCCTCAACCACTGGTCTAGATCCTCATTACCATTCATGAGGTTCCACACAAAAATAGTATGTTGGTATGTGTATGTTATGCCTTGTGAGCATAAAATGGCTTGTTAAACAAGATTATTATTTTCTTCACTAAAACATCTTAGGTCCACCTCACCTTTCCTCTTCATCAATTCATGCTTCATCATTTCCTACTTCTGTATCATGGCCAATACTTTCAAGGTTGTTATGTGTTAGTCATTTGTTTGGTATTTTCATGAATTAGAACAAAATTACATGCTTCATAATTACATCATATGAAGTCTTAGCATAATTGTAGGCTTAGGGGAAAATGGGGCATTACATTCCCCTCCCCTTTAAAAGAAACATCGTCCTCAGTGTTTAAAACACCAAGTATATACAATTATACAGAAAAAAAAAATGGGTATGCCAATATCATGGCATATTCCATCTCCCATGTAGCCTCATCTACTCCAAAGTGATTCCATTGCACTTTGACCTTCACAATGGATTGGTTCCAGAGAATTGTTTCTCTCTTGTCAAGGATGAATTGAGATTTAGGTTGGAACTCTCCCTCTGGTTCCACATGTATCATATTCCAATCAATAACATGGTTAGGATCATGGACATGTTTATTTAATATAGATACATGGAATACATTATGATCTCTAACAGTAGGTAGTAAAGCAAGTTTGTATGCTACTAGTCCTATTCTCTCCAAGACTTCAAATGGTCCACAATAGTAGGGTGTCAATTTAGCACACATTTCCATTCTCAAGGAACCTCTTTTGGGTTTCACTTGGAGATACACATGATATCCCACTTTGAACTCTTTCTGAGTCCTCTTGTTGTCTACATAGTTTGTTTGTCTGTCTTGGGCTACTTTAAGATTTTTCCTTATTTTAACCATTGCTTGTTCTATTTTCTTCAACAATTCTGGTCCAAGTGTGATTCTATCCACTGGGTTGTCCCAGCTGATTCAAAATATACACTTTGCACCATATAGAACCTCAAACAAGTTTATCTTCAATGATTCTTGGTAACCATTGTTATATAAAAACTCTACCAATGGTAGATACTCTTTCCACTGCTTGGGTTGATGCACAATGTGATCTTCAACCTTCAACACCCTATTTTTTTCTTAGCTAAGTACTTGTATAGCATACAAGGGACAACCTTTTCTATTGAAATTTGTAAGTTGCAACACTCATATTTTCCTTATTGAAATTGGCTTCTGGATTCCTTGCAAAATTATTTCATTTCCCTCATTATCTTCACATTCCAAAACCCTCTGATAACAATTTAGTTTTTCCTTGTTGGAAGCTAGCCAATCTATACCCAAAAACACATCATATGAGCCTAGGGGTAGGATATTCAAGGCTTCTTTATTTTGTAGTACAATCATTTCAATTGGACAACCTTCAATCACCTCAACCACTTTCCTTTTTGTTACAATGGATAACTGAACCAACTATGCCCATGCATATTTATTTCTCTGTAATGAACAAGCCTAAAGAACTCGAGGTGAAATATAACTGAGGTTAGATCCCGGGTCAATTAAAATAGAGATAGGTTTCTTGGTAATAATACATTTCAATTCTAATATAGAGGCTTGGTGGTCTTCTTTCCGATTTTCCACAGTTGCATCTATAATTGGCACACTTATGGCTACATCATAGAATATATCTTCTTCATGTACATTCTACACCTTCTTGTTGTCATGTTTCCTGTAAGAATTCCCCCGACCATCATGAGTCCAGGTTACGCCACTCTAGAGCAAGCACTCATGCTCTAACGCCATTCGGTAACATTCCCAGCTATCAAGCCAGGAACATGCTACTCTAGGGAACACTTTTGTTCCCATACTGTGGAACATACAGTAGCATACCCAGTAGTCAACTAAGCAATGCCACCTAAATTTACTCTTTAGATTGCATGCAACTAAAACATATACATACATCATGCTTGTGAAAGCTTTACATCTAAACATCACAAACAATTACTTTTTGTAACATACGACTTTTATATCAAAATAACAGTAATTACCGATATGCATCATTTACAGGAAATTACCCATAAGCACACAAGCAATCATAGTCACATATGTAACATAGGCATGTAAATAAAAAAAATAGCATATCCATATATCACACAATTGGTACTTATCTTAAAAATACTGTCACCAACTACTTATAGACTGTCCATGAACCTCCCAGCCATAGACTACACTGTTCATCACTCTCAATAGTGAATCACCCCCAAGTTGGGACTAAACTCCACCTAGGGTAAAGGGATTCCTATCCAGGCTAAGGCTCATGGACAACAGGAAAGACTCTGTCCCAGGTGCTCACTCAACTAACAGCCTATAGCTTCTCATTCCCCATATGCATGTCTCACCCAAGGAAGTGTGCCCCTTCTCTTCTCAACAGTCCCTCGGCTGCCCCACTTCCCTACCAGGGCTTCATCAACAGGCTGGACTGGAAGTCTCAGAGCATTGTAGCTACAGTTTAGAACCTACGAAAATCAATCCCCAACAATTCTCTCACTCGGAGAACTACTCACGGGCCTAACAACCCGCTTCTTCAATCCTGCTCCAAGCTAACCAGGTACACCAACCAAAAGGGACAAGGAAACAGATTTCAAAAAGGTGGAATGCCTATCTCAAGGATAACATAATGTGTGAGTGAAATGGTCATGAAGTCATTAACTGGATAATTGAGTGTGTTTTGAGGATCACTATGAACTCTTTGTCAAAACGATGGTTTGTCTGATGGTTTTCTCCTCCCCCCCTTCTGTTCGTAAGCTCTCTGTGTAAAAAATCCCCCTTGAGCTAAGTTTCCCCACGATATGAATGCATGTCCCCAACTTGACACTTGTCATATCGGAAGTTAGTTTTTTCCACTTGTCCCCAACTTTAGAACTTAGGATAAACTAATTATCCATACTTTATGTTTTAGGAAATATTAATATAATATTCCCTTGACTTTTGGCCCTCCATTTCCCTAACTAGTGAAGTTCAGTTCCCCATTTCTTTATCGTGGTTGGTCTGTGCGCAGTGATGTATTTTATATTAATCATGAGTTCATGTACAAAGTAGGCGCATTGGCCCTTTAACATCTAGGCACGTTGGCCTAATTCCAAGACATAAGCATTTCGGCTTATAACATTGGCTCACCAGCCTATAATGCATATTATATACACAAAGGTTTGTTGACCTTAATATTGCGCGCACTTAGTTACTGCGCGTTGTATCCTCTATCTTTAAGGTTGCACGCACCTTAGTTACTATGCACGGTATTCAGAAATGTGTACATTACATCCCTTTACTATGCAGTATATGCACGCACCATGCCATGAAAGGTGTATTACAAAAATGATGTATAAACAGCTCACTAGCTTAAATATACTTGGATTATATTTACATTTGGATTTGATCGAGGGATATTACAATCCCCTCCCCTTATTTATGCACTATGCTCAATGCATCATGTACCCATATACAACAAAATTCTCAAAATTCTTCAAAAATATGTGGGTATTCTGTCCGCATTGCATCCTCATGCTCCCAAGTAGCGTCTTCAGGTCTGTACCAGGTCCATTGGACCTTTACAAGCCCTATGGCTCAATTCCAGAGTTGTTTGGTTTTTCGATCCAGGATGCACACCGGATGCACTTGGAAAGTGCCTTCTTGCTCCACCTGAATAACATTCCAATCAATAACATGATTATCATCGGGTATCTATTTCTTTAGCAATGATACATGGAAGACATTATGAACAGACATAGATGTAGGCAATGCAATCATATAAGCAACTGGACCAATCCTCTCTAGGATTTCAAATGGTCCAAAAAATCTGGCTGCCAACTTGGTGCAGCGTCCCAGCTTCAGAGAACTCTTGTTATATTTTACTTTCAGGAAAACATGATCACCCACTTTGAATTCTCTGTGGATTCTATTTTTATCAGCATAAATTTTATGTCTGTCTTGGGAAGTTTTCAAATTATGCTTAATTTTTTACATCTGGTCCTCCATCTCCTTGAGCAACTCTGGCCCGACTACTGTTCTATCAGCTGGATTATCCCATCTTACTGGAGTATTGCACCTTCTGTCGTAAAGTGCTTCAAATGGGCTCATTTTCAATGATGCATGATACCCATTATTATAAGCGAATTCTACTAAATGTAGGTAGTCTCCTCATTTTGATGGTTTGTCCATCACATACATTCTCAACATATCTTCTATCACCCTGTTCACTCTTTATGTCTGTCCATCAGACTCAAGATGGTAAGATGTACTAAAGTTCAAATTCGTTCTGAATCCTTTGAACAATCCTTTCCAGAAATTCGAGGTGAATTTCGAGTCTCTGTCAGACACAATCATTTTAGGAATTTTGTGCAATCATGCCACATCCCTCATGAAAATATCAGCGACATCTTCTACCTTGTGAGTAGTTTTTAGTGGAATGAAATGGGCAGCTTTTGTAATCCTATCCACCACTACCATAATCGAATCATGTAGCTTGTTTGTTCTAGGCAATCCCGTAATAAAATCCATTGTCACCACTTCCCACTTCCATTCAGGAATGGGCAAAGGTTGCAGCAATCCTGTTGGGTGCCTATGCTCTATTTTAACTTTCTGGCATTCCATACACCTAGTGATGTATTATGCAATTTCTCTCTTCATACCTAGCCAAAAGTATTGTCTCTTGACCGCTCTTATGGTTTTCTGATATCCGGGGTGCCCTACATAAGGAGAATTATGCATCTCATGAAAAATTATATGTTTCAAGTCCTGGACATTTGGTACAAAAATTTTGTTCTTGTGCAACAGTATTCCATCTACTCCCAACTTATAAATATCCATCTTCTAAAGTATCTTACCCTGTTGTAGCATTGTTACCAATTCTCTGTACTGCAGATCTATATTTGCAGCCTCCAGAATTTTGCTTTTAACATTAGTCTGGTACATGATGATGTCTTTAGCTCGTAGTTCATGCACCCTCCTGTTGAGTGCATCAACCACTTTATTTTCTTTCCCTTTGATATGCTTTATATCAAAGTTATATTCGCTTAGAAATTCTAACCATCTTCTTTGTTTAGCATTTAGATTTGGCTAATCAAATAAATATTTCAAACCATTGTGGTCTGTTCTTAGCTCAAACCTCTTTCCCATGAGGTAGTGTCTCCATTTCCTCAAGGCATGCACTATCGCTGCCAACTCCAAATCATGAGTGGCATAGTTTCTTTCATGCTCGTTCAACTTCCTTGATTCATAACATATCACAAATCCATATTGACTAAGGACTCCACCCAGTCCTTCATTACATGCATTTGTGCATACAATGAAATCTTCATTTGGGTCTGCGATCCTTAGCATTGGATCACTTGTCAATAATTGTTTCAAATGTTGGAAACTCCTTTCACAGTCCGTCGTCCACTGAAACTTCATACCTTTCATTTGCAAGGAAGTGATTGGGTGTTCTATCTTCAAGAATACTCCAATGAATCTCCTGTAGTAGCCTGTAAGGCCCATGAAATATCTGACCTCTGTCACATTCTTTGGTGATGACCATTCTCTAATGGATGCTACCTTCTCAGGGTCCATTGCTATCCCATCTTTTGAGATGATATGCCCCAAATAATGAATTTGTTTCTGATAAAATGGGCACTTGCTCAATTTGGCATACAACTAATGTTCCCTTAATACTTGCAAAAACATCCTCAAATGATGTTCATGCTCTTCCTCTGACTTGGAATATATAAGAATGTCATCCAAAAAGACAATGACAAACTTGACCAAATACTCTCAGAAAACACCATTCATTAAGCACATGAAAACAATTGGTGCATTTGACAATCCAAACGGTACCACCATGAACTCATAATGACCATACTTTGTCCTGAAGGCGGTCTTGATAATATATTCTTCTTTAATTCTTCCATGATGGTACCCTGATTTGAGATCTATCTTTGAAAATATCCTTGCATCCTTCAATTGATCGAAGAGGTCATCAATCCTTGGTAGAGGATATTTGTTCTTAACAATCACTTTATTCAATTGTCTGAAGTCAATGCACAATCTTAACGTTCCATCTTTCCTTTTCACAAACAAGACTGGGGCACCCCAAGGTGATACACTTCAGTGTATATAGACCTTCTTCAGAAGTTATTCAAGATGCATTTGCAACTCCTTCAATTTTGGTGTACTCATCTAGTAAGGAGTCTTTGATACTGGCGCTGCTCCAGGCATCAAATCTATAGAGAAATCAATGTCTCTCCTTGGGGGTAGTCTTGGTACTTCCTTGAATACATCTTCAAACTCTTTCAGGACTGCATAATTCTCCAAATTTGGCACCTTGTCTTTAGGTGTCTCCTCCATATGAGCTGCAAATATTTGACATCCTCTTTTATAACATTTCTTCAGTTGTAATGCTAAAATTTCTCTAACGGTTACCACCCTGGGAATTCCCTGCACTTTCCTTTGGTTCCCTTCTTCATCCAAGCAAGTGAATTATTTGTTATGACAATCCAATAGAGCATGATGTGGGTCCAACCAATCCATGCCAATTAAACATTCCTAGGAACCTAAGGGTAAGATGTTCAAATCTTCCCTGGTATTTAGTCCATTCATGTCTATGAGGCAGGACTTAACCATCTCATTAACTTTTCTTCTAACTCCTGTAGCCAGTTTCACCAACCAGGATTTCCCATGCTTGCTTCTTGGTAAATGCAAACTTTCCACCATCTTTGGGTCTATATAACTATGGCTAGCTCCTTAAACAATTAAAACAGCAAGGGTTTGGTTGTTGATCATACCTTCCACTTCAATCATGTGGGACTGATACTCTGCTTGCTTGTTGTCCAGGGCTGCATAAATCCTTGGCACATTTATTCCCATGTCCTCTACTGTATCAACTCGTTGTACATTGTGAACAATCCTACCTTTTTCGCTTCTGTGAGGACAATCTCTGAACCTATGGTCTCTGTTACAACCCCAACATTGCATAGGTGGTTGTCTTGGCCCTTGACTCCCTGTGTCAATCACTTTAGTTTCCTTATGCGTTTGCTGCCATTGTGGATTATTTCTGAAGAATGGTGACTTAGCTCCCTTCTTCCTCTAATCCATCTTGAATTTCTTATTGTCTTCCCAAGCCTTTTGGAAAGCTGGTCTTGCTTTCAACTAATCATAAAAGAATTTAGCTCTCCTTATGGTCTCTTCTAATGTCTTGGGATCATCATATTGTATTTTGTCACTGATGAACAATGGAAATCCACTTAAGTACCATTGAATCTTGACTGTCTCATCCTTAATGAAAGATACATACTTCAACAGTTCCAGAAACCTTCTCTCATATTCATCTATGGTCATACTTCCAAAAGTGTTGGAGAAAATCAATCGGTCTGGTTAGACTCCTCTTTAAAGGCAGAGATCGCTAAGTTGAACTAAGTCTTCAACTAAGATAAGCATGTCTCAGCAAATTTTGAACAGCCAGTAGAGGAGTTAAAGAGTACAAGATATGATAGGCCTGTTCTTCAACGACCCTTTTTACAACAGGCTAACTGCTGTCATCACCCTTTTGTAATTTTGTGATTAATATGATTATATAAATACAGAAATGGATTTTTAAACTGTTTTATTACAATTTCTATTTGGTCATGTTATGACTCTTGTTTTCTTTTATAATAGTTTTTCTTGTAATCTTATATTTTATTTCCATCTGTCTAAATCGGAAGAAATTAAATTCAAAATTAATGCTTCAATGCAGTTATGTGTTTATTTTTCTTTTATTATTATGCAATTTAAACTCAGACTCCTCGCCTTCCAAGCGACTTCACGCGCATTAACTTGACCTATTCATTTATATTATCGTGCATAGCAATATTACAAGGTAAACGCTTCTCCGCGCACCTAAATCCATTGTGCATTTCTTCTTCGTCGTTCCGACTACTTACGCGCACTATTATGGCGTTGTGCACCAATATCCACTGCGCACAGTTTCGATATTGCACACCAATATTCCACATGCATTTTCGTCCTATGCATGCACCATGTCAAGTTTAACATACTCCTTCGTGCTCAAATATCTACGCATACTATTGAATACACCGTCGCGAAACAACTTATACTCATACTTATGCGCATACCAACAAAACGCCTCTGCATTAAGAAATACTTGCGCACCCCATGTGCACCTTACTATGTGTGTGCTTACCACACAAGGCTAATTTCAACACATGCATCTACACATAATAATCTTTCGCGCGACGCCATAATTTACCGCGCACACTGGCACGCCACGGTTTCTCGTGCGGTACCAAATTTACCACGCGCGCCAGTACGCCAACCTTTTCCAAGGATGCTTTATGACTCTAATTCTGGTCACTTCAAAGTTACTTTTCTGTGAATATTCACTTCGATTGCACCCTTCTGGTCCATCCAAGCTCAGTGTTGAACCAAGGCTCTGATACCATACTGTAACGATCACCCCAACCATCCTGAGGCCGGGGTACGCCACTCTAGAGAAACCACTCATGCTCTGACGCTATTCGGGAACATGCTACTCTAGGGAACACTTTCGTTCCCATACTACGGAACATACAATAGCATACCCAATAGTCAACTAAGCAATGCCACCTAAATTTACTCTTTAGACTGCATGCAACTAAAACATATACATACAGCATGCTCACGGAAGATTTACATCTAAACATGACAAACAACTTCTTTCTGTAACATACGAATTTTATATTAAAATAACAGTAATTACCGATATGCATCATTTACAGGAAATTACCCATAAGCACACAAGAAATCATAGTCATATATGTAACATAGGCATGTAAATAACAAAACAGCATATCCATATATCACACAAATGGTACTTATCTTATAAAGACTGTCACCAACTGATTACAGGCCATCCACGAACCTCCCAGCCATAGACTACACTGTTCATCACTCTCAACAGTGAATCACCCCGGAGCTGGGACTGAACTCCACCCAGAGTAAAGGGATTTCAATCCAAGCTAAGGCTCATGGACAATAAGAAAGACTCTGTCTCAGGTGCTCACTCAACCAATATCCTATAGCCTCTCATTCCCCACATGCATGTCCCACCCAAGGAAGTGTGCCCCTTCTCTGCTCAACAGTCCCTCGGCTGCCCCACTTCCCTTCCAGGGCTTCAGCAACAGGTCATACTGGAAGTCTCAGAGAGTCGTAGTTGTAGTTTAGCACCTACAGAAATCAATCCCCAGCAATTCTCCCGATCATATAACTACTCACGGGCCTGACAACCCACTTCTTCAATCCCACTCCAAGCTAACAGGTACACCAACCAAAAGGGATGGGGAAATAGGTTTCGGAAAGGTGGAATGGTTGTCTCAAGGATAGCAGAATGTGCGAGTGAAATGGTCATGGATTCATTGACCGGATAATTGAGTGTGTTTTTGGGATCACTGTGAACTCTTTGTCAAAACGATGGTCCGTCTGATGGTTTTCCCCTCCCCCCCCTTCTATTCGTAATCTCTCTGTGTAAAAAATACCCCTTGATCTAAGTTTCCCCACGATATGAATGCATGTCTCCAACTTGACACTTGTCATATTGGAAGTTACTTTTGTCCACTTGTCCCCAATTTTAGAACTTAGGATAAACTAATTATCCATACTTTATGTTTTAGGAAATATTAATATAATATTCCATTGACTTTTGGCCCTCCCTTTCCCTAACTGGTGAAGTTCAGTCCCCCATCTCTTTATCATGGTCGGTCTACGCGCAGTGATGTATTTTATATTAATCATGAGTTCATGTACAAAGTAGGCGCATTGACCCTTTAACATCTAGGCGAGCTGGCCTAATTCCAAGACATAAGCATTCTGGCTTATAATACTGGCTCACCAACCTATAATGCATATTATATACACAAAGGTTCACTGACCTTAATATTGCGTGCACTTAGTGATTGTGTGTTGTATCCTCTGTCTTTAAGGTTGTGTGCACCTTAGTTACTGATTGTGGTATTCATAAATGTGTACATTACATCCCTTTACTACGCAGTATATGCGCGCACCATGCCATGAAAGGTGTATTACAAAAATGATGTCGAAACAGCTCACTAGCTTAAATATACTTGGATTATATTTACATTTGGGTTTGGCCTAGGAATATTACATTTCCTGTGGGGAAAATACCTCAATAGGTGTGGTTCTCCAAAACCCCAACACTATAGAGGCCCTTTCCTTGGTTCCTCTACTTTTTCTCTTGCCTGCTCTACTGTCTTGTTTCCACTTTGAGACGGAAAATTCTGTTGATGCACACTTCTGCTTGGTTGATCCACTTATGCACCTTTGTTAGAATTATTATATGGGAGTGATTTGAATCCCTTCTTATGGAATCCATTCTTTTCCTTCATCTTCTTGTCTTCTGAAGGCTCGTGCTTATACCTAGGCTAGTCATAGCAACACTTGGAGTTTCAAATAGTGTCCTCCAATCTCTTGGGTTTATCAAACTCAATCTGGTCCTAGTAGGACTGTGGTAATACATTGGGAAAGCATTCCACTCTTGCTTTATAATCCTTGAGGTAAGGAATATACCTCAACAACTCCATAAATATTTTGGAGTATGCATCCATGGTAAGTTTTTCCAACTTATGCTCATGGAATTCCTTAATTTTGTCATCATAATACCTCTCTGATAGGTAATCCTTCCTGAAGTATTTCTCAAATTGTTTCTAGGTTAGTTTGTTTTCCTTCAATCCCTTGATTTCCTTTAGGTCTTCCCACCAAATGGAAGCTCCTCCATTTAGATTAAAAATGGTGATCCTCACCTTAGTGTTCTCAGAGTAATGGTGACCTGAAAGTATTTCTTCAGAACAAACAACCATGCTTCTACTTCTTCTCCCTTCTTGATCTCTCCATTGAAGGTAGGTGGCTTAGCCTTCTTTAATTTTTCAATTAGAGAATTCTAAGAACGCCTTTTCTTATTTCTCTTTAAAACACTTGACTTCGTGCCACTTCTAGGCAACTCTACCAAAGTAGTCTTCCTGCTAGATGACTTTGTGGAAACGCTTCCACTAGTTATAGATTTCTTGGCATCTTGATGCCTCTTTCTAGAAGAAATTCTTCCCAAATTACTATGTCTTGGCCCATGCCTTTGGGCATCCAAAAGGGTATTCAACTTTTATGACTGTTGTAACTCAGCATTACTGGGACCCTACTATAGATGTGTTTGAATCTCTGGCAAGCTCTGCATTAATACTGGTGTTGGGACTCAGAAATGTCGTATTTTCATCCACCTTTCCCTTCACTATTCCTTACATTTCATCGCCCAATTAAACCTTCATCATATCATTTTCATAAATACATTTGGGTTTCACATTATTATTTTCCACTTTATTCATT
>ML790064.1:105963-127362 GCA_009831015.1 Picea engelmannii
AGTTGAGAGTGGTTGAGAGAATAGTGGATCTGCAATTATGAGATGGTTATCTTCTTCATGTATATAAGAGAGTGCTCTCTCTTCATGGGAATTCAATTAGGATTGGAATTGAATTAGAGTTAGAAGTTAGATTTCAATTAAGGAGTGATTGTAATCAAGAGGAGGGAATTCTTAGCTTTGTTATTCTTTCATGTTTTGTCATTTGANNNTTGTAATGTGATTTGAGATTGATATATTGTATGAGCTCATTGTTGTTAACTCTTCACATGTTGTATTTCCCTTAGGCAATTTCATGCTTTCCTAGTTATTGTTTCAATGCTTTCTTAGATTAGTTTGATTTCAGCAACGTAGATTAGATTAGATTAGTTCTACTTCAGTCCTGCATATACAGTGCATGTGCTTCGTCAGTCTACGTACCCCGGGTTGACAATTAAATAGTTGGGCAAGTACTATAACGACATATATTTCGCCTAACAACTGGGTTCAACTATGTATGATTTATAATGATCCTGTCATTGTCTGCCTTCAGAGTTCTAGCAATGGACATCAAATATGGAGAGGTTTCTCTATCCCTCCAGCCATCCAATTCCTCATATTTAAGGTTCAAGGTGTCTTCCATACTACGTTGTACCATTCACCTCTATTTCCTTTTAGCATATCCTTCATGCTAAAACAAAAACCATTATTAATAATTACATTACCAATTTAAATCATGCATGTTAAACAACTTCAAAACTTTCTTAAGTGGTTTCAAGCGGCCTTAGTGATCCATTTAATCCTAAAGTCTGAACTTTGCACTGATACCACTCTATAACACACCCAACCCCCTAACCCTCTCTTAGGCTAGTGGGATGCAAGATTTCTCTTTCTCGAGTTAGATATTGTCTATATATAAGGTCTATATACGGATCCTACTCGCTAAGATCTCTCCAACAACCGTGACCATGCCCAATTTCGATCTCTAGATCTAAAGTTCTGTTTTCCTGAATTTTTCTTTTCATGCTCTCTCTGTGTAAAAATCCTCTTTAATTCCATGTGGCATCCACGTAATTTATATCGCCTGCACCAAAGGATGTGGCATTGGCATCGCTTCTATCACCTGGTCCAGTGGCGCTCCATATCAACAACCTCGATCACTTTAACCTACTTTCTTTGTCATTGGGGATTCTACTCACATGGAGCATCAAACACCCCAACACTAAATGTTTCAATGATGAACCTTCCATCATACCATTCCCAAATATGACAGCTCTCAGATCTTACCTTCGACGACTCTGATCACATCGATGTCCCTAGTTTGCACGGTTATTAGTGTTTGTCCCACCAATTTCCTTGTTTTGGTGAGCCCGTGGGTCCTACGACGAATCCACGGCTCAAATCTCATCTCACATACTTGTTGATAAATGGTTGTTGTTTGTAATTAATATATTGTTGTCATCGACACATGCTCCTATCCTCACTTTTGGACCTATGCTTGTCATCCTCCGATGAACAATTGGGATCTCGCCACATCCAGATCTAATGGTTTATGTTACAGTCGAAGTCATAAGGGATTATATTCCCCTCTGGGACCACTCAATTCCATCAACCATTCTACTCGTAACACATGTCACCCCTAGCGACATGTTGGCTTCCATACTAGCACACCACGTCGACGCAATGCCATCATGCATTTTTCTCACTTAATGGGACTTACAACAATCTATGAAGGAGATCAACTCTCTCTTATGTGTTGATCAATGACTCTAGTTTCTTTTCAAAACCTTAGTCGTCGTCAACACTCTTTCAAACCATTGTCCAACTTCGCAAGCCTCTTATATCTCGACGACAATGTGATTGGTACCAACAGTCTAGATCTTGCCGAGGTCACTCCCGACCGATCAACAGTAAAAATATTCATCATCTTCGGACTTCACTCAAGTCTCAGCACTTGGTTTCTCTCAATGTCATTTCCTTTCCCAACGAAGGGTTGTGATATACTTGTCATACCGAACTGATGACTGTTAATTTTCCCGACTCAACAAATAATTTTTTATTGGTTAACAGTCTGAAATCAGAAATTATCCCACTCAAGGGTTCTACAAGGTTTTATTGAGTCCTTAGAAGTTCGATGTCTACCGTTAGAGTGTCGAAGACTTCCTAACTTCTTCAATAGGAAGATACTTTTATATCTTGAAATATTTCCACACAATGAATGAGATTCCCTTAGGGATCAACGTCCTCTATTCCTCACAAATACCTCCAAGACACAGGGACACTCATGTCACTAGGTAAACAAAAATTTTGTCCATATCTTGCAAAATTTCCTCTTAAAGATGGAAGATCCTTAGGGACACGGACTATCCATACTTGTTCAATTTCACAATTCAATAGGTTAAACAAGGACAACAACAATCATATCCCATTTACTAAGAATTTCAATTCATTACTAGCATTCACATTTCCCGTTTAAATCTGACAAATACATGTATACATCATTCATGGACAAATTAAACAGACCAAGCTAAAAAATTATCTGATTAGGGAAATTGCCAACACCAATTGACTGAGAGAGGATACCTTTCCTCTCAACCTTAGGCCAGATTGTAGAGTTCCTTCATGTAGTACACCACCCTAGTGGCAAGCCATGATAACACAAGGGGAAGGATTCAGATGGATTCCAAGCTTAGGATGATCCAGGAAGGTTACTCTCCTTCATCCTCTAACAACAACATAAGTTTTCCCATTCCCACTAAGCTTAGGATCTCTATAGGTTTGTCAGGTATTTTATCAATTGGATTTCCTCTGCACAGAGTAGTCACTTCTTTGTTGCATGGTCCCTCGACGACCTGCCTTTAAACCTGTCATTTTATGTCCAATAAGTACCAAGTTGTAGCCCTCTTTCGATCGAGTGAGGGTCCGATTCTTCTATGTTTGAGGATGATCATCATAAAATTGGGCAAGCTTCCTATTTTCCTCAAGGAAATCCCTCCAGTTTGTTATTCTCTTCAATATGTGCTCATGAACACCTTTGTTCACTACATCGTTGTTTTGTGAGCCTTTTGCTCACTCGTTCCTTCTCCGAGTGTTCTTCTCCTTTGATACCACTCTCAACTACTCGTCCTCCTCTCTTTTGTGTCTCTTCCTTCCTATCCCTCTCTCTCCCTGTTAGTTGTCTTGTGGTGTTTTTCTACCTTTGGCCTCTTCTTCCTCCAATCCTCTTGGGATTTTTGTGGCTTCCTACAGACACAACCTGTAGCCTTCATTTCCTGTCCTGAAGGGGAAAATATCTGGTGTCCTCTACGTCATTTTTCTCAGTTGACCCCTTGCCTTCTTCAAGAGACCAAATTATCAGTAGTTATTAACTACCTCAACTACCGATCTAGTTCCTCATAAATATTCATGTGGTTCCACACAGACCTAGTACGTTGTTAGGTGTATGTTTATGTCTTGCAAGCATAAGTTGGCATGTTAAACAAGCTTCATGTTTTCTTCACTAAAACATGTCAGCTCCACCTCACCTGGCCACTTTATAAATTCGTACTTCATGAGTTCTCACTTGTATATGGTGGACAATACTTTCAAGGTTGTTCCCTCTCAATTAATTGTTTAGTATTTTTATTAATTAGAACACAATTACGTGTTTCATAATCACATAATATGAAGTCTTAGCATAACTATAGTGGTGGGAAAAAATAGGGTGTTACAGATTTTCAAGTAAAACATATCATTGGAAGAATTGGATTTTTTTTAATTATCTCATACTCACTAAGACAGTTCTCTTTCCAAGATTGACAGTGTAACGGTCTTCAAAAAAATTCGTTGTCATTGATAAAAGAACTATGCTCTTCTCCTTGTAGTCCCTTATATATATTGGTGCCGCCTAAAAAAATATCACGAGAAGCAATAACCCACTGTCATGTATGTTGAAGGACTCAAATTTTGGAAACAATGTCAAAGTGTGAGTTATAATCATCCGTGGAACCTGCAACGAGTGATGTGCAGTTAGATGTCAATGGACTACAAAAGCCTTAGATACTCATGTCCCATCCTCTTCCACGAATTATGAAGGTGAATATGTACTATGAAGAACTTCCTCGCTTGAATAAAACAAACTAATGTATCCTCCATCTTATTATCTCCATGGATTTCTGCCAATTTCTTCTTTTCACAACAATTTGTCAAGATTTGATTGTATGCTTGAAGATGCCTCTGTGCTTTTCTTTGCTCGCAACTTCAATTTTCTTGGCGATTCTCTGTCAGCTGAGCGACTTCTTCATGTAGGGCCTCCTTTTTGGAAAATGCTCATCATCCAAGCTATGAAACCCCTTGTTCTTGACATTACATGGTGGGAGACGACCAAGGATCGATTCCCACCTACTAAACCAAAACTACGCTCTTAGATCTGACAAAGAAAGAAACATTACATTCCAAAACAGGTTTTGAGCCTTGATGCATGAAAGCACAATCTCCATGCCTTCATGTTCCCAGGGCAGAAGACTAAGATCTCTACGCAGAAATTCGATGGACAAACAATCTAAACAATCCACTGCAAACACATAACAACAATCCACTTTCAACAAACTACTCTACTCTCCCACGAGGGAGTCAAGCCCATTGTTTCTCTAATACCATATTGGGAAATGGGAGAGGGAGTCAAGCCCATTGCTGCTCCGATACCATATTAGGAAATGGGAGAGGGAGAGTAGACAATAATTACACAAGTCAAAATTGTGCTTGAACGTTATATTAAACAACAAAATAGAGTACATATAAATACAAATTTTCTATCAAGATAGACAACTACCTTGATCCACCAGTTGATTTAATATGTCAACCTCACACCAAAATAGGAAGCCTCTAATTGGAGAGGGATAGCTGATTTAATATGTCAACCTCACACCAAACTAGGAAGCCTCTAATTGGAGAGGGTCAGGCTCCTTTTCGTAGAGACTAGAACTTTACCTTATAATGACCAATAAACTCAATAATTAAATATATCCAAAAACCCAATCAGGACATAGTCTCATCTCGAGTCTATACTTCTCTGAGGAGTCAAAATTTCATCACAGACTGTGATCTCATCTCGGAGAGTGCCATCTATGACATTGTTAATTTGTTTTAATTTTAATTTTCCGCTTAATTAGACATCAATAATGACATGTAAATTTTAAAGTTGTCGATTAAATAAGCCTTAAGTAAACATCATCATTGACGTATAGATTTTAAAGTTACGAATATATGAAAGTTAAATAAGCCAAAAACAAAAAGTCAAATTTAACCCACGTCATCATTGACGTGTAGATTTTAAAGTTATGGATATATGAAAGTTAAATAAGACAAAACACCCGTCATATTTAACCCCTCCTCCGGATATTCTATCGCAAGATAAAAACGCCTACAGGACTGGACTATTAATGTGAAGATTTGACAATTCGAAATGAAATTAAGATGCAAAGAGATTAGTTTATGTCGTATGTATAAACGACACATTGAAACTAAAAAGAATTATATGGCGATCGACGGATTGAGAAAAGCTTTATGGACATGACCAGCTCCTATAAAGATAAAACTTTTTACCTGGCTGTTGAATGAAATCAAGATTCTAACCTGGGAGATTTTACAACGAAGAGGCTTTGCTGGTCCTGGCCGCTGCATACTCTGTAAAATGAATTTGGAAACAGGTATCCATTTGTTCGCCAAGTGCCCTTTTACTCAAGCAGTGTGGCAAAGATTATGATAAAACTAAATTTAATGGGCACATGGATGGGGATCTCCTTAAACGAATGTTTTAACAATTGGAGAATGAGATGCTCATATTACCTTACACTCCATTATATATTTGTTGGAACATATGGACAGAGAGGAATCTAGCAATTTTTTAAAATAGGGATCCCTCGATACAGAAAGTGGCCTTCCTGTCGACCTTACACGCTGATGAGCATAGGAAACCTACCAAACAAAAGTATTTTAGGACAAAGACTGTGAAATGGGTGTGGGATGGGCCAGTAGGTTGGTTCGATGGTGCAGTGGCTGCAACAGGGAACAACAGTGGAGTAGGTGGAATTCTCAAGATCAATGAGTTCAAGACTATCCATTGGCTAATTAACTGTGGTCCGGGGACTAATAACCGATCAGATTTGATGGGAGCTTGGGCTCTACTAACCCTAGCCTCTCGCCTTACTATCTCAAATATCTCGATCATGGGGGATTCTAAGATAGTAATTGACTGGTTATGTGGAAAGGTTTGCTTACAGGTGATAGCATTGGTATGCTGGAAGGAAAGACTCACAGAATTGATACAAAAATTTCAAAGCATTTCATTCAAGCATATTTTTCGGGAAGATAATTCAGAGGCGGATAGATTATCTAAAATGGACATGATAAAAAATCCAGCATCGATCGAATACTTTCAAGTTGAAGCTGGCCATGAAGGGCCTCACCAGTTCTTAAATTTATATTAGTCCTCTGAGTGTATTAGTGATCAACAAGCATGTTATTGTTGTTTTTGCAAAGGGACAGACTGCTAGGTGTTTCCCAATCGGAAGCCTCTTACTGTTGTGCTGAGGAGATTCTATGAGATGGGAATCTCTCAGTTTATGCAACAGAGATGGACATCATCCATTTTTTCTCTTCCTGTGTGTGGCATGGGAATTTTTAGGGGCTCTGGGAATCTTGAAATCTGTTTGTATGGTAACAGTTTATGTAACAGGGTCGGACAGTGTCCTTTTCTCTCTTTCCAGGCGTGGCATGGGAAGTATTAGGGGCTTTGGGAATCTTGATTTCAATCTGTATTGTAACACTTTATATTTCTATAATATACAACATCTTTTTTGGTGGAAAAAAAAATAAATGACACATGGATTCACGCGTAGAAGTTAATCGTTTCATATTGTCTCAACAATCTAAAACAGTTAAATTATGGAAGAAGACGTGCAAATATTTACTCATCTTGGTCTTTTCGTTTTCATTATAATGTGAACTGATAATTTTATGGTAAAGAGAATTTTGGCTACAATGAGAACAAATTGAATTATGAAATATCTGCAAGTATATGTGTAGTTGTTCCAGGAAAACTAATAGTAAAAAGCAAGTTTCAAAGAAATTTAAAATTGATTATATTTTTCCTCCAGATAAAAAAAAATGATAACTTGACGCGATTATTTAGAATATAATATTCTTTTTTATTTATTTGTTTGAGATATTTTGAAAAAATTCCTAGGATCATGTGTAAAGTTACAAATAATCTCAAATATCTCATCTCTACAATATTTCCACGGATGAGATTTTTTTCCCCTAAGATGACAAAATGAAACAGACAATACAAGAAAATAAGCTCCAGCTAAACAAGAAAATCAAGAAGATCAAGAATCATAATAGATTCGTACAATAAAACAAGAAAACCAAAAAGATCAAGAATCATAGCAGACTCATACAACAACCAAAACTCACTACTACGTTGAGGTTTACAACTAACACTTTCTCTCACTACTACATTGAGGTTTACAACTAACACCCTCTTAAACTCAATGTTTACAGACATCAACACTAATAATGCCTAAGGGCTGCATTTGGAAATCAAAAAATGAATTTACCCAATAGCTTTAATTCAGAAATGCAGATGTGTGCTCGTCTATGTCTCAGCTAGGTTTAAATACATAACAACAAAACTAGACTTCAATTTTTCACTTAATTTGGGTTTCTTCTTTGGTCATTTTTTTCATTTTGGCCTTGATACTGAAAGCTCTATGCTTTTCCTTTTTCCTTTGTCGCTGCAACTTCATATTCAAAATTTGATCAGGATGCTTATGCCTATTTCTTTCATCTTCTTCTGCAGCAAATTTGTTTTTAATAGAGGGTTGGTGCCACCTCTGCAAACTATCACCAATGTCCTTCATAGCTTGGGATACACAATCAACGCACTACTTCCACATTAACTAAAAAAAAATATGATTTCTTCAAAACTCCATTGCATGAAGACGGTTTCAAACTAGTCTTCATTGAAATCCTCATCCATGTCTTCATCTTCTACTTCTGGCTGCTCACCTGCATACTCAAGCAACTTGTCAATCTGATATAAAAAATTATAACAGGAACCATATTGGTTCTCTTCTTTTTGTGCTTTTCTGAGAGCCCTCTTTGTTTTTGCAACCAAATTTGTCTCCCTTGCAGATATGAGGCAGTCAACATCATTATCATCATCATAAATTGAATGTTCAATCTATTTCAAATCTGCATCAACAACATTATTTTCTGCTCCAACTGCTTCCTTGGCAGCCATAAGTGTAGTAGTTTGAATGCTACTATCATCAAACGGTCTTTCAAGCATTGCTTCCGCAGTCACCAAATCATCCACTTGGTTTTAAATGCCAAGTAGGCTTCCTCCTCCAAACATCAATTCATCAACTTTCTTTTTCTCGTAGATCTGCTTCAGACACAGATGCTTCTTCCAGAGTGACAACATTCAACAAATTGTTGCTTCCTCTTTCACTGTACTCTATTTCCAGAATACTCCAAACTTCTTTCAAAGATGTTGTTGTTGCAACATTCTGCAACATACTGTCATCCAAGGCTTATTGGATGATCTGCAATGCTAATGCATCCCTTTAATGATCATGTAGATTATTATAACAGTCTACAAGACACAAAAAAGAATTCATTCTAACTGACCAACATTCAAAATTCTTATCATTATACTGTGGTGGTAATGGTAGATTCATGCTCATGCTACTCCAAATATCATCAATTTGTCTCTGGTCTTCTTTCTGTGGGGGATCCTCGGGAACAACTAGAACCTCTCCATTTGTCTTTGTGAAATATGTTGCCATTGCTTTGTTGTTCTCTCTTCAAATATGTTTGGGATCTCTTCTGGACTTCTTGAGTCGCTTTGTTGACCCATGACAACGTTTCTTGGTTGTTCATTTACCAATTTGATCACACTTGTGGATAAACCATTCTATCTCGTCACTTGTACACTAAATGATGCGTAGATTCTAGATCCTCAATTTGAAACTTATGACTCTATTTTACTCTTTTCATGAAGAAAATACATAGCCAAAAGAAATTGTTGTAGGATCACAGAACTGTAAAAAAGTTAGATCTACAGGAAATTTCATGTTTCCTGGTATGGATCTTGTTGTATCTGACTATCTGAGCACAAGATCTTACAGAGTCGGAACTCCAATTTGTGTTCTTTATCCACTGTAGCCCTTCTTAATGGAGAAAACCAAGCGCTCCAAGGATTTCCTTTTATAAAAAAAAAATAAACGTTAAACCTTCATATGACCAAGTGCTGAGAACCAGGTGCTCTAGGGCTTTGGGCTCCAGGTGTTTCGAGACTTTCTACCCTTCTTATCTCTGAATACACCATATGAGAACTGTCGAACAATAGGTAGTAATATCAACGGTCTTCAACAAGCACCGAGGTCTGCAACTCAAATTTCGTTATTTCGGGCTTCGATGATTTTTGTTGATCGCACCAACACACACAACACTCTCAAAATGTTGATCGCCGAAAGAGGGGATACCAGATGGCTCCTATTCCTCCACCAAATCAATGTCTCTATGCCTCCTTTGCACTTCGAGCTTCAACGATTTTTCCACAACACATTTTCACAAATCTGTTGAATCGGCGAATACTTCCAAGTATTAAATCGATGGTCCTCAAACTTCGACAGATGGACGGTTCATATTTCTTATCTTTGGGCTTCAATAGTTTCTTTTGATTGTTCACACAGTATGATCCTTTGTAACCACCGACGTCGAAATTCCAAAACGGTTGAGCGCCGAATGGTAACAAAAATCGACGACCCACAACGCTCAGCCAACCGACGACCGAGATGCTTTTCGGGACTTCAGGAGTTTTCTCCCTTTCTTATATCCAAACTATGGGATCTGTCTCCACGTGTCCTCCTCCAACGGACGATTAGGATGGACTTCAGCCTTCAGGCCTTCCCGTATGCCGACTCACGCTAACCTCTGGAGTGTCGAATCTCCAGAGTGATGTAGGCTTGATCCAACGGTTCAAATTTTTTCTGGAACGAGTGGTCAGGATCCACTTCGGTGCTTCGGCCTTTAGGGATCTTTCTGTCACTGCTTGACAGTTATCCCAGAGTGTCAGATCGTCGAACTGTCGGATGACTTCAACGTGTCCAGTGTGATCAACAACTTGGGTTTACTCCGGCTCTTCAAAGCTTCGGGCAACTAGTAATCCTTACTGCCTGTGCTCTAATACTTCGAAGTATGAGATTGTCGAATACAGGGATCGTCTGACACGTGTCTCCTAGATCCAATGGTCCAGAGTTACTTCGGCTCTCCAAGACTTTGAGAATCTAGACACCTTCTCGCCCAAAATTCTTCGAAATGATACACCTCTGGATTGTATGATCTGCTGGCATGCGTCCTCTGCTTGGATCGACGGACATGATTTTTTCCGGGATTTGGAACTTCGAGAGATTTCGACTCCTCTGCGACCTTTGCACGAAATATGCCAAATATTTGAAGTTCGAAGGACTTCGGGGGTTAAACCCTGCACACATTTTCTTGATTTGACGACTATTGTTGCTCTCACCCAAATCTAACGACCGAGATCTATTTGGCTCCTCTGTGTGCTCCTCATCCTATCTGGGCTTGATTTGACAGCCCAGATCTGTTCCCACGACCAATCTAACGGCTGCTATAGCTTCTCCTGTACTACTTCTGCATCTTCCTCCTGAAGGAATGATTCCACGAATTCTTAGACGCTTCATCTTTGAATCTCCTTCTGCAAGGCTGCCTCCTTGCGTTGAGATGTCTCCGGTGCTCTTTTAGCGGACTGCTTCAGTGCTCCTTTAGCAGACTGCTCCAACGCTCCTTTAACGAACTCTGGATTGCTTTACAGGCTCTGTGAAAAGTCTTACCTCCCGCGCTCTAATACCATGACAAAACTATAAATGAAACAGACAATACATAAGAGATAGATCTAGAATAGGAAAATGCAAAGCGCGTATTCATGAAAGGAAAACAACTGAGCTAATTAAACTCCAACTAAACAAGAAAATCAAGAAGATCAAGAATCCTAAAGACTCGTACAACAACCACAACAATTGACAGTTTACAATCACTACTACATTGAGGTTTACAACTAACATAAGATTGAAAGAATTTAGAGGAAAAAGGTTATGTGCACAGAAAGTACAATTTGATATGAACGACACTGGTATACAGAACATTGATAGTCGTGATTAAATTAATCTACTTGACAAGACTCTGCCCCTGCGGCGTGCCGTCTAACTTATTATGTTTGTCTTTTCGGTTATCGAGAAAAAGTTAAGTCAGAAAGAATTTAGAATAGAATACATTATATTAATCGTCACCGGATCAAATGTGTCATGAGCAATGGAATACATTTTATTAAAATGCTCACGAGATCAAATGATCTTGATTTATGGATGGAGGAGGGATCAAATTAGAAACCTTAATTTTCTTTCGAAACCTTAGTTGTCGTTCACATCTTTGGAACTAATTTGAAGCCTTGTAGACATTGCGAGACTTTCTTTTCAGTATTTTAAAAAAGTAAATTAAATCAATAAAATAGGGATCAAATTTGAAATTTTCAATGTCTTTGCGAGACGGAATCAAATTTATAACCTTCAATTTTCTCCAATTGTTTTTATAATTTAAAAATAAATAAAATTGACAAGTCAATTAAAGTGAAAGAAATATCCTTTCATAATTATTTAAGTGAAAGAAATATCCTTTCATAATTTTTTTTTTATAATTTAAAAAGAAATAAAATTGACAGGTCAATTAAAGTGAAAGAAATATCCTTTCATAATTATTAAAGTGAAAGAAATATTCTTTCATAATTTTTTAAAATGAAATGTAATTAAATTTTGGTTTATATAAGGTGATGCTTCTTCCATATAAAATATGAACAAACAATACACTGATTAGGATGAATTATTTAAGGTATATGCTCAACTTTTTAGAATATTGTAAAAAAAAGAAAAGATGGAATTATTTTTTTAACATTTTATATAATTTATAAAAAAAAAAACATTTTTTTCTAATGGATTTTTTTCAAATAAATTTGCAGAATTATAAATAATAATAAGTTTATATATATAAATCTATGAATTTTATAATTATGTTTTATATAAAAATAAAATGAATAAAAAATAGAAAACAATATGTTTTCCTTAGAAAGTGTATATAGTTTAAATCGACATGTAAAGCTTATTGACAATCATTAAAAGATAATAATAGGGAATTGAAAAATGAACATGTTTTTTTTATGTAGCTTGAATGTCCACTAACTAATCCAACATGTAAGGAAAATAGACAACCCCACCTATTTGTTTTAATTCACAGAAACATACATGCATTACTTTTACATATAAAATAGAAAGCATGAAAAACTCTCTGCCCTAACATATTTCAAAAAGAAACCCATAGCAACAAAACATTCTTTGAAGGGTAGAGGATACATTTTCCTCTCCGAGATATAATGAAAGCCTTTAAACCCATTCCCTTTGTGCAAAACCACCTAATGACACTTCAAACACTACTTGAAGGTGGAAGACCCCACAGAGAGGCTCATGTCATTGTTGGAGGCCTTATTCACATCGTTTGAGGCCTAGAAGGTTCATTTTCCCATGTAAGGATTTTGTTTTTGTTTTTTACCATAGTTTAGGTATAATGTACATATGGAGGATAATATGAGATAACTAGAGGTGTACCGAAGAGGATAATGGATGTAAAGTGACCATAATCATGGAAGACACCTGTTGGCACAGGAGCAGACCCAAGGTTCAATGCTACAACAACGCACCAAAAAAACCTTAACTACCGGCCCTTTCAGCAACACCTGCGAAGCAGATGAAGTCTCACCCGAGGTAGAGGCAGGGGTAGTTGCAGAACTCAGATGTTTGCAACCTTAGCTGGGACACAGACTTGTGATTATAACACTTAACAAAGCACTTAGAAGTTAATCTTCATCAATATTCAGTCTTATTATACTTTGCAGATAGCATAGAGCATCGCAACATTTACTTAGATCTAAGATCTTTCAGCACTTAGTAACAGTAAACAGATTAGATCATGTAGATCAGCACTAAGCATATTCATACATATCATAGCTAACATTCATTCATAGCTCATAAGCACAAAGCATAAATATATCTATCTAAACACATCAAAACACTTAGCAAAGGAAGAGACAAGCACATCAAGTCGAGGCACAGAGCACAACACACAGATTTACCGTGGTTCACCCCCACCCTGGGGCTACATCCACAAAGTCTTCTTCTTTATTAATTTCTTCAATCGGTTACAGCACAAAGCCTCCAAACCTTATTGCGCACAGGACAAAAGATTTGCGTAGCTCGCTAGATCCTTCTTCCTTGCCTTACAACACAAAGCCTTCTACAGTCTCTCACAGGGACTTGCACTTAGCTCTGCAAGTCTTACACAAAATGCACAAAGCCTTACAATACTTGATCACACAGATCCAACTCTTAGCACTTTTAGCCAACTTGCACTAAGCAATCACCAAGTGCACTAAGCAACAACTTCTACTATTTCTTACATCTCCTATCTATTTATACATTACAAAAGTGGGCCTAAGCATGGGTGAACCCACGGGCCGATATCCCTTCCCCATTACATTAACCGAAAACCCTAAAAGGACCCAAAAACGGGTCTAGCTTCCATGATTTTCGCTTCGCATTGTGCTCCATCTTTGACAAGTTGTCGAAGTCCCAAAAAGGGTCAAATATGACCAGGTGTTCCTCAAAACTTGGTCAAGGGACAACAGGCCCCCAACACTCATCTGTGACTCGTCCCGAGTCACTCAGGTTTGGGTAACTCTGCCTCAAAGGTCTCGAGCTTGGCTCGAGCTGCTTCGACTTGTCTCTGTGCTACTACTTCTTGCTTAGAAAACTCTTGAACAACTGCTTCGCTGATAGGTCCTTCCAGTTGTTGCTTGATTGTACCAACTACTTGTTCGAGTAGTGTTCCTTGGCCTTCAACTTCTTCAAACAATAGGTAGGCCACCTCCTGGCCCGGCTGGAGTTTCTGGGTGACTTCCATCACTCTGTTCTGCGTGGTAAGAACGAGTTGATGGGTAGTGTGTTGTTCATGGAATCTCTTCATCCTCTCAATGGGTAACAGGAGCTTGAGCTACGCCTGTACTGTATCGGCTTGTTGCTTTGCTTCCTGGAATTGGGACTCCAGTTTCTTCAACTCTGGGTCTTCAGATAGTTTTTCATATATCTGTGCGCTTAGGCTACTTAGTTGTTTACATTCTGCAACAAGTGTTTTAATCCTCTTGACTGCGTTCTGAGCATACAATTCTCGTTGGTCGTGCACTTCTTGCGAAGTCTGTGGTATGGTCTAAATCTCTAATCCACGACCCTTTGTTGAAGTTACTGAATAACTTCAACCAGCTTCGTCACTTGGTGCTCTATGGGCTCTTCAATCTTCTACTCAAAGCCAGTCATAGAGCGAAATGCTTTGTTGACTGCTTCTTCAATTCCTATATGCTTTGCGAGAAACTCCTCTTTCTCTTTTTGGATCTTCGCCCTGTCTTCTTCAAATTTTGCTTGGAGAGCATTCTTCTCTTGTTGTGCGGTTCAGTGTTGTTCAGTAAGTTCCTCCTGTGCTTTCTTTAGGGCCTGGGTGGCCTGCGCTTTTTCTTCCTGAGCACGTTGAAGGCATACTTTGACTGTATCATCAATATTGCAGAGTTGAACTGATTCATCTCCCTCTTCTGTTGTTCTTCTGGCAGAGGTGCAGTAGAGGTTGATCGGCTAGACTAGAGTGTTTGTTGTACTCCCTGGAGTGCGATCTCAATTTTCCTATACATTTGTTCCTGCTTCACCTCTTGCTTCTCTATGATTTCCTTTGAAGCATCATTGACCATTGCAACAATGAAATCAAAATCATCCAACGTGAGGGCAGTTCGCATCTTCATTACAGGGGTTCTTGGTTTCTTTCTAGAGGAATATTTCAGAGGTGAGACCTTCCTTTTCTTTGATGAGTCTTCTTCATCCCGAGGCGGTGGTACTTCGACTCTTTGGGTTTTTGTACCTTCTTTGTCATCACCTGCTTCATCTCGTGTAATGGAAGTCATCCTTACAGATAGGTTGTCAACATCCTGGACTTCTTCAGTCTTCTTCATCGACTTTTCTTTCTTTGTCTTACTAGGCCTAGGTGTATCCTGCGCAGTTATAGGGCTGTCGATGTAAAAAATTTCTGCGGGGTCTGCTGGAACAAGGAGGTCCCCCGACCATTCTTTGGTGATCTCTTCCAGGTCTTCTTTCGTCAGCTTATAATAGGACTAAAGTTGTTCCTAGTGCTTATCAGTGCATGGGGTTAGGTATATAAAGTGGTGGTCCATGCTAAACTTTATCAAAGGTCGGAATCTATGTAAAGTGTTAGGGGGTTATGCGTGGTTCGCTCCTTATGGATGCTTTCAATTGGTTATAGTATGTGTGGAAAAAGGCATTTGATTGCCATTGCTTGCTCATGTCGTTCGAGTACCACAATGTCTTGAACTTCGTGGCTAATGGCTCAAAGGGGTCCAGTTCCGGGAAGGTTGCGCCTTCCTGTAGCTCCCATGCAACAAAACTGATCAGTATCAGGAGCCAGCTAAAATGGAATTCATGCCCCTCATCCTGGGATTCTCTGCAGTCAATCTCCAATTGATTCACCGGGTACTTCGCCCAGTTCATTTGTAGTCCCTCGACGCACTTTCCTGCGAGGTCAACTACAAAGCTATATACTTGTGTTGGTCGATTCTTGCGTACCAACCTCCCTACGATTAGTTGGCATGTGAGGCGCACTATGCCACTTTCAATGGAAGCTACCTTGTAGCCTATCGCGCCTTTCTCAACATTGTCATAGGCTTCTTTGATCTTTTGCACAAGAGCGCAGTCTGCGGTCTTTCTAGGATAGTACTCATGGGGATCAGGGCCCTACATGCTAAGCCCGATGATCCTATTGATCATCGCCGGATCAATAGTTATGTGACAGTCTAACCACATGTATCCTCCGTGGTAACTTGCTAGCAGTAGTTTTAGACAAGCATTCACCTCCCGGTGTCTGTCGAAGTGCAGTACTTTCATGATGTTGAGCAAAGTAGATTGCCCGAGGTTCATCGTCCATTTCTGAGGGATGAGATTCAAATTCTTTCCCTTAGTTCTTGTCAAGTAATTATACAGGGCGAGCATGTTGTAAGTTTTACGGTCCCCCAAGTTGAAGTCACAAAACTTCAACGTTGTAACCTTGTCTTGATATGCACGGTAGGTGAGCAGTCCTTTCGGTAGGTATGCAATGACTAGGGTGTATTCAAAGTCTCTAGGGACACTGCCCCTGTTAATCTCACCGCTCATAGGGGATATGTAAGCTGGTAGGATGGATGGCACTAACTTGGCGTTGGCTATGTCGTCCTTATGCTTAGTTCTTCTTTCTACGCCAACTCGAGATGTTCCTGCTCAAGCAGTTGACGAGGAGGCTTGCACACTTCCCATCGATGATGCTTGGAATCCAATGGACATTCTTCTTTCCAAAATGGTTCTCTCAGTCATTAAATCAAGAAGGACCTCTGTGACGGATTCCTCAAGTTCAATGAGCTCGTCGGACATACACACTCAGGAAAGATAATCGGGGTCACAATGATATCAAAATGCTACACTAGGATGAACAATCTGCTTGCAATGATCACTGTGGACAATCACTAGTTCTACGGGCTTCGATTTCTCAATTGGCAAAAGTGTTCTTCGGGCACGGTGTGGTGAGCTAAATAGGAAATTTGTCGATGGTCTGCTTGCAACGGGTATGAAGATTTCATGAACGTTGATCCATTCTTTATGGTGTGGTCCAATGGTCTGGTAGTGATCTTTTAATGCTTTTCTGCCCATTCGGGCGGAAGTCGAACGGTTCTATCACTCCAACGACTATATTTCTTCGCCACGACGAAGTGCCATATGTCGTTGTTCTGGTATCCCGGCGAAGATCAATTCCTGTGATTTTTCCTTCTGCGAAGTTCCCTGTGGAATCTTCTGTAAATTTTTGGTCTTGTCTCTCTTATTACTTAGCTTCCTATTCTTCTTCCCAGTGAGCTTCATCTCGATCATCCTTTTTTCATTCATATCCTTATCCTCTCTCGACATAGTCACTTCACGATGTTGAGATTCTTTCTTGAAATCCAAGGGTAATACACCTTCATCATATGGATTAGGTATTTCGGACTTCTATGGTTCCTCTAATGTGATTATAGCTTCAACATCCAAGTCCCTGGTGTTTAATAGCTTAGATCTGTTCTCTTGTTCTTCCATCAAGTAGGCGATCTTTCTAGTCATAAATTCCATGAGTTCTTGCTTCTTTTGTTCTAGGGCTTCCTTTTCTTCTTTTCTTTGGATTTGGTCTTTTTCAATCCAGATCTTGCCTAACAAATATGAAAATGGGGCATAGTCCTCAATAAATTTAATAACTTCGAATTCTTACTCCGTCAAAGATCCATGGGTACTCATAGCTATCCGCGTAATCCTACCACATAGGGTTACCATTTTTCCTTTAAACAATCCTATTTTTCCTAGTGAAGGGACCATAGCAGGCCTTCCTAGGGTTTCCCAAGTACTTTTTGTCATAATGTTCATCTGTGTTCTCTCATCTAGAGCACAGTCAATGTCGAAGTCTCCTATTCTTACTTCAATTTTCTCCTTTTCTTTGAAGATCTCTGACAAACTGACATCTTTATGTTCATTAAGGGTTTCTTTCATTTTTAGCAACATAATCTCTGATTATTTTTTGGGTTCTTCTATAATCTTAGTCTCTTGATCTCCTTCAGGGTTTGCTTGCTCTCCATTCAACTTTTCAAGTCTAGCAATCATTCTAGGGAAATTCAGTACTTCATGGTCCATAGCCTTACAATATAGGAAACTAGGGTTTCTCCCAGGGCATTCCTTAGCAAGATGTCCTGGTCTTCTGCAACTGTAACAAAGAGTTAATCCTCTCTTTCTCTTCAATGATCCCCAAATTTTATTATATTGTGCACTATGATCATAATGGAGAACCTGCAAAAATTTATTTCTAGGATCCTGCATCCATTGGTTAGTCCAAAAATTCTTTCTATGCATAGGTATAACATATCTATCATTATTCTTATCAGATCTATTCATATCAAACGTTCTGTCATCTAATAATGCCCTAGTTTTCAAGCTAGGACAAAATCTATCAAGCATACCTAAATCCATACTTTAGAAACAAAAAATTTCACCTCTTTTACTTCTACAGGGCATAAAGCTTCCATATCTAAGGACTTTTAACTATTCTTAGATCTTACCGTTGAGGCACAATTTGCAACAACAGAGCTTACAGAGCTTACACAAAGTTCTTAACAACAGAGCTTACAGATCTTACTTCTTTTCTTCAGTATCACCCTCTTTTCTTGCAGATCTGACTTCTTTCCTTCAGATCTGTCCTTCCTTCTTCATCACAGAGCTTTTTAGATCAAGTGGATCACTGTGCACTAGGGCATAGATCCATGCACATGTATTTTACAATTTCAGGACAAATCTTTACACAAATCTTCTTCTGCGTAGTTCCTAGCAATCACAGTTTCAATCCTAGCAACGGAACCATTTGTTGGCACAAGGGAAGACCCAGGGTTCAATGCTACAATAGCGCACCAACAAAACTCTAACTACCGACCCTTTCAGCAACACCTGCGAAGCAGATGAAGTCTCACCCGAGGTAGAGGTAGGGGTGGTTGCAAGACTCAGATGTCTACAACCTTAGCTGGGACACAGACCTGTGATTATAACACTTAACAGAGCACTTAGCAATTAATCTTCATCAATATTCAGTCTTATTATACTTTGTAGATAGCATAGAGAATTGCAACATTTACTTAGATCTAAGATATTTCAGCACTTAGTAACAGTAAACAGATCAGATCTTGTAGATCAACACTAAGCATATTCATACATATCAGAGCTAACATTCATTCATAGCTCATAAGCACAAATCATAAATATATCTATCTAAAAACATCAAAGAACTTAGCAAAGGAAGAGACAAGCACATTAAGTGGAGGCACAGAGCACAACAAAAAGATTTACCGTGGTTCACCCCCACCCTAGGTCTATGTCCACAAAGTTTTCTTCTTTATTAATGTCTTCAATCGGTTACAACGCAAAGCCTACAAACCTTATTGCGCACAGGACAAAATATCTACGCATCTCGCTAGATCCTTCTTCCTTGCCTTACAACACAAATCCTTCTATAGTCTCTCACAGGGACCTGCACTGAACTCTACAAGTCTTACACAAAATGCACAAAGCCTTACAATACTTGATCACACAGATCCAACTCTTAGCACTTTTAGCCAACTTGCACTAATCAATCACCAAGTTCACTAAGAAACAACTTCTATTTTTTCTTACATTGCCTATCTATTTATACATTACAAAAGTGGGTCTAAGCGTGGGTGAACCCACGGGCCGACATCCCTTCCCCATTACATTAACCCAAAACCCTAAAAGGACCCAAAAAGGGGTCTAGCTTCCACGATTTCCGCTTCACGTTGCGCTCCATCTTTGACAAGCTGTCAAAGTCCCAAAAACGGTCAAATATGACCAAGTGTTCCTCAAAACTTGGTCAAGGGCCAACAACACCCACTATGTAGTTAGATGAAATAATATAATAATGCATGGTAGTTAGCATAGACTCCAAAATATACTCATGAGTAAGTATATATACCTATGAATATTTTTATATTACGATATGTTCAATGTTGGATGTTATTGTATTGTAGCAAGCATGGCTTGTAGAGTGATTCTCTCTATAAGGAGTATTTGATAGTGTTCCCCAATATTAATGGTTCCTCTATATTCATATGTTTTTTATGGTGTAAATGTATTTTTGTATTTATAAAGTTAAGAGTTATTTATCAAGGTAAGTGTTTCTCTTCTATCTATTATCTACCAAATTTTACTACAAGTATTGTACCTAGGGAGGTACCTTAGGGGATAATGAATTTAATGTAGTTATGATCATGGAGTATTAGGTCCACTATATAGTTAGAGGAAATAATATAATGATAAGGGATAGTTAGCATAGACTCCTATGAATACCCATGAGCTACTATAAATAGACGAGTAAAATGTATTAATATATATTGAATGTTAGATTATTTTTCTTGTAGCAATCATGGATTGTAAAGTGAATCCTTCCATAAGGAGTACTTGATGGTGGTACCATACCACAAGATTTCTTCTCTATATTCTTTTGTTGCTTGTAGTGTGAATTCATTTGGTATTTTTTATGCTAAGGGTTTATTTCTAAATTTTAAATGTTATATATTGTTTACAATTCAATTTAAGGTTTGAGGATCATTAAAAGTGGTACTGGGGCTCTTTCTTGGCCAAAAAAGCAAAAACATTTTTTCCTCTCGTAGTTTTTAAGGAAAAAAGAGGATAGCGGTATTCAAATCTATTTCTGGTTTTTTGGGTAGAATATAAAGAAACCAACAATATATATAAGTTGTTCTAAAAATATATATAGTTTCCATAAATAAATCATCTAAACTAAAGTCCAAAAAGTGAAGATATCATTGATTTAAAATTATATATACTTTTAGGGTTTTTCAGTGATGTTTGCATGTGTTGCGAAGTAGATATATTTTGATAGACTACCCATATTTATGTCGAACCAATACCGATGGATGTATAATATTCAAGGCATTTCATAATTATGTTCATAACAAAGATTCTAAGAAATATTGAAGGTGTTATGATGATTTAAATTTTCCTACCTTAGTACCCTAGCCACATAAAGAAACTCCCTTGAAAAGTAAGTTATTTCTTCAAAACCCTACTTTCATTTTTGGGTTTTCACAAGGAAGATGCATTTACAAGAAAATTTGATGGTCCTAATACTAAAGAATAGATAAAATAGATAAAATCAAAAGGTGTTGGAAAGAGAAATTGTACCTTTATTTAAAATATTAAGCAACTATATGGGGTGAGTCATTTTATTGGCCATAAATATTCAAATTTCCAAATGAAGAATATATGAAAGAATATATTTAAATAGATGGCCTCATGGCACGATGATGGATACATAGAGAACTAGGGGTCTATCTTCATGTGACAACATCTTATTATAGGTTCATGTATTCCTTCAATAGAAATGTAATGTTGTTATCTTTATAAACCCTAGTAGCAAGCATAATTTCATGTGAATTTCATCAATGTTAACTTGGATGACAGATTACAAGTCTCAGGAAACCATATCTGTTAAGAACCAAATATCAATATAACATAGAAAAACCTCAGAAAAAGTACTCAACGCCTTGAAAAAGAGATAATTTCAGATAATAAGCCTCTTCGAGGGGGCAACCTCCTTTTACCCCACTTAAATGTTCAAGTACAAGAT
>ML790064.1:139352-181609 GCA_009831015.1 Picea engelmannii
ATGATTTTAGGGGCTAAATTTCGCTCATGGGCTAATTTTCCATGGTTTTTCCAAAAATGAGATTCGCTATTTTAAAAATGATTCGCCCAAATTCTATAGGATAAAATTATTTTACCTTAAAAATCGCCAAAAATTTATAAAAAAACTATATAAAATCTTTAGAAATTTGAATATTTTTACAAAAATATCGCTAATAATTTATAATTGGCATATGAAGGATTAGTAAGATTCACCAAGGTTTCTACATTTTAAAATAAATTTCCATCCTTAAAATCATCCCTTAGTAAAACTCTCAAGGAAACACTCAATTGAAAAGGCTCTTGCTTAGATAACAAGTTTGTTCATTAGAGGCTCATGAAATGAAGAGATGAACTCAGATCTTGTTTCATGTAGCAATATCAATTAACAATCCCACACATCCATCAAACTTTGGTTAACTAAATATCAATATGAAGAAATGAAAATGGAATTATCTACTCTGTTCAGTTTCTAACCATTTACTCACACTGATTCGAAATCAACTAAATTTGTACTGTACTTAAAATGAATTTAAAATCATTTGAAACACTCAACTATTAAGTTTTCACACTTACACAATTAACTCACAGCACACAAAGACATGTACAAGGAGGTTTACCTTGGTTGGGGCGGTGGGCCCTTGTCGAACCAACAAGGTACCTCTAAAGAGATTCCAAACTAAAGCACTTTACTCGTTCCCATGAATTGCACAAAACAACATTCACATTCCTTCAATTGATTAAGTGAATCAGAAAGTTCAACATTTCATTTCCCATCATAACAACATACATCCTTCTCCAAGAACCAATATTACAGCATAATAAATCCCCCCACTCAGACCTATGAGCTATTATTTATACATAAAATCCATGGAGGAATGGATGAAACCGAATCCCCAAACTAAGAAAACAATTTTCACAATTTTAGGATAAATCCCACAAATCTATATTTTTTTATCAATTTTGGCAGATTTGAGTTAGGGCTCCACCCATATCTCCCAAACCAATTCTAATTTTGAAAATTTTCTCACAGTTTACTCAATTTTCCATATTCTAGACAAAACCCATATCTTCGAATTTCTAGTTTGTATACCATATGCACGAAAATTGGGCACAAGTTGGCAGTTTGAGATATTTGGTAATTTTGGTTGAATCATTCCCCTTGAGCTGGAGGTCCACACGTGCATGCTGGGTGAATTATGACGCACTTGTCCACATGTAAGCATCATTCTAGACAAAACCCATGTGCCCCATTTTCGTCTAAAAACATTCCAAAATCACGAATTATGTCTAGTACGGGAATGTTGTAGACAGGGTTTTAGTACCGGATCAACACAGTCACGACCATGAGTACCAGATCAGGTGCAAGGGAAGTACCGGATTAGGTGTAAGACTGGTACTGGATGCAGTGTTGAATTTGTTGGTACCGGATGCAATGTTGTGTGGGTACCAGAATAGGTGGAACCTTGGTATCGGAATAGGTGGAGCCTTGGTACCAGAATAGGTGGATCCTTAATACCGGAATAGACTGGGTACCGGAATAGGTGGAACCTTGGTATTGGAATAGACTGGGTACCAGAATAGGTGGAACCTTGGTATTAGAATAGACTAGGTACTGGATCTCGCCATAGTTTCAGTACCAGATCACGCTATAGTTGTAGTACCAGAATAGTGAGGTACCAGATCAAGCTGCTTAAGAGTCAAAGTGATTAGGATCATACATAATCAAGAATTTGATTGATATAACTCAAGAAAACAAAACAAATCATGTCTTAATCATGAGTTACCTCTCTATGCATATGGACAAGGTCATCAAGTGTATTCGTGGAGGAAACAATCAATTATATACACATAAAAAAGGTAAAATAGGCTCAGATAGAGGGTAATATAGGGTAATAAAGGTGTCAAAATGGAGACTCAACAATGTGCAATGTCTAGTCTAGTACATACCATTGCATACATCAAACTTCCAACTGCACTCGCATATGGAACACAAGACATGTCCTCCTCCTCTTCTTGTGTCTTGGGACACTGATCCACAAATAAATTTACACCAACATGAATAGGGACCTTGATTGGTTTACATTCATGAATATTAAACCTTTGCAATATTGTATCGATATATTTTCTCTAATTTAACCATAGTTTCCTCTTTTTCCGATCTCTTTTAATTTCCATGCCCAAAATAAAATTTGAAGCACCGAGATCCTTCATCTCAAATTTAGAGGATGTTGGGACTCAGAAATTTTGTATTTCCATCCACCTTTCCCTTCATCATTCTTCACATTTCATCGCCCCATTAACCTTTCATGATACCATTTTCATAATTAAATATGGGTTTAACCTTATTATTTTCCAAATCATTTATTTTAGTATTAAAAGGGAATTTGTGATTAAATATTAGAAAATCGACATGTTTTCATATATACCTCAAAAATGTGTGAACTTTATCATGTATAGGAATATGTGAAGGATTAATTCAAAAATACTTCTCGAATAATTCATCCACCATTTCAAGATTTGAGGAGATAATTCAAGCCTATTCCAAGGAGAAGATCATGGAGATTTGGTTTTCATATCTTATCCAAGATATATGAGAGATATGTGTGAGGATTTGAAGGGATTATATTTTGTTATAATGGGAAATGGGTTGAGAGAAAAGTGGATCTGTAATTATGAGATGTTTATCTCCTTTTCAAAGCTCTCATGTATAAAAGAGAGTGCTCTCCTTTCATGAGGGGGGAGAGAATTATTATTATGTAGATTAGAGGAGAATTATTATGATAAGATAGGTTCTTGAGGAGAATTGTTATGATGTAGATTGGATTCATGAAGAGACTCCTTTTGTAAACCTACTTGTTGAAGATTAATTCAAGTTTGAATTCAGTGATTTTGTCTCTCGTAGAAGTTAGCATCTGTTGATCTAAAGATTCCATGTTGGCATCGGCAAGGGCCACCGATCCATCTTGGTAAGCTTATTGTAAATTGTTAGTGTGGATTTTCATTTCATGTATTTGTTATTTTGATTTCATGTTATTTTGTCTATTCAAATTTTTTGCAAAGTGTGGTAATGTAGGAACAGTTGGATCTTCGTATTTCACCATACATGAGCTTTAATGGAGCATCCCACTTGTTAGTTTAGTTTCTCCAAGAGATAGAATCAAATTTCATATTTTCTTTTCATAAGCCATCAATGAACAGTTCCATCACCTGAGCAAGAGCTTTTGTTTGTTTATGAATTTTTCTTTCCATCTTTCGAATTGTGTGAAGATTGTTATTTTTAAAAGTGTGTTGGTTTCTAAATGGTTTTCTTATATAAGCTATACTAAACAGACATAGGAACCTATCTATTATCAGCACATATAGTGCATCGACTCTACTGATTACGAATATCGGTTGCTAATTTATGTTTGGTAATATATTATGCATATAATTGCACCAACAGAGGACAATTGAGTTTTCACATCCTGGATAATCTCCTTATTGTTTCCTATTAGAAACATGTCATCCACATACAATACCAAATAAATCAAATGATCACCAATTAATTTAAAATACACACAGTGATCCTCTTTGCTTATTGTGAAGCCAAGTCCCAAAATATAAGTATCAAATTTTTGATACCACATCCTTGGTGATTGGTTTAAACCATACATGGAATTTTTCAGCTTGCATACCAACTCCTCATTTCCCTTCACAACAAGGCTTTCTAGATGCTTCATATAGATTTCTTCTTCCAGATCCCCATGTAGGAATTTTTTCTTCACATCCATCTGTTCTACTTCAAAATCAAATGTAGCAGCAACATATAATAGAAATATTATAGAAGTTAACCTGGAAATAGGAGAAAAAATCTCACCAAAATCAATTCCCTCAACCTGGGAATAACCCTTTTCTACTAACCGATCTTTGTATTTCTCTTCTTTGCCTTCTGCATTCAACTTCTTTTTAAATAACCATTTTCTACCAATGGGATTTCTTCCAGTCAACAACTCCACTAGATCCCAAGCCTCATTCTTATCCAAGGCTTCCATTTCTTCATCCATGGCCTTTTTCTAGATCTTTTCATCCTCTAAATCCATTGCCTCCCTGACAGTTCTCCTTGACACTTCTAGGATCATCATCAATAATGGACAAATACAAATTTGAATGGAAATCAGATGGAGTATGTTAGAAAAACAGGATCGCGGAGAAATAAAAAATAAATAAAAATCCGGAAATAAATCACAAAAGATACACAATACAATAGAGACACAGATATATGTGGTTCACCCAGCGTGGGCTACGTCCACCAGAGAAATTTCCAGGTCCTTCCTTTATTATTATCCAACAAATAAAGGGATACAACCTACAACATGCCTGTTGTAACTTCCTCTTCTTTATCTCAGAGTCTCCTCACTCAAAATACAATATTCGCAATGATACATAGTTGCAATACATTTCCTTCATAAAATAGGGTTTCCTTCTAGGGAAAAAAACATGACATAACTTCTACCATCAGATCTACGACCTTATAATGAATCGTCTAGATTTACTATGAAATTACAATATACATTTACAAGTAAATTTTTCCTTCAGGAAATGTTGTCCCTCAAACCCCCGTCGGGGCCCCACTTTCCCCCGGACTCCCAGTCGGGGGGATGCCCCCTCGGACCCCACAGGGGGGGAAATCCCCCCCTGCACTCCCCCATGTGGAGGAGTGTACATTCTTCTGGGGTGTAAATTCTTCATGGGGTATAAACATAGCTAAAGATAAAGACCTTTGAATCAAGAAGATAATCAGGCTCCACAACCAATATAGTATACCTTTCTGGTAGTCTTTTTTCTCGAACTGATCTCCTCAATACTGGAGTATGAGGATCTTCTTCTAATCCTTGTTCTTTTGTAGAGTCTTATTCATCAACCTTTAAATCAAATTCTATTTTATCTGGTTCTTCCTTACTTGGTAGGACTTCCTCTTTAACAGCATCCTTCATTTCTCTAAATACCACATCTTGGCTATACACTACCTTATTAGTTTTTGGGTTCCAAAGCTTATAACCTTTGATACCATCTTTATACCCAATAAAGGTACACTTTTCATCCTTCTTATCTAGATTACTCATGTTTTCCTTTGGAACATAAATATAGGCCTCACAACCAAATACCTTGAGATGTGTGAGAGAAGGTTTCTTACCAATCCATACTTCTTGTGGAGTCTTGTAATCTAGCGCTAAGGGTGATCTATTGACCAGGTAACATGCAGTACCCACTGCCTCTACCCATAATTCTTTCCTTAACCCAACACCACTGAGAATGCACCTTGATTTTTCCATCAACGTCATGTTCATCATTTCTGCAACTCCATTCTGCTAAGGTGTATATGGAGTAGTCTTCTACCTTTCTATACCACACTTCTTACATAATTATTTAAATTCATTCCCATGGAACTCTCTACCATTATATTTCCTCAACACTGTAATTATTTCCTCTGTTTGATTCTCAACAAGAGCCTTAAACTCTTCAAAGATGTCAAAGACTTCAGATTTATTCCTTAGGAAATATATGCAAGTATTCCTTGAGAATTCATCTATAAATGAGACAAAGTACACATATTTTCCCAATGATGGAACCCAAACAGGTCCAAAAACATCACTGTGAACTGGCTATAAAATTCCTTTTTCCCTTGTTGCACCACAGGGGAATATTACCCGATTTTGCTTCCCATATACACAATATTTACAGAAATCAAAATCTAGAGAGAATTTAGACATACCTTCAACCATACCTTTACCGTGTAGTAGTCGAAGACCCTTCTCTCCAATATGCCCTAGTCTTTGATACCACAACATAACATTTTCTCTAGAGACTGTAGGAGTTCTTTCTTCTTCAACTCCAATATCAAGAACAATGGAACTATTACACCCATCACCAATAGTGCTTCCTTGCAGCTTATACAGAGTTCCAAAATGAACTCCCTTCAACAGCACCATTGCTTCTCGAACCATCCTGTAGGTTTCCTTTTCAAATATTGTTTTTACCCCTACATCGTCCATTTTTCTTACAAAAAACAAATTTCTGGCTAGACATGGGATGTGTAGAACACCAGGTAGTGTTCTAATCCTTCCATATATGAGTCCCAACTTGATTGTTCCTTGTCCTATGATTCTGGTCGTCAATTCATCACCTAGGAAAACATTACCTCCAACATACCTTTCATATTCACATAACCACTCCATGTGGGGAGTCATATGAAAGGATGCACTTGATTCAACCAACCATGCCTCATGATTTGCATGTGTGATTGAAGAATCCAAGTACACATCCCCTCATTGGGAGGTATTTTCTTCTGTAGACGGAGCTTCTTCATATCTCTTCTTTTTCTCAACCTTGGATCTACACTACTTCTTGTAGTGCCCTTCTTTTCCACATCTCCAACATACCTTTACAAACTTTTTGGGAGATTTAGATCTACCCTTAGACATAGATATCCCACGTGAGGACTTAGATTTATTTCTTTCCTGGGAGGATCCTCTTGCAAATAATGCATATGTTCTCTGTCCTTCCATGTTCTTTCGCCTCATCTCCTCTGACAAAAAGGATGAGACCACTTCATCAAAATTCAAGGAAGTTGTATTACTACCTATGGCCACCACGAGTCTGGTAAAGAGCACAGTAAATTGATACACTTATCTTCATCTGGAATTTTAATCTCAACAGATACTAACTAACTTACCACAATATTGAAGGCATTCAAATTCTCCGCCACTAAGTCTCCATATATCATCCTCAGGTTATACAACTTCTTTCTCAAGAATAGTTTATTTACTAGGGACTTAGAATGATACAACTTCCCCAACTTATCCCATAAATATTTGGTTGTAGATTCCTCTGACACATTCAGTAATATTGAATCTGAGAGACACAGTCAGATTATGCCCTTCGCCTTCAAATCCAACTTTTTCTAGTCATCTGCTGAAGTTCTTGTAGGTGCAGTACATGGATCCACTATGATCCATTGATCTCTGTCCAACAACAGATATTCCATCTTGACCTTCCACAGCTCGAAACTTTTCCCATTAAACTTTTCAATCTCCATTTTTGAACTGCTTGCCATTTCTTTTCACCTAAAAAGTCAATACCACAAATCTCCCACTGTAACAAGGCTTATCACAGTCTCCAACCAAACCCTTGAACACAAAGGTGTCCCCCTGAATCCAACAAAGCTCTGATGCCAAATGTATATTTTATCCTTGTACAATATTTTACTGCAAATAAATTTTCAATAAAAGAATAGAAAAGATACAATGGAAAATACACACATTACAAAGATATTTTTCCCCTAGAAACCCAAACCGAGAAAACCAACATATTCTATATTCATTCATAGTGATACATTGTTTACAATACAATATACATATAGAAGCTAGCAGCATCCAAAACCCTAACCCAATGAACTGGATTAGTCAACAACCCTAATTCCTTAACCGGAAATAGAAAACCATCGGAAAAAACCATGTGCCAAAAAACTTCCCAACAATGGACACGTAAATCGAGGCAACACGAAAAAAAGAGGCAAAAATGTGACATGTTTTCCGAGGAAAAAATAATTGGGGGCGTTGTGCCCCTATGCGCCCGATGCAACGTAGCAGACACTAAATTTATCCGTGTAAAGAATATAACACATAGCCAACAAATAAGTCCTTGCAAAGAAAAAAATGGCAATACCTACTGTCACATGAAATGAAAAGTTCAAGGTCACATCAAAAGAAGATCCTACAAAAGAACATGAAGATAAGCCAAAGGAATGGAATAAAATTGAAGGTGAATCTGTCGAAGAGCCAAAGAACAAAGAACTTGATGTAGGTGGATACACCCCCTACTTATCAGAGTAACTCAAAAGAAAAATCTAATCTTTCTATGTAATTATGGGAACACAGATATTTTCAAAATATCTTATGCATAAAAAACCCACTTAGAACTCACAACCTTAAAATGCTACAATTACCAAATTTACACATCCACCATAGTATTCTCTTCTCCAATAAAAATAATTGTTTTCTACATAACACTAGTCTACACTAATCATTCTTTGCACACAATTTTCCACCTTCAATGCAAATCATTTCTACAATAGGGGCTTGGGTATAACTCAATCAAATGATAAAAATATCTATTAATAGTAGTTTTGATGCCAACATGTGGGTTATAGGCCCACAATGTTTCTCCACTAGTATATGATCCTACACACACAGGTGAAGTTATTCTACAACATTCACATAGGAAAACAATTCAAAGACACCAAAACTTTCAAAGAGTATCAAATCATCCAAGTTGCACCCACATGCAAATAATTATTGTTCTAATGCATGATTTTCACTTACGCCATTCTCTACAAAACTCTTAGATTCATGGACATATTCACATTTAGATGACATTTTCAGATACAGATGTATAAATATAGGAATTTACAACAAAAATGTTATCTAGAGAAATAAACATTTTCCATAATCGACATCCATACATAATTAATCATCCAAGCAATAGAAATGTAATCTACAACAATACATAAAAAAAAATCAAACAACAATATAATTTCACAAATTCAATCACAGATCCATAAGTGTTGACAATGAAACTCAAAGGTAATAAGAAACATCTTAATGTTTGTCCTCTCTCTCTCTGTCTCTCATTCATTTATGTAAAATCATTACAAAGGCTTGATGGTAATATCTTAGTTTACGAGCTTATTTGGTTTCCAAGCCAAGGGAAATGGCCACCTCAACCATTACCTTTGTCTCATTCCTCTTGAGATACCCTTTCTTCTTCTTCAAGGCCCCTTCCCTTTAGCATGGATGTTGTGTTTATTCACCTTCATTGATTTGTACTCATTTAGCTCCCAAACCCTCTATCCATGTATTTTTTCTTTAACATGCCTCACCTTAATTATTATCTAATTTGTGACCTTCAACTTCCCAAGGTGATTCAACTTCCACTATCCCCTTCATCGTTGTGTCCATTCCTTTCTCCACATTGATCTTTCAACTAAGGTATATTATCTCTAATGTATTCCATTATAGTTTTGTAGCAATAACTTGGGGTTCTCCAACCATGAATGGTTCCATTGATCTATAGCACAAGGTTCCAATGCCACAACTTGCTTAAGAATCAATATTTCTAGCACCGTCATAATGTTTCCAATGATTCTTCTTATGCACCGTGCCATTTCAAAAATGCACTTCTTGTTCAACACACCCTTTGTATTCCCTTATACATGTGTGGAGAAGCTTCCTCTTGCCCATTTCCATTTTCTCTCACCCTCATAATTTTAGAATTGACTTGGATGCTTTTCAACCAAGTATTGATTCAACACAATCCACAAGATAGAGATATGAAACACACATATCTATTTTGTGGCCATTGTCACATTGTGCAAAAATTGTCACATTTTATAACACCTATTCTCATTTTCATGGAACATTCTATTTCGTACAATATTCACACCAATTATTCACATTTGTCATCCATGTGATCTCCTCCTTCTATGCCTTCACTTTCCCTCCCATAATCCATGAGTTATGCACTTCATATATACTTCAAACAAGTCTATCACATATCTACTAACCATCATTGGTGCATTAAACATGACATCTTCAAAATTACCTCGATGCTCCTACATTAGAATCCTTATGTTATTAAGAAGGAATGCCCCATGCTTATGAGGTAAACTCTTCAAATCTTTATCCACCCAATACAACTTTCATTGTTGTATATGTCAACTCTATAAGCAATACAATGAATCATCTTCTTGTTGAATATTATTTCCTAAACTCATCATTGTCATATTTATCTTCATTACTACTATTGGTTCTAAGCTAGGAAATGTTTTTGCTTCAGTGCACACGTACACATGCATTGGCCTTCGTAACACTGGGGGGTTTAAGACCCATGGTTCATCCAGTGCGTGTCCAACAAAAAACCCTAAGCACCAACATATAAATCCTCGGTTGAGGCTGAGGAAGGTCTCACCCAAGATTCATAGAGGTTCAAAGAGACCATAGGGTCTTGTGATGGGGATGGAGTTTCAAACATAACTAGAAAAATAGCAAATGGGATCCATGCAACTCATATCTAATAATCTAGCAAGGACTAAGAATTAAAGCAATACATGCGCAGGTGTTACTCATTCATCACAAACACATAATAGAACATAACTACCATATCTTTATTACTGAATGTATTCCATCAAATTAGAGACATACAATTTCCCAAATCACTAAGTTTCACATCATATGACTTCATCTCATTACTATAAAAATAGTGGTAATACACCATAATTCGTCTTGCGCTAAATGTTAAGACTCAGACAAATACAAGATACATGAGACTTCTCCATACAACACAATATTTCTATAAACTAACTCAAAGCTCTAGTACTGATGCTTTTCCCAAATTCACCAACCTCTTTTTTTAGCTAAGAGCTCTCTTTTATATGTTATCCTGCTAAGGATGTTTATCCTTCATTATTATTCTCTATTCACTTGTTTGATCTAATGACCTTGCATGTCTCTGGTACCTTCCATGACTCCACATAGATTCTCTGGATCAAGGGAAATCTTAACTACCTTGGCCAACTCATCTTCTGGTTGCCCCACAAATTCTTATGCTGCTAGAAGTAATCCTTTTGAGAGATATCCTGGTGATTCCTTTATTGCTTCCAGCGGGTTTCTTCTTTATTTTTTTTGCTACTGAAAAAAATCATACTGATGCACCTTTGATTTCCTTAAGACTTGTCATGCTACTCAACAAAAACTGGTATGATGCACACACTATGGAATTCTTCCATGCATATACATAGAAACTCAAAAAACTATCAGATGAGTGTGTACAAATTTCATTTGTGCGTGCCCGCAAAAATGGACCCAAAAATTTGGCTACCAACAAGCCCCCACCACTATTACCTAGCTCGTCCTCGAGCCATCTTCCTTATGGAATGATATCTGCAACAGAGGAAACCGTGCCCTTTTATGCTCTTCAAAAACTATAGGAACTGAGGCTCAGGCTCATAAAATCATTCCTAAAGAGACTGGGTGATATGACGGTCATCTCTATGACTTAAGATGCGGTTGTCGATGAAGTGAGGTCCATGGTATTGATATGCTCAATCAATGGGATGGAAATGGTAAATACATCCAATAGTTGGGTGAAGAACATTAAGTCGTATCTATTGTCTCAGAAATCATATCGAATGTATTTTGGTGCTTCACCGTTGTTTCACTAATTTCTTTGGTCCTTGTGGCTATGGCTTGCATCACCATGACTCGTTCAATCAGAGTGAGAGAAGTGACATTTTTTTTTTCTATGTGACCTTCAGATCATCCTCGCAAATGCGTTTGACAATGGTAGTTACTTCTAGTGGGGCTAAGAGATGCATCCACGAGGAAGAGGCATAGTCCACCAACTTGGAGAAGGTTTGGATGCACTATTGGGTGTGATGGAAAGAAGCTTGAGTTGTTTGAATGACTATGGGCTGAGAGGAAGTGACGGAGCTGGAGCAGGGAGGTGGTGAATTATTTCCAGTGAGCTATACTTCAAGTTGTTGTAATCAAGCCGTGACAGTGGAGATCTTGAGGTGCGGGGGGGTTGTTGCTGGAAGTATAAGTGAGGGTAAGTTGATCATATAGGCCATCCACCTTTTTAAGCAAGTTGGTGATGGATGAGTGAAGCTCAATGCACTGCGCCCGATTAGCGATATGTATTTCTTTGTCAACGTCATATAGTAATTGTAGGGTGTTTTGGTCCTGCATTGTTGTTTTATATTGCTCACGTGTTTGGTTTTGTGTGAAAATATCTACTTGGTGTTGTAGTTGCAACTTGGTACAGGCTTGCACAATTTGTTCATTACGCTCACTATCTTAGAGAGAAAAGTGGCTATATTCTTGTGCAATTGAGGGGTAGGAAGAGATGCTAATGGGATCCCACCATGTCACGCATCAAGGGTAAGTAATGACGGAGGGTCTGTATTAAGAATAAGAGTGGGGAGACTGTTAGTAGAGCTAGAAGGTATTGGTCTCAAGGTATGGACTGGAATTTGCACTATGTTGCCTAACTGTTTCCCAAGATGTTTGACGTTGCATATCACTTTGGAATGGAGTTTTTTTTGTAGCAACAACTGGAGACACAATGTGTCTATGAGGGTGTCTAGTTTCGACATCAATCGAGAAAGGATAGTCGGAGTGGATGGGTCAACATGGAAAACGAAGGATCTGGTTCTTTGTCACTTGGGTCCTGGTGGTGTTGGTTGAAGTCGAGGTTTATAGGGGGGATATCAGACCCTTTTTCTTACTATTTCTTGTTGAGTACCCATGTTGGGTGAGGGGAGATCCTAAGACAGAGGTCATGCTGCATTGGCATTTATGTACTCTTGGTTGCACTTCGTTCGCATCTCGAGGGTCGAATGATATTTAACTGGGAGCGGTTGAAGATGGGAAATCCATCCAGTCACTCCTTGTTGAATTTCATTCTCAGCAATACTGAAAGGAAGAAGTGTCATAGCATAACCCTAGTCATCGCAAGGATAAATATAGATTTTATGTAAGGTGCATTCAAACATGAGATAACCCTCATAAATATTGATAAGGTGGTGCAGTATACATTCCTGAGCGGTAATAGACTGCATGATTTGATGATACCAGTTTTCAAATAACTCTTTGATAGATTTTTGGATACGATGGTATTTTCTTTCATGTAGTCGAAATAAGTGATGACCTTTAAATATTTTTTGTCTATCATTAGGTCATTCAAACCCACGAGGGGGTTTCTAGAGTATCATGGATAATAATAAGAGGATCCAACTGTAATGAAATTTTTTTCCAACATTTTGGGCATCCAAACAATCATCTATAAATTCCTTTAGTACATATCGATCCCAGGTCATCTGGATGTCGATGACGCATTTCTCAACTTCTATGATGACCCCAAATGGGCGTTCATCCTTGGTACAACTACTTAAAAGTTTCCATGCCCACGGTTGGGTATCAAACTGAAGGGGTATGTTTTTGATTTATAAGATCAGAACTCCCAACCTCCATTTGCGGGTAGAATAGTTATCATATATTTCTTAGGGAGAAACATCATTTTCAATCATAACCTTTTTGGGCTCTTCTCTCTGAATAGGTAGGCCAGTGACATGGAAAATAGCTTCTTCATCAACATGGTACTTCCCTCCCATCCAGAAGTAGTTTTCATGCATTCGACTGAGGAATAAGTAGGTGCATAATGTGACCAGATAGATGTGCCCAAAGTGAGGGAAATCTAGCAAGGAGAGGACACCTACCTGGCGAAGTGGTTGGGCCCATTTTGTGATGAGTGTGAGTGACCTAATTTATGTACTGTGAACGATCATAGTGAGAAAATGCTAGAGTGGGGAACTTCTCAGAGTCACATATATCATAATTGACGAACTAGACCTCTTGTATCCATCCGGTTTGGGATGTTTTGAATGTGACATTCGGAGGTAGGGTGTCATCCTCTGGTTGGTGTTTGGTGGTACTCTAAGGTCTGCTTTGTCCCTGAGGTTTGTTGGAGGAATCCATGGAAATCCTAAGTTGGGCACAAAATGAAGGTTTTTCTAACAAGGTATAGGGTAGGGAAGGTAGGATTTGTCCTATACTAGTAAGAAGGTGGAAATGGATGAAGCTAATAGAAAAATCAAATAGCAAGTTGACTAGGGGTTAATATGCATCAGCCAAAGGCCATACAGGCTCTGAATGTGAACGAATTTTGGCATGTGTGAGTGTACCATATTCTGGTATTTCAAGTGGTAGCATGGCCAGTTGGGGGTCTTGTGAGTTGTCATGGATGTCATTTGCAAGGTTGTATGACAAAGAAGTGAAGGAGTACTTTCTCTTAAATAGTTAGTTAACTGTCATCAGATTTCATTTATGGGGTATGACACCATATTTATGGCTGGGGATATCCATGGGAACGTCACCATCATGAGATCTGAAGTACCTGAGGTTATGAGTTCAAGTACATAACTATCCCCTTCACCTAGGTGGTTTGATTCGATCAAGGAGTGGTCGTAATCCTCCCCCATTGGTTCTCTGGTTTGCACAACATGAGGGGGAGTCGATATGTTGGGAAGATAGCTAGCCTTCGACACTTTTTAGTAGACTATGGGAGGTAGCAAGGATGCAGGGGATGGGGTGTTGTATAGTTACACCATTCTTCAGAAGAACACTTATATAGTTGGGGCCATTCTATTGAAGTACACCCATAATATCCATAGACGATATGGTATTGCACGTATTTCTTGCAAAGATGTGTGCACACCTCCTAGTCGACACCTCATAAATTTTATATTTCCATCTATCAAACGCATATTCATAATTTGTTTCATATGAATTGATACTCCCCTAACTTAACTCTTCATCAGCAATGGGGTTGATGAAGTACTCCCTACGATATGTGACCTTGTAGATATTATCAATTGCTGAGACTTGTGAATCCTCATCCTTAGGCTCATTGTAGCGGTCACCTTCATATGGATTGAGTGGCGCAACCACACACAAGGTGTTACTCTCAAATGAAATTTGATTATTTTTCAAGTTATATACTGCATTGTTGTCAAAGGCCCAGTCAATTCCTAGAAGTGCATGGTAGGGATATGACTCATCCATGATTTCAATGAATTATAAGACGGTCTTTGTTTTTACCCCTTCTATATTTACCTCCACCTTCTCCAGTTGACTGATGGGATAGATCTTATATTGGTTGACTAATTGAATTTGAATAGATGACCAAACCATCTTTGGTTTCCCCATCACTTCCCGGGACTTATTGGATAAAATGTTCACATCGGATCCTAGATCCAACATGATTCCATCCATATCATACCCACCAAGATCTGCGGTGATCTTAAATTCTTGGCCAATGCACTTCTGCTTGTTGACCTGGAATTCATCTCTTTTTGTAAGCGAAGCTATAATGGTGGTCTCCTCTCCTTGGTATTTCATGTAAGCAGTTAAAATTTGAGTCAACTTGCTCGTACATTTTGGATATCTTTGCAAAAAAAAAAAAACAATTCAAGAAGGTATTGACTTGATCTTCTGCTTCTTCCATGCGACCGAGGTTGTGCAAATCTTCTATGCACGCTGTACATTTCAACTCTTTTTGGTGTTGTTCATAAGCTTCCTACTCAGCACATCACAACATAGTCTATCTGCATTATTATTCTTTTAATCTTTGGGTGGCATGGTTGATTTCTTCACACACGGGATATTCCTCCAACGACCTCTGCATTGCGTGCTATAGTTAGTCGCGTGCACAGGCTTATTCCAGCGACCTTTTGTCCCCTGCTACACTTTCTCACGTATCCATGCTTCTTCTAGTACTCTCTGTTTCACCCTATGAAATTCCTCCCAGACCTATTCCTCTTCAAGGGACCTCTAAGTCACGCATTGAAACTCCTTGTGTGCTCGTTCTTCCTCCATGGCCCGCTACACATCGTGAAGATATTTCTTCTATTGATATGTGTCAAACTTAACAGGGGGATGTGGGGCCTTCCTGATCTTTCCTTCTTCTTGTTGACCCAAACTTTCTCTAGGTTCAAAATCTTCCTTTGTCTTCTCCCCTCCACAGGTTACTATCCAAACATTTCATTCTCCCTTCTTCTTCTTCTGTTTTTTTTGCAGATCGACATGTACCATGTTACAGTTACCCTTCTTGTCCTCCCACTTTTTTAGCAAGTCTAGAAAATTCTCAGTGACATGTTCGGGACTATAACATTATGTGCAAAGAATGTGTGGCTTAGTACACAATCATGAGACATGACCAATATCACTACAATTGAACCATTTGAAGGGTATGATGCCTCCTCCACCATATCCTCATCCTAGGCCTTGTCCATACCCACCTCGACGTCCTCCTTGGTATCCACCTCTGTCATTGGCCTCGTGCTCACCACAATTTTGTTCCTTTTGCATCCGGAATGCATCCCAGATGTTATCTTGCATCAATTGAAGGGAGAAGAAATTGTTGATATCGTGGCCGATGAATTTACAAACCTCATGGAAAGGGGTATTATTTGTTGCTTGGTATTTTTGTAGGGTGGGGGAGCGGGGTGTCACATGGACCCACTATTGACATATTTCATACCATTATGACTGTCCATAAGGAAATGTACTCAACGTGCCAATCAACACTTAATTCAGAAGGACTGAGAACTCATCTCGTCGATGCCCTTTTGAGTGGCATGTAGTTGACCACACATGTTCACGCCCAATTTTATCTTTGGACATATCTTGCAATTGGATTGTTAGGTTGGCTAGTTGTGACTAAATGTACGCCAACCTAGCCGATGTTTTTGCACCTCCTGGTGTGGCTTCCAAACGCATTGCGATCTTGACTGCCTTGGCCTAAGTCATCACCTTTTATTGGGTGAGTGTAATACTCTTGTTTCCACTAGCTTGTAAATATAACTATAACCTACCAAAATATTGTGGTAGAATGAATATGTGTGAATGTTGTATTTGGTGAACCTTGTTAGATTACTGAGAGGGGGGGTGAATCAGTAATAGAGAAATTCAATCATTTTCTAACAACAATATGCAAGTATTATATCAATGTAGCATTATCATCCAATAATTGCAAAGTAAATAAACAATGAACAAATGAGCAATCATACACATACACAGTACACCAATGTTTTTACGTGGAAACCCAAAGTGGGAGAAAACCACATAATGTTTTTTCTTATATGTATTTAAGAATTACATTCATTGGAAGCACTAACTTCCTTTGTTTTCTAGCTGCAACAGGAAGGAGGCTCCAACCCCCTAGTTTCTCAAGCTACAACCTAAAGGAAGATCCAACTCCCCAATTCTCTGGCTACAACCCCCTATGTTCTCCGTCTACAACCAGAAGGTGGCTACAACCACCTGTCTTTGCCCATCCAACTTCCCTGAAATAAAAGTAGAATGATGGAACCATTGTCATACTATCACTGTGAGATATACTATTGTAAACATGTACCAAAAAACCTGTAGTCAACCTGTACCATAAACAAGTGCATCAACCATGCACTAACCTGTACCTCAACCTGTAATCAGCCTGTACCATAAACAAGTGAATCAAACATGAACCAACCTATACCAAACAACCTGTAATAATCATGTACCATAAACAAGTGTATCAACCATGCACCACCCTGTACCAAACAACTTGTAATCACCTTGTACCATAAACAAGTGCATCAACCATGCACCAAACTGTACCTCAACATGTACCATAAACGAGTGCATCAACCATGCACCAAATATGTACCAATAATGCATCAAATACACATAAACTATAACTCATCAATATGTACCAGCATCATCAACTATACACCTCATGTATGTGCCAACTCATCAACTACTTGTCTTAACCATGTACCCAACATGTACCTCAACCAAAAGCCCTCATTAATTTCATCATCCAAATATGATTTGAAATTCTATAATAGACCTGGTGTATATGATCACATACCTACAAACCTTCCTTAACTTTAACAACAAGAGACTAGCATTTTATCAAACTTTACTTTAGTCTCACATGATTGATTTTGGATTAGTCAACAACCCTAACTTGCAATAATCATAACTATGTACCTGTAATGAATAAAGATCCAAAAAATGGTACACAATGTTCTTCAGTGTCTTTTGTGCAACTCCTCTAGATTTCACTACTTGGAACCTCTCAGAAAAGGAGTTATGGAAAAAATGGCATACCTTGTTGAATTCTAGCTTATTCTAGAGAGCGAACTTGTAGAGCATGCCTTGCACGGCATATTTGTTGTATGGATCTGGAAATTGTACACAAAATACTATAGACTATACTATAACCAATACATTTTGTATTACTAAATTTGGATCTGTTATGAAGAAGCTATGACGTTTTTACCTGAAACACTTGTTTTAGACTAGTTTCAAGAGTAGCCACAAACCCTATTTTCCACGACGTGTAACTCCAAAAATACAACAACCCACAAGATGAAATTTGTGTCACAACTACTTGGATATGTTTTCGCAATGGCCTCCCAATTTCACGATATGAATCATTCTATAAAAAAAGTTATTGCGAAAATGGTGAGATAGCCTGTAAATAACATACCTTAGAAAGCATCATCAAAAGAATTTATCCTCCCTTGAATTTATTCCTTCTTAACTTCACCTTCCATCTTAAATTCGGCTTAGATATCCTTTGGTTACCTCAGTAACCTATATATATTCAATATGCTCAAGTGTGATTAAAATGAGAGAGCCTTGCCTCTTATTTATACTTCCGTGTAGCTTCCTCAAAGGGTTACCTTTTAACCATCTTAACCCACTTTCTTTATTTTAGGGTTAACCCACTTCTAACCATTTGTCAACTTAAGAATTTCTCCATTAACTTTATTATTTAAATAATTTATTTTGTATCCACTTTGACTTATAGCACACTCATCAATTCACTTTACCTCAAGGGGTTACCTTCTAACCATCTTAAACCACTTTCTTTATTTTAGGGCTAACCCACTTCTAACCACTTGTCCACTTAGTAATTTCTCCATTAACTTTATGACTTAAATAATTTGTTTTGTATTCACTTTGACTTATAGTAAACTCATCAGTTCACTTTATTATTTACCTTCTAAAATCTCTTAAACCACTTTTACTACTTTGACCTTATGGGGCTTCTACATGACTCATGAGGGTTCTCCAACCTCACATGGTCATAACTCTCTAACCGTGAGGAGTTATGTGATGTTACACATACCACCAGAAATGGAATGACATCTACTATCCATATAGAGTATTATGACCTACAAATATATCAAAACTCATACCATTATCCATCAAACAAACTTGGGTCCATTACCCAAACCTTTCTCCAACTTCACATGGCCATAACTCTCTAAGTGTGAGGAGTTATGTGACGTTACACATACCACCGAAAATAGCATGACATGTACTATCCATCTGGAATAGTCTTACCTGCAAATATATAAAAATTCATACCATTATCCATCAAACAAACTTGGGTCCATTACCCAAACCTTTGTGCTACCAAAATTTTCTATCGGAATTTCTTCAAGGGTTGACATCAATGACAACCAACCCAAATAATCAAAAATATCCCATTTTCATATTGATGGAAACACTTTGATGCAATACTGAAGTCATATCACTCATGCTCCCCCTGTGACCATCGTTCTCCCTATGACCATCGTTCCTCCTGGAACCATTCCTCTGTGCTCTTTCTCTAAGGATTTACCTTTGCATCTGATAAATATCTCCACCTTTTACATCAATGACAAAGGTATCTTTTCGTATGGGGATGCTCCCCCTAAATGAGTTGTCCTTGGGAATACTCCCCCTAACTGAACTCTTCCTAAAATTGATCTCCCAACCTGAACTATCCTCTTTATGGTGCTTCCTCGTGTAAATCTAATACATATAAGATAACCATTCAAAATAATTCATTTTGGAGTAGAAATTACTCAGAGTCTCTGGCGAAGATACTCAAAGGCTTCTCGTGTAAGCAGTTTTGTAAAGATGTCTTCCACTTGTTCTTTTGTTCCCACATATTCAACTCTGATGTTCTTCTCTACAACTTGTTATCGTAGAATGTGATACTTGATTGGAATGTGCTTCGTCTTGGAGTGCATCATCAGGTTCTTTGAGATACTGATGGTGCTTGTATTATCATAATAGATTGGAATGGGCTCATCATACTCAACCTGTATATCTGTCAGAGTTTGTTTCATCCATAGAACTTGTGTATAACATGTTCTTGTTGCAATATACTCTACCTCGGCTATAGATAAGGATAGTGATGATTTTTTCTTGCTTATCCATGATACTAAACAATCACCCAAGTAGAGTGTTTCTCCATTGGTGCTTTGTCAGTCATCAATGCAACCTGCCCAATATTCATCTGTGTAGGCAATAAGTGATAGATATTTTCTTTTTTGATACCATAATCCAAATTCTTATGTTCCTTTGAGATATCTAAAAATCCTCTTCACTGCTAATACATGTGATTCCTTTAGTGTTGCTTGAAATCGTGCCACTTGTTCAATTTCCTGCATTACATCGGGTCTAGATGATGTCACATACAGAAAGCTTCCAATCATCGACCTGTATTGCCTCTAGTCTGTAGACTTTGAATCATCATATTTTCTCAACTTGCAACCGGTTTGCATAGGAGTGGTAACTGGATTAAAATATTCCATTCCAAACCTCTTTAGCATTTCTCTGATATACTTAATTTGAGAAATGAAAATTCCTTGGTTGCTTTGACGTATCTGAAGACCCAGAAAGAAGGACAGTTCTACGAGGAATGACATTTCAAATTCATTATGCATATCCTTTGCAAATTTCTAGTGTAACCTGTCATCATTTCTTCCAAAAGTAATATCATCAACATAAACTTCAATTAATAAAATACTATATTGAGTTACCTTGATGTAGAGGTTGTTGTATGCACTTCCTTTTCTAAACCTTGTCTGTTGTAGATATTTATCCAGTCTAGAGTACCATGCTCTAGGAGCCCGTTTTAGACCATACAAGGCCTTATTCAATTTACACACATAATCTATGTTCTCTGTCAACTGAAATCCTTCTGGTTGTTCAATGTAGACTTCTTCTTCAAGTTCCCCATTTAGAAAAGTTGATTTCACATCCATATGATACACTTTAATATTCTTGGAGCATGCATAAGCTAGGAGTAATCATATTTATTCCATTATGACAACTAGAGTAAATGTCTCTTCAAAGTCGTTTCTTTCAACCTGTGTGTATACTTTACATACCAATCTAGCTTTGTTCCTTGTAATTTGTCCATCTTCATTCAATTTATTTATGAATACCCACTTTTTGCCAATCACATTCTTATTCTTTGGTATTGGAAACAATTCCCAAGTGTCATTCTTCTCTATTTGATCCAATTCTTCATCCATGGCCATATTCCAAAATTCATCCTTGTTGGCCTCTTCAAAACTATTTGGTTCAATCGTAGATGAGAGTGTTAGGTGTGTTTGTTCTAGTGAACATATTCTTCTTCTAGTCTTAACTCTTGCATCTTTGTTTCCGATAATCTAATCTGAAGGATGATTCTTTTGTACTTGTTTTCTAGATGTCTTTGGAGGAACTTGTTGAACTTGTTCTTCTACTTCTATCTGATCCTCTTCATCTTCCCCTTCTACTTCTTCTTCATCTTCTATTTTTTCTTCATAAAGTTTTTCCATTGATTCATTTTCTTCTTCCTTTAATTCTCGTCCACCTGTTTCATCAATTGTTACATTGATGCTTTATGCAACTATGTTCGACCTTAGATTGTAACACTTGTATTCTTTTCTTGTACTTGAGTAACCAACAAGTACTCCTTTGTCCACACGAGAGTTAAACTTTCCCATTCTTCCATCTTCTCTTTTGATGTATCATTTGCTTCCAAATACTCTGAAGTGCTTCACATTTGTTGGTCTTCCTTTCCATAACCCGTAGGGAGTTTTTTCAGTGTTGTTTCTAAGCATTACTTTGTTTTGAATGTAAATCGTTGTATTCACTGCATGTGTCCAAAAGATAATTGTTAATTTGGAATCCATTAACATTGTTCGAGTCATTTCCTATACTGTCAAGTTCTTTCTTTCAACAACTCCATTCTGTTGAGGTGTCCTAGAAAAAGAGAATTGCCTTTTTATTCCATGTCTATTGTAATAGTCCATAAATTCCTTTGAAGTGAACTCTCCTCCATTATCTGATCTCAAACATTTTATTTTTGAATCCATTTCATTTTCAACCATTTCCTTGTAGACCTTAAAGCTTTCAAAAGCTTTTGAATTATTCCTCAGAAAGCAAATTGTAGTCATTCTTGTATAATCGTCAACTAATAACATAAAGTATTTCTCACCTTTTAAACCCTTTGTTGTAGTTGGTCCAACTAGATCAATATGCACAATTTTCAGTGATCTTGTCATTGAATATTCTTTTGATTTAAACATGGTCTTTGTTTGCTTTCCTTGTTGACAATGCTTTCATAAAGTGTTGGTTGGTTTCATTATTTGTGGAATTTCTCTAAATGATTCCTTTTTCTGACTTTGACAAGGTTATCAAAGTGTATGTCACCCATTCTTTTGTGCCATAGACAACTTTCATCTTCTTTTCCTATACAATACTTTTCGTTTCCAATTTCATTTAGTACATATATGTTGTTTGAAGTTCTTGCAATTGTTGCAATCAATTTTCATGAACCTTCTTTTATTATCTCGCACTTTTGTGAATTGAAAGTAACTTTATGACCTTGTTCACACATTTGACTCACACTTATAAGATTATATTTCATATATTCTACTAGTAGAACATTTTCTGCCTTGGTATTCTTGTTTCCAATTCTGACTGTGCATTTTCCAATGATTTTAGTTGAATCATCATTTATGAAGGAGACTGATCCATCCCTTTCCTTTCTTAATGTAAGAAACCTATCTTTATCACCTGTCATGTGTTTTGAACAACCACTGTCAACATACCAACCATGTTTCTTCTACTTATCTTGTAGAGCGAGTGTGCATTATTCATTGCTATATTGATTCTGCTTTCTTATCCATGTTCTCTTCTGAGGTTCTTGTCTGTGACTATTGTTGTTTTGTTGTGGTTTTCTAGGAGGAACTGTCATTCTGCAATCTTTGGCCATGTTTCCAAATTTTTTTCACTTGTAGCATTCCACTTCAATGCTCAATGATTCAAACATGTTGTAACTTCTTCGTTGTGTTTCACTAGGACTTCTTGGATAACCCCTTTGTGTATGACTTTAAAATTTGTTTATGTTCTTGTTGTTATCTCTGCAATTCATAGCTTTATGTCCAAGATTATTAAATGCATAACATAAACCAAGAAATATAGTTTGATACATGGGAGTTGAAGATCTTCTGAAATTATTTTATCTTATGAATGCTTCATCTTCTTGAGGCCTATCTATCGCTTGTTGATTTTGAAATCTAAATCTTCTCGGTGGAGGAGTGTCCCTATAATCTTCCTTGTATATCTTCATATCCCTTTTGATTGTTTCCGCATAGCTTTTTGAATATGTTTCTTTCTCTGTTGTTTTGGACCTTGATCCCTTTTCTATCTGATTGTATCCAAGTCCAGACTTGTCATTATGAGGTTTTTGACTGTTGATAATGTCATCCAAACCTTTTGAGTTGTTCTACATATTTTTATTTTGAAGATCCTTTCTTAATGTGACAATCTCTGCTTCCAAATTTCCAATGATCGTGTCTCTTTCTTCTAGTTGTTCTTTGAGTGCTTCAATTCTTTTATCTTCTTCTATTTGAACCTTCAAATTTGTGATCATTTGTTCTAGTTACTGAGTGTCTCCTTTCTTGTCTAGTTCCGCTTGTAGCTTCTTGTTTTTCTTCTTTTCTCTTCTTATAAATTCTATAGCACACAAAAATTCTTCTTGGTATTCAACTTTTGTCTCTTCATATTCTTCTTCGGTGTCTTCTTTGTTAGTGTCTTCTACTACCATGAATAGAACTCTTTCTGTCTCACTGCCACTAACTTCATCTTTATCTGATGATGAGATGTTTTCTTTGGTGCATAAGATTTTCTTGAAAACTTTCTTTGTGGTTATTTTTCCTTTATATGTTTGTTTGTTATTTGAGTAATATTCATCATTCCTTTTATTTTTCTTATGAGGACATTTGTTAGGAAAAATACCAATACCATCACAATTTAAAAAAATAAAAATAAACTTACCTTTCTATATGTCGTTGATTCCCTTTTTCAATATTTTGACAAAGTTGACCATTTCATCATCATCTTCTAAGATGTCACTGATGTTGCTATGTTATTTTTCCTTTTGCTTTCCCTTTTACTTTGACCTTTTGGATGCTTTGAAAGATGCTTCTTTTATATCTCTATTTTCTTGTTCATTTCTCATTTCATATGCTATGAAGATTCCATGTAGTTCGTCCATGCTTATTGAGTCTGGATCTGCTCTTTCTTCTAGTGTCGATATCTTAGAACCAAATCTCATAGGGAGAGATCTTAGTACCTTTTGAACAATTACAGATTCTTTAATTTCTTCTCCCAATCCTATAATTGCATTTATTGTTTCATCGACTTATAAAAAGTAAGCTGCAATATTCTCATCTTCCTTCATCTTTAGTTGTTCGAACTGACCTCTATAATTTTGAAGCTTTGCTTCTTTGACTTTTGAATCTCCTTCATAAATATTTTGAAGCTTGTCCAAATATCTTTAGCGGATTTACAATGTATAACTTTGGTGTAAACTGATTCAAAAATACCATTCAGAAGTGCATTTGTTTCTTTGGAATTATTTTTCCTGAGTTTTATTGCTCTTTCATTTGTCGGTGGAACTGTTGTTTCTTTGTATCCATCTACAATTGATTTCCAAATTTCAAATCCTTGTGCATGTATATATGTTTTCATCCTTCTGCTCCAAAATGCATACTTTTGTCCATCAAACTGTGGTATTCCATTTTTATACATGTTGTTTCTCTCCATGATCTACCTTTCAGTGATTAAACTGATTTCTGAAGGAACCTACTCTGATACCAATTGTTGGATTACTAAGAGGGGAGGTGAACTAGTAATAGAAAAATTCAATCCTTTTCTAACCGCAATATGAAAGTATTATATCAATGTAGAGTTATCATCCAATAATTGGAGATTAAATGAACAAGGAACAAATGAGAAATAATACACATACACAGTACACCAGTGTTTTTACGTGGAAACCCAAAGCAGGAGAAAACCACAGAATGATTTTTCTTATATGTATTTAAGAATTACATTGATTGGAAGCACCAACTTCCTTTGTTTTCCAGCTGCAACTGGAAGGAGGCTCCAACCCCCTAGTTTCTTAGGATACAACCTGAAGGAAGATCCAACTCCCCAATTCTCTGGCTACAACCAAAAGGAGGCTACAACCCTCTATGTTCTCCAGCTACAATCGGAAGGTGGCTACAACCACTTATCCTTGCCCCGTCCAACTGCCCTGTAATAAAAGTAGAATGATGGAACCACTGTCACACTATCAGTGTGAGATATACTGTTGTAAACATGTACCAATCAACCTATAATCAACCTGTACCATAAACAAGTGCATCGACCATGCACTAACCTATACCTCAACCTATAATTAGCGTGTACCATAAAAACGTGAATAAACCATGAACTAACCTTTACCAAACAACCTGTAATCATCATGTACCATAAACAAGTGCATCAACCATGCACCAACCTGTACCAAACAACCTGTAATCATCTTGTACCATAAACAAGTGCATCAACCATGCACCAACCTGTACCTCAACATGTACCATCAATGAGTGCATCAACCATGCACCAAATATGTACCAATCGTGCATCAAATACACATAAACTATGAATCATCAAGATGTACCAACATCATCAACTATACACCTCATGTATGTGCCAACTCATCAACTACTTGTCTTAACCATGTACCCAACATGTACCTCAACCAAAATCCCTCATCAATTTCATCATCCAAATCTGATTTGTAACTCTATAATAGACCTGGTGTATATGATCACATACTTGCAAACTTTCCTTAACTTTAACAACAAGAGACTAGCATTTTATCAAACTTTACTTTAGTCTCACATGACTAGTTTTGGATTAGTCAACAACCTTAAATCGAAATAATCATAACTATGTACCTGTAATGAATAAAGATATGAAAATGTTACACAATGTTCTTCAGTGTATTTTATGCAATTCCTCAAAATTTCACTACTTGGAACCTCTCAGAAAACGAGTTATAGCAAAAATGGCATACCTTGTTGAATTTTGGCTTATTCTGGAGAGCGAACTTGTAGAGCATGCCCCGCACAGAATATTTGTTGTATGGATATGAAAATTGTACACATAATACTACAAACGGTACTCTAACCAATAAATTTGGTATTACTGAATTTTGATATGTTATGAACAAGTTATGGCGTTTTTACCTGAAACACCTGTTTTAGACTAGTTTCAGGACTAGCCACAAACCCTATTTTCCATGGCGTGTAACTCCAAAACTACAACGACCCACAAGCTGAAATTTGTATCACATATACTTGGATATGTTTTCTCAATGGCCTCCCAATTTCACAGTCTGAATCATTCTAGAAAAAAAAATTATTGCGAAAATGGTGAGATGACCTGCAAATAACATACCTTAGAAAGCATCATCAAAAGAATTTATCCTCCCTTGAATTTCGACCTTCTTTACTTCACCTTCCATCTGAAATTCGGCTTATATATCCGTTGGTTACCTCAGTCACCTATAGATATTCAATATGCTCAAGTGTGATTAAACTGAGTGAGCCTTGCCTCTTATTTATACGTTCATGTAGCTTCCTCAAAGGGTTACCTTTTAACCATCTTAACCCACTTTCCTTATTTTAGGGTTAACCCACTTCTAACCACTTGTCAACTTAGTAATTTATCCATTAAATTTATTATTTAAATAATTTATGTTAAACTTTGACTTATATTAAACTCATCACTTCACTTTACCTCAAGGGGTTACCTTCTAACCATCTTAAACCACTTTCCTTATTTTAAGGCTAACCCACTTCTAACCACTTGTCCACTTAGTAATTTCTCCATTCACTTTATCAGTTAAATAATTTCTTTTGTATTCACTTTGACTTATAGTACACTCGTCACTTCACTTTATTATTTACCTTCTAAAATCTCTTAAATCACTTTGACTACTTTGACCTTTCGGGGCTTCTAGATGACTCATGAGGGTTGTCCAACTTCACATGGCCATAACTCTCTAACCGTGAGGATTTATGTGACGTTCCACATACCACCGGAAATGGAATGACATGTACTATCCATGTAGAATATTCTTACCTAAAAATATATCAAAACTCATACCATTATCCATCAAACAAACTTGGGTCCTTTACCCAACCTTTCTCCAACTTCACATGGCCATAACTCTCTAACTGTGAGGAGTTATGTGAAGTTCCACATACCACCGGAAATGGCATGACATGTACTAATCATCTGGAAAAGTCTTAATTGCAAATATATCAAAACGCATACCATTATCCATAAAAAAAACTTAGGTCCATTACCTAAACCTTTGTGCTACCGGACTTTCTTCAAGGGTTGACATCAATGACAACCAACCCAAATAATTAGAAATTTTTTTATTATAAAAGGTAATGTATGTATTTATGTTGTTAATTAAAAATGGATAGTGTTTCATAACTGTTGAATGGGGGGTTTGCCAAGATATACCATGATGCTATGAGAGAGATCGTGAGGAGAACCATAAATGGTTGAAATGACCCCCACCAAACCAGTACCTTACTGGAGTAATTGCTCAGACGCAAAACTTTTTTTTGACAAAAAAGTGAATTACCAATCAAGGTAGTAGTTGGTAAATCCATCCTCATGATTTAATGATGAGATGGGGTAGAGTACCCATCTGCAAGGCTTATAGACCTTATCGCAAGCTGGGGATTCAGACCCACACAATATTGCTGAGGAAGGAAAGAAAGGAAGGGATTTTAGGGGCAGAGGTAGAGGGGCAAGGAAGAGGAGAGTGTGTGTAGCTCAAGAGTTCAAAGGAAAACTGAGAAACAAATTTTTTCTGGGTGTAGGAAGCTGTTGGAAGTTATTTCAGTCCAAGATGATAAACGGGGTTGCAGAGAAGATGAGTTATTGTTGGAGTACTCGTTCCATGCCCCCTTGCTTGGTACATAGAAAATTGTTTGCTAGGTTCATGTGGCAGGAGGAGAGTAACCTCCATCCCTGACTGATGCAGATCAAGAAGAAAGAGTCTCTCTCAGACCATCGTGGTCTAGCTAGAGGGTGGTCAACGGTAAATCCATTCAGAAGTGGTTGTGACTACGATTGGGTGGAGATAGGCACCCCTTTCAGCAGTCGTTGCATGATTTTGGTATTTGATAAGTATTTTCATACTCTGTGAAATGAAGTGGAAGTGATATGAGCCGTAGATTTGAGGACACCATGGGGCCATCCCTAACCGTCAGATCTAGAATGTGGTCAGCCTAATGCTAACCACTCTAGGAGAAAAGAGAAAGTTCCATGGTGGAATCCCCGAACGTCGAAGTTACAATTAGTGTAGGCCATAGATCAGTGTATCTACGTGGATGCATCTAGACCGTGAGATCTAAGGGCGTCAGAAGGTTATCAGTCTAGAGTGACGTGGCATGATAAAGTCACCTAGCATGACGTGGACCCAGGATTGATGTGCCACATTTCACCTTGATTTGTACTTTTCGCAGACCCTATGTTCCCATCAGAACGTGACACTTGTCACCCACTAATGAGGCCACGTGCCATATTTTCCTTACCGCATGTCACCCCCTGGAAACTAGTTGCTTGGTGTATTGGTGGGTGGAGTATGCGGGGCCTACTTATCCTTACCCATGTTTTTAATACGCCACCATGTGTAAAGGTGGACCCTTCAGGAGTTTGGGACTTCGGGACTCTGGTCGATTGAGGAGTACTATCGTAGATAAGCTGAAAAGGATGAAGGCCAGATCCATGTGGAGATACCTTGGGCTCCTTCAAGATTTTGGGAGTTCATGACTCTGGTGGATATGCACGTAGAAATAAAAAGAGGCATTCAGTGTTGAAGCATCGAACGCCGAATTCTCGTAACTCTGTATGTTATACAAGGCCGAAGTCACCTCGGTGGATTTAACGGTGGATAGATTTCCACCATAGATGTAAGAGTGTTAGGGAGCTCTGAGACTTTGTGGAATCCTAAGATAGAATGAATGAGATGAACCTACAAAGGTGTCACGTGTCCCTTGACCAATAATTCCTGAAGAACCTTGAATTGCCAGAATTTGAAATCCATAGCTCATATTTGAGCATAGAAGCAGTCGTTAGAAATATTGTTGTGATCTTAAGAGGTTGTAAATCCTGGAAATAGGATTCAATATGTTTAGAGGAAAGTGAAATTATGATGCCCCGTCCCTTATAAGAGTACTTATGGGTCGGGTGTGTTACAAATTGGTAACGGATGATGGCAAAAACACTTGGCCTACTCGGGCTCATGAACGAGTTGCATAAAGAAATTATTAGAGAATTTTTAAGGGGTAACACCATATATTACCCCATTCATAAGAAACTTATCTAAGCCTCTGTGGAAGAGAGGAATGAAACTTTATGTTTTTGTTATATGTTTTGAAAAATCTTAACTATGTGTTGTTCATAAACTGGTAGATAATTAACTAACATAAAATGTTTTATCAACACTCAGGCAGTCAGTGGATAGTAGGAAAACTACATCGTAAGGGATGATGACACACCATGAGTTGGGTGTTGGAAAAATAACTAAGGGGGGGGGGGGTGAATCAGTTATATATATATATAATCTTGAAATTTTTCAAGTTCTTTTCTGAATCTTTCTATATTATTATTTAATGTGTTGTTGATAAATAAACATGCATAGATATACAATATTTGATCAATCACACAGAATACAAAGAGACACTGATTTTCCTAAAGAAACCCATAAAGGGAGAAAACCTCTTCTTCTTCATATGATAAGTAGTCTTTATTTTATGTACATTATCATTCTTATGAGCACCAACTCTTTGTGATGATACCACCTCTATTTTACACGCTGGACCCTACTGGGAGCACCAACTCTTTGGTTTTTCTAGCACCCACTAGAAGGAAGCACCAACTCCCCGAGTGTTCCAGCACCAAGTATATGGAAGCACCAACTTCCAGTCACACAGGCACCACCCTGTAGAACAGAGAACAATGGTTCTCCCTTGCACCACCCTACCACCCTATTTTTTATGGCCGCAACCATATGGAAGCTATAACTCCTTGTGTTCAAGCACCCACTTGAAACTCTGAGGACAATAGTCCTCCCTAGCACCTCCCTACCACCCTGAGATATAAAAATTTGTTACAGAAATTTATTACAGTGATATAGTATTTGTCAATGGCTTACCAGTATCATCATTGTTCTGCTATAGTTCTTCGCTCTGCCTGCATCAGTGTATTCTTTCTTACATCATCTTGCGCTTTCTGTTCTTCTGCTCTACCTCTACATGTGCACCTCGACATTCTCTTCTACGCACATTAACCACAATTGAATATGCACCTTTTCTTCTCTTTTATATGTACATTTATCATGCCAAGTCCTCTGCCAGATCATGCACGCAACTCTTTGTCCTCTATGGCAATTACAGTCTTCGACACTTTTCCATCTATCAATTGTCTCTATGATGAGTCTTCATTCCACTGACAGTTATCTCGAGACTCTTCATCTCCTCTGGCGATCACCATGAAGCTCTTTGAATTCTTTGGCAGATACCATTAGTCCATTCAGGCAGTTACATAGAGAACCTCCATGTGCTCATCCCTTTGGCACCTTTTCCCTTCCTGAGAAAACTACACAGTGGGCGCTAGATTTTTTGGCTAAGCCCCTTCCTTTCACGTGACCATGAACTATGATCAGGTGCCTATTCAAAAGGCACTTTGTGACTTCATGCATTGGATATTCTTCTACGATTCACCTTGAATATCCCAACTCCCGAACTCCAAAGTACATCGTGCCAGATCAACAAACCAAGACCCTCAGTGATCCAACGGTCTAGATCTCCTCTTTGTACTTCAAGACTTCGTGACTCGCGATGTTGGAAGTTAGAGCACTTCCTTTCTTCGAGGTCTGAACTCTCAAACTCAGAACTTTTTCATGCCATATCAACGGTCCACGACCTTCCTCGATCAACGAATGTGGTCACCTTCGTGAACTCGGACTTCGCGGGTTTTCGCTTCTCCTATTTATGATTTCCTGATTTTCGAATCAACATAATGTTGATATCTCACCACGTGTCCTACCTCAATGGTCGTCCAAGATTCCGTCACACTTTGCGATGTCGAAATTTATCACTTCCTTTATTTCGTTTCCCGATTCCCGATTCTCCTCCCTCGTCTGATCAACGACCCATGACTTTCCTCGATCCAATGGTCTAGATCTTCACAGTGCTTGATCTGACGGCCATTATCACTCCTTCTCCTAAGATTACAATTTATTTTGACTTAGAAGATTTTCTAATTATTCAAAGGCTTTGACCTTTGTTCTCCTATGAGTCTGTCTCTTGGACCTTATCTACACTTCTAGAAAGTGTTGTCCCTTCTAAACTTTCTTGCCAATGTAATGGTAAATTCGCTATCACTTCTGAGCTTTTGACTTTGTTCATATTCTTAAAGGGTTTCGATCCTTTGGACCTCAAAGGCCTTTATACTTCACTCCTGGCAGTCCTGTGCTCATCCTCCTGAGCTTGTAAACAACAATTCTCGATGTTATCATCATTTTTTTCCTGTTTTCCATCATTGTTGCCAATATGCCATGGTTGTTGTTGTTCTTGCCATCAATGACAAGCACACTCTTCCTATAAATATGCCAACATTGGGGGAAATATCCCACAAAAGAGAAGAGTAATTTGATGAGAGGAGGGTGGTGGAAACCCCTCTAGATTTGGCTGAAACCGTAAGAAGCCTCATGGCATAATTACACAGTTGTAAGGATGAAAATGAAAGGCTAATAAAAGAGCAAGAAAAACAAACTGAAATTAACACAGTCCTACTGCAAAGCTTATCAGATATACAAATGCAGTTGCAACATGGACCAACAGCTAGTCATGTGGACAGACATCATACTAAGAAAAATCAAATTCCACCTAAGATATGAAAGCATGGTCCTGAAAGTGGCCACACAAGGAGGAGCACCTCAAAGAAGTCCCAACATGGAACCAAGAGACACTCAATGAAATAATCCTCTAGTGAGGAAACTGACAAATCCAAGGGATCTTCTAGTAGTAAAACTAGTTCACATTCCTAGAGGAGAATAAATAAGAAGAAAAATTCCAAGAGCCATGACCCTAAATATTTTAAGAAATCCAACCCACCCACTTTCGATGGAGAAATTAATAAGGGGGAAGAAACAGAAGTTTGGTTGCTTGGCTTGAAGAAGTACTTAAGATTCCATGATTACTCGGAAAACTTAAAGGCTTGAATAACCATTTTCAACCTAAATAGAAAGGCCTCCATTTGGTGGGAGGACCTTAGGAATGTGAAAGGAATCCATGAGAAAGAATTATCATGGAAACAATTTGAGAAATACTTCAAGAAGAAGTATTTGTCAAAGAAGTACTTTGATGGGAATACCAAGGAGTTACATGAACTCAAGTTAGGACAACTCATGATATATGAATATATCAACAAATTTCTTGAGTTGATGAGGTATGTTCCCTACATAAAGGATGAAAAGGTGAAGATGCAACGATTCATTAGTGGACTACATCATTCCTTATGGGACAGAATCAAATTTGATGAGCCAAAGACCTTAGAAGACACTATTTGGAAGGCAATGTATTGCTATGATAAATTCAAGAATAAGATTCAACCTCATGAGGATTGGAAGAAGAAAAGTAATTCATAAGTAAAAAAGAGGGGGTTTAAACCCTCAATATTTAAGAACCATGGGAGAAATTCTAAGATGATACTTCCTACTAAAAGTGCATATCAGCAAAATTCCCCATCTCATAGTGGAAATAAACCCTTTGGGGAAGACTCAGGTAAGACTGACAACACAAAGAGAGAACCCTTGAAATGTTGGGGTTGTGGAGAAGAATATCTATTGAGGGACTACCCACATAGGCAACATAACAATAGGAGGAACTACAACATCCAGGAGGCTACCAAAGTCAATGATGTGGCTAGGAGCATGCCACAAATTTATGCAACCTTGGATAATAGACAAGATGACCACCAAGCTTCAATGGTGCAGATGGAAGGTATGATTGGAAACCATCTCGTTTCCATTTTAATTGAACCTAGTTATAATTTGAGTTATGTTTCTCCTCAAACTTTTGGGAAATTTAAATTGCAACAAGTAAAACACGCTAAATCGTGGCTGGTACAACTAGCCACTAGAACCAAAAGAAAGGTAACATAGGTCATACTAGCATGCCAATTCATTATGAATGGATTTCCCACCCAAGAAGCCCCAAACATACTCCCTTTAGGATCTTATGACCTACTAATTTAAATGGACTGGTTGGTTGCCCATAAAACCAAGTTGGATTGTTACGGTAAAACTTTAGAGTGTGAAGATGAAGAAGGGAGAAAAATAACCCTACAAGGAATTCAAAAGCATGTCTCAGTGAAACAAATATCAACCCTTCAAGTGAAGAAGTATTGCAAAAAAGGGTGCCCTTTATATGCAATACAAGTGGTGAGATATGTTAAGGACAATAAACTAAGCCTAGAGGACCATCCCATATTAAGAGAGTATAAAGATGTTTTTCCCAAAGAGGTAATGGATCTACCTCCAAGAAGGGATATTGAATTTTCAATAGAACTTGTACCAAGAGTGGTGCCAGTGTCTAGAACACCCTATAGAATGAGTACACCAAAACTAGTTGACCTCAAACTACAACTAAAGGGGATGATGGACAAAGGCTACATACCACCTAGTGTGTCTCCATGGGGAGTGTCATCCTTGTTTGTGAAAAATAAGGATGGCACACTCAAGTTTTGCATGGACTATAGACAACTCAATAACATGACCATTAATAATAAGTATCCATTTCCAAGGATCGATGACTTGTTTGACCAATTAAGGGGTGCTATAATTTTCTCCAAGGTTGAATTGAGCTTTGGATACCATAAATTTTGAATTAAGGATGAATATATCCACAAAACAACCTTTAGGACAAGATATGGTCACTATGAATTTGTGGTGGTGCCATTTGGGCTTACCAATGCACCAACCACTTTTATGTGCTTAATGAATAATGTACTCAGTAAGTTCTTGGACATATTTGTATTGGTTTTCATTGATGATATCCTAATGTATTCCAGGAATAGGGAAGAGCATGAAGAAAATCTCAAGCTAGTTCTTCAAGTGCTAAGAGAACATCAGCTCTATGCTAAGTTTAGCAAGTGTGATTTTTTCTGGAAACAAGTCCATTACTTAGGCCATGTTATTTATGAAGGAGTGGCAGTTGATCCTGACAATATCAAATCCATTATGGATTGGCCTACCCCAAAGGATGTATCTTATATCATATCCTTTATGGTCCTATTAGGATACTATAGAAGGTTCATAAAGGGATTCTCCACGATTGGTTTCCCAATCACCTCCCTTCAGAAAAAGGGAGCTAAATTCATTTGGGCATCAAAATGTAAAGAGAGATTCCAAGAGCTGAAATACCTTTTAACCAATGCACCTATAATGAAGATTGCAGACCCAAGCAAGGAATTCCTTGTGTGTACATATGCCTAAAAGGAAGGTCTCAAAGGATTCCTTATGCAAGAAGGACATTTGATTTGCTACGAATCCAAAAAATTGAATGAGAGTGAAATAAATTATGTGACCCATGATTTGGAATTGGATGCCATAGTACATGTTAAAAATGTGGAGGTATTACCTCTTAGGTAGAATATTTGTGCTTATGAAATACTATAGTGGGTTGATATATCTGTTTGATCAACCAAAACTCAATGCTAGACAAGCTAGAGGGATGGCTCTCCTTAGTGAGTTTGATTTTGAAATTAGACATATCAAAGGAAAATAAAATAGAGTGGTTGATTCCCTTAGTAGAAGTATGAAAGTGATTCACTTGGCAGCTGTAAGCACCTGTGAATCAGACGTCAAGGAGAGAGTTAAAAGTGCACAAGAAACAAATGCATTCGTCAAGACTGTGAAATGATACTTAGAGAAAGAGCCCACATGGTTGAAGTATGAAGGTTATCAATTGTTGAATGTTAGACTACTAACGTACAAAGGTTGGTTGTATATTCCAAATTTTGATGACTTGAAGAGGTTCATAATGGATGAGCTACACAAAAGACCATATATGGGTCATCTTGGCTATGAAAAAATGATCACAACCACCAAGAAACTATTATATTGGCCTGGACTGAAAAAGGACATAGTTGATTGCTTAGCTAAATGTATAGAATGTTAGTAGGTTAAGGTAGAGCACCGACATCTAGCAGGGTTGTTTCATCCCCTACCAATTCCAGAATGGAAATGGGAAACCATCTCCATGGATTTCATCATAGGGTTACCAAAATCAACCAAAAATAATGACACCATCATGGTAGTTATGGAAAAATTGAGCAACGTTTCTCACTTAATTCCCATCAAATCAACTTTCAAGGAAATAGATATTGCCAGTATTTTCATGACATAGATATTTAGACTGCATGGCATGCCTAAGGAATTCATATCCGACTGAGATACAAAATTTACTTCAAAATTTTGGAAATCTCTATTTGTTGGTTTTGAAACTAAATTGTTATTTAGTACATCCTATCAAACTCAAACCGATGGACATACCGAGAGGTTAAACCAAGTGTTAGAGTACATTCTAAGTATGCATGTGATGCATCATCCAAAGAGGTGGGAAGATTACCTACCACTAGTAGAATTTTCTTACAACAATGGCTATCACGAGTCATTGAGGATGAGCCCTTTCGAGGCCCTCTATGGTAGACAATGCAAGATTCCAATCAACTGGGATAACCCAGTAGACATAATTACAATGGAGCCAAATATGCTAAAAGAAATGGAGGAACAAGTAGTTCAAATAAAACATAATCTGAAAATAGCTCAGGATAGACAAAAAATATATGCAGACAGAAAAATGACTCCTAGAGAGTTCACAATAGGGGATCATTTGTATCTCACAGTTAGACCCATGAAAAGATCCTTGAGAATGGGAGCCTATGCCACGCTAGAACCTCAGTATTGTGGACCCTTTGGAATTTTGGATAGAGTGGGACCTGAAGCATATAGACTTTCACTTCCTCCCAGAGTGAAGGAACATAATGTTTTCCATGTTTCGTTACTAAAGAAATATGTACATGATTCTAATCATATAATTGATTGGTATGTGATTCAGGTGGAATCAGAAGGAGAATTCCTTCCAGAACCACAATGCATAATAGACATGAAGTAAATCCCACTCAAGAATATAACCATTTCACAGGTCAAGGTGCAATCGAAACACTTTGGTCTAGATGAAGCTACATGGGAAATGGAGGATGCCATGAAACATGCATACCATTTTTTGGTTACTTCTGTATATACAGAGCACATCGACAAGTAAAACATCGAGGACAATGTTCCTTTAAGGGGGAGGGTATTGTAATACCCTTGTTTCCCCTAGCTTGTAAATATAAATATAACTTTCCAAAAGACTGTGGCAGACTGAATATGTGTGAATGTTGGATTTGGTGAACCTTTTATTATAAAAGGTAATGTATGTATTTATGTTGTTAATTAAAAATGGATAGTGTTGCATAGCTTCTGAAATGGGAGTTTTCCAAGATAGACCATGATGCTATGAGAGAGATGGTGAGGTAAACCATAAATGGTTGAGATGACCCCCACCAAGACAGTACCTTACTGGAGTAATTTCTTAGACCCAGAACAACCCTCTGACACAGAAATGAGTTACTAGATAGGTTGGTAGTTGGTAAATCCCTCCTCAAGAGTTAATGAGGAGATGGGGAAGAGTACCCATATGCAAGGCTTCCAAACCTGACCACGAGTTAGGGATTCACACCGACACAATCTTGTTGACGAAGGAAAGAAAGGAAGGGATTTCATGGGCAGAGGAAGAGGGGAAGAGGAGAGTGTGTGCATCTTGAGAGTTCAAAGGAGAATTGAGAAATAAATTCATTCTAGGTGTAGGAAGTTTCTTAAAATGATTTCAATCCAAGATGATAAACGAGGCTGCAGAGAAGACAAGTGACTGTGGGAGTACTCATTGCAAGCCCCCTTACTTGGTATAGAGAAAACTATTTGCTAAGTTCATATGGGAGGAGGAGAGTAACCTCTATCCCTGACTGAAATGGAGAAAGAAGAAAGAGTCTCTCTCATAGCATCGCGGTCTAGCTAGGGGGTGGCCAATGGTAAATCTTCTTAGGAGTGGTTGTGCCTACGATTGGGTGGAAACATACACCCCTTTCAGCAGTCATTGCATGATTATGGTCTGTAATAAGTATTTTCATACTCTGTGAAATGAAATGGAAGTGATAAGAGTTGTAAATCTGAAACACCATGGCGTCATCCCTACCCGTTAGATCTAGAATGTGGCTAACCCAACGTTGACCACTCTGGGAGAAAAGAGAAAGTTGCATGGTGGACTCCCTGAATGATGAAGTTATGAAGTAGTCGAGGCCATAGATCAATGGATTTACTTGAACGCATCTCGACTGTGAGATCTAAGTGCATCGGAAGGCTATCAGTCCGCAGTGATGTGGCATGCTGACATCACCCAAGGTGACATGGACCCATTATTGACGTGCCACATTTCACCTTGATTCATACATTTTGCAGACCCTATGTTCCCATTAGAGCATGACATGTGTCACCCACTAACAGGGCCATGTGCCATCTATTCCTTCCCGCGTGTCACCCCCCCTAGAAAATACTTGGTTGTTATATTTGCAAGTAGACTACTCAGAGCCCACTTGTCCTTACCCCTGCGTTTAATACACCACCACATGTAAAGGTGGACCCTTCGGGATTCTGAGACTTTGGGACTCCAGAGGATTGAGTAGTAGTGTCATAGATAAGCCGAAAATGTCGAAGGCCGGAGCCATGTGGAGAGACCTCTGGCTCCCTTGGGAGTTCAGGAATTCAAGACTCCGGGGGATATGCGCGTAGAAAGAAAAAGTGGCATTCAGCGTTGAACGTCGAATTCTCATAACTCTATACATTATACAATGTCCAAGTCTTGTCGATGGATTTAACGGTGGATGGATTTCCATCATAGATGTAGGATTGTTAGGGAGCTCCGGGACTTCAGGGAATCCTAGGATATAATGAATGAGATGAAACTATGAGGGCGTCATATGTCACTTGACCAATAACTCCTGAAGAACCTTGAAAGGCCATAGTTTGAAATCCATAGCTCAAATTTGACCATAGAAGAAATCGTTGGAAATCTCATGGCGAGATTAAGAGGTTGGAAATCCCAGAAATAGGATTCAAGACGTTTAAAGGAAAGTGAAATTATGATGTCTCATCCCTTAGAAGAGTACATAGGGGCCGAGTGTTTTATAGTGACTGGGACTCGGATATGGGATACCAACCTCACAATGAACCATTCTCTATTGTTATACATCCTAGATTTGGAGCGTCGACCTATCCAACAAGAATTTGAACCATTGGTCATAGTCCCAAACGGTCTCTCCTTCTTTTCGCTAGATTTCCCTAATATTTGTAATGCATTGTGATCCAAATTATTTTCGGAAAGTAGAGATATTACAATGAAATACTCATGAAAATTTCCAAAAATAGAGAAATACAACAATACATGATTTTTATTAATGAAATAATTGTAAAGAGACTGTGAAAATACAGAGTGTAGGACTTGCTAGAATGGTGGCAGCTTTATCTTTGAGAAGAGATGTGATAGCTACGTTCATTCTATATAAGATGATTACAATGAGGCTCTAAAGGCATTTTTATGATAACCTAAAGTCCAAAACCCTAGACATACAAAAAACTAACCCTAGGAGATGGACCACCAAAATTCATGTGGGCCCCGTTGGGGTAAGTTAGTACATTAACTTCCTGGGGTTGTAACTTTTTCATATGATCTATGTTTTAGGCGCGTGATAGCTCGTTGGAAAGGTATTTTCAAGGACTACACATTATGTCATCAAAATCTGACTCCATCTATAGTTTGAATATGAAAAGATAAGAAAACATTGTTTAGCGCCCCATAATGGCCCTGAAAGTACAGAAAGATGTACTGACAAGAAAACTTTCAAAATAAGCCAATTGGAATAGGTGGACAACCACCAATATCCACTTGGATTCTTTGTAGGGATTTAGGATAGCCCCATAAGTGCATAACCCATAATTACAAATAAATGTCCCCATTATAGAGAGACGTGTTGAAGTGAAAGCTATCCAGATGAGCCAGTTCGAATATGAAACAGGTGGGTCACCACAAATATCCACCTAGATCAATCCTCCCCCCCAAGGAATAAATGGTCTCCATTGCGTTGAGTGCCCAGGGAAGAGGGGAAATTTTTTTATGAATCTGAATCTTGATGAGTTGTGTGCCTTGTTGGATAATTTTCATTGCTTGGTCTACGGAAGGTTGTCACGAACTTGTTGTTGGCGAGGTTGAACTTGTTCTACCAACCTGTTGTCTCTGGGTTTGACGGGGCATTGTGTATGCACCATTGTAGCTGAATAAAAAATATATTATTTCTCTTCGACAAATTTTTTTTGTTGGATAGAATGTGTTGAGGTTGCAGTGGTTATAGTGGTCGTATGTGCATCCTTTGAACAGACTATGAAGAGGATGGATTTTTCAGTATGAGATATTACCTTGCAACATTGTTTTGGTGGAACAATAGTCGAAGCTACCTATGGTATCCTATAGAGCTGACCTCCCATAGTAATAATGAAAGTATGGGGTCTAGACTCATAAACAAAATGACATTTCCACATATATGGTTGGACCAAAACAACATCACATACATCAATAGGGGAAACATCACACACTACCTCATCCCTTAAGGTTTGGATTCCATAGGACAGGTGTCACTACTAGCTGATACGAAGATCTCGTCCCTGGTGAAGCCACCCAATGTTGTATGGCTACGGGTGTGGTGTTGTCGACAACCCCAACTGTTTGATGACCTTAGCTGAGATGAGGTTCTCCTGGCTATCATTATCAACAATGAAATGCAATGGGGTTCCCTCCACCCACATCTGTGAATGGAAGACGTGCTCCCCCTCTTTAGGATCTACTTGTTCTTCTAGTTGAATTTTTGTGATCGTGACAGTAGCAGTGGGGTTTGCGTCAATGATCTGTTTGTTTTCAACATTTTTTGGATCGGATTCTGAATTAGGATTTGGCTCCATGTCTTTGACCTCAGCCACCACTGAATATTTTGGGCGACATTCATCGGTGTTGTGCCAAGAGATTTTGTGGAAGTCACACCACTTCCCAGTGTCATTATTCATATTTCCTTTACCCTTCTTGTCTTGTGTCTTGGGTTGGTTTTCTATAGGCTGTTGGTTAGGGTTTTCTTTACCATGCTTTGTTTGTTGCGGATTTTCATACCCAAATTCCCATTTGTTCTGGTGCCTAAATTTCTGCTCAATTTTGACAACATATCGATAGGCAACTCCCAATGATGAGATGTTTAGGAATTCCATTTTGGTTTGGATGTACCTATGCAGATCCCCACGGTATTTCATAACCAAATGTCACTCATAGTCTTTGATACCAAGCTTGGTGCGCAAGTTATGGAAATATTTTTGAACTCTGACATTGTTTGGCTCTTCTCTTTCCATGATGTGGTCCATCTCATGTACTGGTCTTCATAGTTATCAACAAGGTAGTATTGTTCCTCGACCACATCCACAAAAAACTCCCAAGTGGGATCAGCCCCATATATTCCAAATTCCTTTGTGTAACTTTGCTCCTAGTCAGTTTCCCACCAATGTTTGACATGGGGGAGAGGTTTGAGGAGTGTGAAGGTGATCTTTTTCCTATCGAAAAAAATTTGAACAGAGAAATAACCTTCTAATATATTTAACCATTTTTCTAGGGAATTGGCATCTATTTGACCTTCAAATATGGAAATATCAAAATTAACTTGTACCTTGAAGGGAGAGGTTCCTCCAAAATGGTGGTTTCATGAAGATGCACCTGTTGTTATCGGTAGGCATTGAAGGATGTGTGCAAAATTCTCCATCATTTCTTCCCTCTGTCACATGAGAGATTTCTCAAGAAATAAGTTAATAGAATTTTTTTCTCCCCCATTTTTCTTTTCTTCCTCCATCGAGGGTTTCTTGGGTGTGCGAGATTGATTTTCCTCAAGAGAGACAATATCGAGACCCAACTAGCTATACTCGGACCTCGTCGAGGACATGCACTAAACAACGATCAAGAGTAGCCTGCTCTAATGCCACTCAACCGGATTATTTTTGGAATGAAATGAAAGCAAATATATTACAATGAAATACTCATGAAAATTTCGAGAAACAGAGAAATACAACAATAAATGATTTATATTAATGAAAAGAATTGTAAAGAGATTGTAAAAATACAGAGTGCGGGACTCGCTAGAATGATGGTAGCTTTATCTCTGAGAAGAGATGTGACGACTATGCTCATTCTCTAGAAGATGATTACAATGGGGCTATGAAGGCATTTTTATGATAACATGAATTCCAAACCCTAGACATCCAAAAACCTAACCCTAGGAGATGGACCACCAAAATTCATGTGGGCCCCATTGGGGTAAGTTAGTACATTAACTTCCCGAGGTCATAAATTTTGCATAGGATCTCCGTTTTAGGTGCATGATAGCTCGTTGGAAATGTATTTTCGAGGACTACACATTATGTCGTCAAAATCTTTCTATGTGTATAGTTGGACTATGGAAAGCCAGGAAAACATTGTTTAGTGCCCCAAAATGGCCCTAAAAGTACAAAAAGATGTAATGACATGAAAATTTTCAAAATAAGCCAGTTGGAATAGGTGGATGACCACCAATATCCACTTGGATTCTATGTAGGGCTTCAAGACAACCCTGTAAGTGCATAACCCATAATTACAAAGAAATGTCCCCATTACAATGAGACGTGTTGAACTGAAAACTATCCAGATGAGCCAGTTGGAATATGAAACAGGTGGGTGGCCACCAATATGCACCTGGATCACATTGGGACTCTGACTTCAAATTCTAAAATTCCTCAATCAGGTCTTGTTTTATCTGAGCCAGATACCTTGCCTATCTTGTTGGTGTAGTAGCCTTATATTTCATGTACCATGCAGGGCCCAATCCTTGAACATAGTCAGCAGTTGTGCTATCTTAGTTTCCTCATATGTAACTCTCTTTACATACTATATCGCCTCATAGTTGAACCAACGTTGTTCAAAATCATGTTTACTCATTCCATGGAATACAGGTAGTCTCAACATACTATCTTGATTGGCCATCTTGGGACCAAGTATAGTTCCACTCTTCTGAATGTTATTGCTTGCATCCTTCTATTACACATGAAATTTTCACACCTAGGTACCTCGCCCTAAGTGTCGTAAAGTGTCATATAAGTGTCTCATACACCTTGACACCATGGAATAACCTATGTCACAATCCCTAGTCAATGTGGAGGAGGGATATATTACATGAAGGC
>ML790064.1:181659-200198 GCA_009831015.1 Picea engelmannii
TGAAATATTTCCTCCTTAAAATCCTTGAGAGATATTTCCTCCCCAAAATCCTTAAGAGATATTTTCTCCCTAAATATCTTAGAGATCACTTTCTTAGTGGATCTGATGAGAGATCCTCTCCATGGTGGTTAAGCCTCCAAATCATATATAATGAGGGATTTTCATGGAGGAGGGGTAGAGAGATGAGTTTAGAGATACCAAACTTATGATCTCATGAGAAGTGGAGGGAGAGTATGGTGAAGCATCTAACTTATGATCGCATGAGGCAGGTGTCATTTGGAACATCATCATTCTATGTGTGGACTGTTTAAGCGAGGGTTGGGACAAGGAGAGCTTGATGAAGCTGCTGCACTCACACCTATGTTTGTAAGTATCCTTCATTGTTGTTCTCATTAATACAATCAATGATTGGCCTGTTTCTTTCAAACTTGTACTTGTTCATATAAGTTTTTCTGCAGTAGATAGATCTATGTTTTATCTAATCTCAGTAGAGTAGGAAGTCTTTTGTACTTTTATTTGTCTTACGGGACCTACCAAGGAGTTCAAGATCGAAGCTCATCCTGGAACTTGAAGGGACAAACGATGTTCATAAGGTACATGCCTTCCTCCTTCTATTTTGTTCATCATCTTGATTAGATCTAAAAGGAAGTCAGTGTCTATGTTAAGCACCTTTTGTCTTAGAGTTAAGGGTCTAGCTCTCAAGAGGAAATCCACCTATGCGCAGGGAGATTTTCCTACAACACCTTCCACACTACTATCACTTGGGGTAAAGTATTATTGATTCACCTTCTCCTTCACTCGTATCATCACTTCTTTCCTCTTCTTCTCTCTCTCTTAAAATTCAACCTCTTCATTATCTGATGTGTGTTCTTCTTGATTAAAAATGCACAAGGGGGGTGGAACAAAGGGGGCGTAAGACCATCCAACATTATTAGTTATCCCCCCCACCACTAGGGGAGCCTCCATATTCCTTTATTTTTTGTATATCCACATTTTTCATCGTCTCCTCTTGATATGATAGCACACCACCACTGTGTGCTCCTTCCTCTAGGTTGGTCCATGCACTACCACCGCACAAATCATCTCTCAGTCCTATATGCGCACTATCACCTTATGTAGAGTCAGTTTCCCCACTCAATACGTGACTTCATTGCACACTACTCACTGGTATGCTCACATACCGCCACTACATAGAAAGACAAAATATTGTCAGAGTGGTACCCCACCATATTGTGCGACAACTTCTCTTCTTGTCAGCATATGACTGTGTGATGCTCCTCTTCTGATTCAATTGGTGCACCATAAAATTTCTCCCATGCACCATACATGTGCACTCTTCCTCTTCTCAAGGATGTGACATACTGAAACAAACAAAGGGTATGGGATTCATCACCTAAGCCCTCACTACCACTATTCTCACTACTAGTATTTTTTATTCCAAGCCTCTTCACATGTCATGTCTCGCCTATGCTCCACTCTAGAAAAACATCCTCTCCCACAACGTCATCTAGTGTAATCTTCCTCTTCATTTTTGGACCGACACCTTGTTGCACACCCTCAACTAACTCTTCTTGATTCTTCCTCTCAACTCTCTCCCTCATCTCAACTCTTATTGTGTATCTTTCAACTCTTTTTATCCTTTGCTCTTTTGGTTCCATTCCAGTCCTCACCCCATCTGAACAACTTCTTGGATCCTCCTTAATGGATCCATCCTCTGTCTCTGTTTCCCCCACCTTTTCCATAAACCCCCCCAACACTAAGGGGTTTACTTAACCATCCTATCATGTTCCACGTGCGTCATTCTTTTTTCCATGAACAACATCTTGATCCAAAGGGAGATCTCTTCTAAAATCCCCTTTCTAGTTCCTTCTTCAAAGTTTCTTTTAGCCTCACTAAAAGAATCACTATACTCTATAGAAAACTCAATAACATGTCCTTTCTTTACCCAGGAAAACAAAAACTCAATGTCCTGAGTCCACTTTTTATCCAATTCCTTTTAACTATCAAGTTTCGCTTGATCCCATACTACCATCTTTGATGGTAGAAAAGTCGAAATAACTTTTTCTTGTCTTTTTAACCATTCATGCAACAAACATGGAAATTCTTTGAAAATGAGTTCATGTAGGTCATAGTAAATATATCTACCTTTCCATTATTTCACATTCACCCACAATCCTTTCATCTCTTGTAGGGAAAAATCATCCTATTTCGCTTCTATCCAGTCTTGAATTTCCTCTTTAGATCAATGCCACCACATTTTTCTTTTCTTGCATCAATCTTAACAAGACTTCATGTCCCGACACATAACCATTTGTTGGTGCTAATCTAGGCAGTGTTGCTTCTTCAGTACATCCGTGCACACACACTGACCTTAATAAAATTGGGGGGTTTATGACCCATGGTTCATCCAGAGTGTCTCCAACAAAACCCCTAAGCATTGACATATCAATCCTCGACCGAGGCCGAGGAAGGTCTCACTCGATATGTAGAGAGGATCACAGAGACCATGAGGTCTTGTTTAAGGGATGGAGGATCAAACATAACTAACATAACTGCAAATTGAATCCATATAACTCATATCTAATAATATAATAAGGACTAAGAATTAAAAGAATACATGGATAGGTGTTACTAATTCATCACAAACACATAATAGAAAAGAACTGCCACATATTTATTATTGAATGTATTCCATAAAATCAGAGACATACAATGTGCCAAATCACTGAGTTGCACAACATAAGGTTTCATCTCATGACTATAAAAATAGTGGGAATACAACAAAATGTGCCTTGCACTAAATGTTAAGACTCAGACAAATACAAGACACAAGATACTTCTCTATACAACACGAGATTGTTATAGACTAACTCAGAGCTCAGGTATTGACACTTTTTCCAAATTCACCAACCTCTTTTTCGAGTTGAAAGATCTCTTTTATATCTTCTTCTGTTGAGGAGTGTTTTCCTTCACAGTTATACTCCATTCACTTGTCTGATTTAATGGCCTCGCATTCTTCATGTACCTTCTAGGGATCCACGTAGGTTCTCTACATCATGGGAAATCTTAACTTCCCTATCTAGCTCATCTTCTAGCCTCCCCGCTTCTTCATTTGTTGTTGGTAGTAATCATTCCAAGAGATATCTTGGTGATTCCTTTATTGCTTCTAGTGGGATTCTTCTTGATTTCCATTTCTACTAACAAAACTCAAACTAGTGCTCCCAACCGAAAAAACGCAGACCGACGCACCTTTGACTACCTTTAGACTTGGTGTGTTGCTCAATAAAACTCAGTCCAATGCACACACTATGGAATTCTTCCCTGCATCTACTTAGGAACTCACAAAAGTACTTGATGAGAATGCACAACTTTATTTTGTGTGCACATGCAAAAAAGGACCCAAAACTTTGGGTGCCAACAACTACAAATATTTCTACAATAACACAAAAATGGAAATATTGAATTTTTGTCTCATTTTTGGTACATATCACCTTTTGGTATAATTTCCGTCTTCGTATGATCCGAATTATTTTCGGAATGAAATGAAAGAAGATATATTACAATGAAATACACATTAAAAATTCCAGAAACAGAGAAACACAACAATACTTGATTTCTATTAATGAAAGAATTGTAAGAGACTGTAAAAATACAAAGTGCAAGAATCACTAGAATGGTGGAAACTTTATCTTTGAGAAGAGATATGATGGCTACTCTCATTCACAATAATATGATTACAATGAGGCTCTGAATACCTTTTTATGATAAACATGAATGTCAAAACCCTAGACATCCAAAAACCTAACCCTAGGAGATGAAACGCCAAAACTCATGTGGGCCCCGTTTGGGAAAGTTAGTACATTAACTTCTCGGGGTCGTAACTTTTGCATACGATCTTCGTTTGAGGCGCATGATATCCTGTTGGAAAGGTATTTTAGAGCACTACGCATTATTTCTTCGAACTCTAACTTCGCCTAAAATTTGACTGTGGCACGCCAAAATAACATTGTTTAGGGCCCCAAAATGACCCAGGAAGTACAACAAGATGTGCTGACAAGAAAACATACAAAATGAGCCATTTGGATTAGCTGGGAGGCCACTAGTATCCACTTGGAAAAGTTGTAGGGCTTCATACAACCCAGAAGTGTAGAACCCACAATAACAAAGAAGTACAGAAGAACGTGTTGAACTAAAAGATGACAAAAGGAGCCAGTTGTTACAGGTGGGTGGCCACCAATATCCACCTAGATCAATCCTCCCCCCTTAGGAAGCAATGGTCTCCATTGCGTTGAGTTCCCAGGGAAGAGGGGAAATCATTTTCTAAATCTGAAGCTTGGTGAGTTGCATGCCTTGTTGGAGAAGTTGTTATGCTCAGTCTGTGGAAGACTATCACAAACCTATTGTTGGCGGGGTTGAATATTCTCCACCAACCTTTTGTCTTTGGGTTTGATTGAAAATTGTGTAGGCAACATTATAGGTGAAGAGACAATATCTTCTTTCTCTGTGACAATCTATTTTTGTTGGATAGAAGGTGTTGAGGCTGCAGTGGTTGTAGCAGTCTTTTGTGCATCCTTTGAACAGACTGTGAAGAGGATGAATTTTGCAGCATGAGAGATTACCATGTGGCACTAATTTGGTGGAGAAATAGTCAGAACTACCTCTAGTATCTTATAGATCTGACCTCCCAGAGTAATAATGACACTACGGGGTCTAGAATCATAGACAACATGACATATCCACATATATGGTTGGCCCAAAACAACATCACATACATCAAGAGGGGAAGCATCAAACACTACTTCATCCTTGAAGGGATAGATGCCATAAGAAAGGTGACACTACTGGCTGACACATAGATATCATCCCTAGTGAATCCACAAGATGTTGTATGGTTACAGGTGTGGTGTTGTCGAAAACCCCAACTATTTGAAGGCCTTATCTAAGATGAGGTTCTTCTGGATGTCTTTATCATTAATGAAATGCAACGGGGTCCCCTTCACCCACATATGTGAATGGAAAAGGTGTTCCCCCTCTTCAAGATCCATTAATTCTTCTGGTTGAATTGTTGCGGTCACAAAAGTAGCATTGTGGTATACGTCAATGATCAGTCTATTTTCAATATTTTCTGGATCGGATTCTGAGAGGTTCGGCTCTGTGTCTTTGACCTTGGCCACCAATGACTATTTCGATCGACATTCATCGGTGTTGTGCCAGTGGATTTTGTGGAAGTCACACCACTTCCCAGTGTCATTATTCATCTTGCCTTTACCCTTTTTGTCTCGTGTCTTGGATTGGCTATCTAGAGGCTATTGGTTAGGGTCATCTTTATCGTGCTTTTATTTTTTCATATTTGCAGGCCCAAATTCCCATTTCTTCTAGTGCCTAAATTTCTTCTTGATTTTGACAACATATCGATAAGCATCTCCCAATGATGAGATGTTTAGGAAATCCATTTCGATTTGGATGTACCTATACAGAGCCCCACGGTATTTCAGAACCAGATTTTGCCCAGAGTCGTTGATACCCAACTTGGTGCGCAAGGTATGGAAATTATTTGTGAACTCTGACACTATTTGGATCTTCTCTTGTCACAGTGTGGTCCATCTCATGTATTATTCTTCATAGTTATCAACATGATAGTATTTTTCTTTGATTGCATCCACAAAAAAATCCCAAATGGGCTCAGCCCCATATATTCTAGATTCTTCTGTGGAACTTTTCTCCCAATAAGTTTCCCACCAATGTTTGACATGGGGGAGAGACTTGAGGAGTGCGAAGGTGATCTTTTCCCTGTTGGAAAAATTTTGAACAGAGAAATAACCTTCTAATCGATTTAACCATTTTTCTAGGGCATCCACATCTATCTGACCTTCAAATATGGGAATATCAAAATTAACTTGTAACTTGAAGGGAGAGGTTCCTCCAAAATGGTCGCACGATGAAGATGCACATGTTTCTATCGATAGGCGTTGAAGAATGTGTGAAAAAATCTCCATCATTTCATCCCTCTGTCGACGCACGAGAGCTTTCTCAAGCAACATGTTAACATAATATTCTTCTCCGTCATCTTTATTTCCTACCGCCATCAAGGGTTTCTTGGGTGTGCGAGAGTGATTTTCGTTGAGAGAGAAAATCTTGAGACCCAACTGGCTATACTTGTACCTCATCGGGGACATGCACTGAAAAATGATCAAGAGAAACATGCTCTAATACCACTGATCCAGATTATTTTTGGAACGAAATGAAAGCAGAGATATTAGAATGAAATACTCATGAAAATTGCCAGAAACAGATAAATGCAACAATACTTTATTTCTATTAATGAAATAATTGTAAGACACTGTAAAAATACAAAGTGCAAGACTCACTAGAATGGTGGCAGCTTTATCTCTGAGAATATATGTGATGGCTACGCTCATTTGTAATAATATGATTACAATGAGGCTCTAAAGGCCTTTTTATGATAAACATGAATGCCAAAACCCTAGACATCCAAAAACCTAACCCTAGGAGATGAAACACCATAAGTCATGTGGGCCTTGTTTGGGTAAGTTAGTATATTAACTTCTCGAGGTCATAACTTTTTCATACGATCTCTATTTTAGGCGCATGATATCCTGTTAGAAAGTTCTTTTAGAGAACTATGCATTATGCTTTCAAACTCTGACTCCATCTACATTTTGATTGTGGCATGCCAAAATAAGATTGTTTAGGGCCCCAAAATGGCCCTGGAAGTACAACAAGATGTGCTAACATGAAAACATACAAAATAAGCCAGTTGGATTAGGTGGGAGGCCACCAATATCCACCTAGAAGAACGTGCTAAACTAAAATCTGACAAAAGTTGCAAGTTGGAACAAGTTGGTGGCCACCAATATCCACCTGGATCATCGTATCCCTTTATTCATCACCACAGGCATTGGTCATGTGCTCTCAAGCCATGCATCAACTACACAACTAAAATTGAATGACAACTCATCCAATACATTTCACTTTATTTTTTCATACAGTGTACAAAGTGTCTTTATTATATCCAACCATTCATGCTCGAAACATGGCAACATGGAGTCACATGCTCGCATGTTATGATTGTCTCAAATTAATCCACAACCACATATAGAATACCTTAGTTGGTAATTCTATCAGCATATTCATATTCTTCATAAAATGATCAGACACATACCTTAAACAAACTTCTTGTTGACACAACACCTTTACACTTGGTTTGTAAATTCCCTTTTAACACCTTTCAATACTTATGACATTGTTCTACAACATATCTTTCTTCCTTTGGTCGATTTTCAATCTTATTTCATTCTCTACCAAAAACATATTTAATAGATTCCTTTTTCTTTGGGGCTATAAATCCTTCCATCTTTAGCTCAACAACTTCACTCATGCTTCATGTCAAGTTACTAATCTTCATAGAATATTCTTCTACTCTAACTTTCTCTTTGGGCATCTTCATCCTCTTCTACTTCTAATTCTACAATCTTTAGAATCCATAATTTTTATAATCTCAACGAATTCTCTCTTTATGCCAACGTCATTGATTTCTTGTACATCAACTTTATGTTGCATTTTCTTCAATTGAGATTCATATATCCTTCTGAGAAAATTACATTTTCTTTCATCTATAACTGTAAATCTCCTTCTTCCCACTAACAAAAAAATATCATATTAAAGGAAAATAATAAATTACATAATCACTCCTTCATTTTCTTTGCTACATCTAACACATGCCGCATTTTGAGACTCACAGTAACACTAAGAGGCGGGGGGGGGGGTGAATTGATGTTGTATAATTTTTCTCAATTATGTTTTCTTTCAATGATTTAATATTATTTTGAAGTGCTTACTTAATCACCAATGCATACAAAAATCAAAACAACACAGAAAACACAGTACTCCAGAAATTTTACGTGGAAACCCAATGCAGGAGAAAACCACATAACATCTTTCTTTATGTTCTTCTGCAAGCACCGACTTACAATTTATAATCTTTCAGTTTGATAGAAACCCGCTTGTTGCAAATAATGCGGCCACCAATCCTCTCAGGAGCCAACCTATTACATATGATGAGGACACCAATCCTCTCAAGAACCAACCAGTAGAGTAAGGACACCAATCCTCTTCCCTACACCACCTTGCCTCCCTGTATTCATTTTTCTCCAAAACATTCCTTGCACAAATACACCTTTCTCAAGACATTTCTCTTTTTAATTCAAAAACCATCTGATATATTTCCAGTCCAGTTCCTTTGAATAGTTGCAAATCCTTTTCAATATATTCTCATCAACTTCATAGTCAATCAGAGAACATCCCTATTTATAATATATTTTCCTAAGTTCGACTAACTGTATGTGGACGCATAAAAATTATATTGTGGACATATCTTGACAATATCAAAGTCCAATTATTTATATGTGGACACACTTATGTATAAATTAAGTATGTGGACGTATAACATTTATATTGTGGACATATCTTGACCACATCAAAGTCCAGTTAATTATATGTGGACATAATTATGTTTAAATTAAGAATATTTCTTGTTTAGTTATGGATGGACATTCTTCATCTAAATCAAACAGACCAAATCTTCTTTTTTTTACAAAAACATTCAAAGATCATCGTTGATCCTTTCAATGCTTAACAAAGGATCGATTATGTGACCAAATATTCCAATGAATGAGCTCCATCTCATCTCAAGTGACATAACCTAGTCTTATCAGAGCATCTCCTCAAATTGACACAACAATTCACATTATGGTTTACAGAGCACCCAATGCGCAGATAGAAACATGAGTGAAAAAATCAAGTCACAAGTCTTCATCTTGTCACACATTCCCTGCAGTACGCTCACCCAGTCACCCCAGTAGACTATGAGTGCACCCTAGTGACTCACTCACTTGAATGTTGAACTTCCACTCATTTTGTCGTATTCCACTCTGTTTCTTGTTGCACCAACTTCATCTCATCATACTCCACTGCGTCATTCTTCATTCGTCACGCTGCACCACCAACATCCATCGCTCCACTTCACAATCCCAGACAAGGAAATATGTCATAGTCTACTCCGTTGCATTTTTCTCCATCACACGTCACTTTTGAGTTGCATTGTGGGTCATCCCCGTGTCGATCCACCTTTAGTTATCTATTATCGCTAAGAATTTCTTTGATCACCGATCATATCTGCGATCAATTCCTTTGATCCTTCTACACAATTTTGTTTTCATCCTTTCATGACTTCCTCTGTCTATCACTAGTACATATTGTAAAATTTTCGACGTTATGGAAAAAATTGTCCATACTATCGAAAAATAGAGGAAATTTAAAAAAAAAATTCCATATTGTCTGATAACGTCGCAAGTGTGATGTCACACAAATAGATGCCGCTATTGCGACAAAGATGTCACTATTGAGATGCCATTGGACTGTCATCTCTCTTTCCACGTTTGTAAAATAGTCACCTCTCTTGCCACGTTTGTAAAATAATCGTCGTAGTTGCGACATTATGGAAACTAGGTTTTCCCCTTCCAATGATCACCTAGTATTTGAACAAGTCAACTTTGATTTGGTCAACTATCATCGGAATTGCGACGTTATAAAATATAAAAATATGTTTCATTTTACGGATGTTGCGACAATTTTTCTATAAAAACGACACTTCAAAAAGGGTTTGTGGGTCTTCTTGGTGAACAAAAAACAGGTATTTTTTTTAGTATATATCTGTGGGGAAGAATTTCATAAAACATTAGAGCTTGGAAAAGAATTAAAGAGGGTGAAAAGGGTGACGGTAAATTTTATTTCCCTTGCAAAAATTGTGGTACTAGATGTCCCGAAATAGTTTTAATAGCAACAGCTAAAAAACATTGTAGAAAATATGGGCACATGGACAGGGGATCAAATGAATATTGTCCCATGGTATATAAATTCATTATATGTTTTAATATTTATTGTATTCTCAAACTTTTATATTGTTTTATACATGCACTAATTTTTCATGATTGTTTGTAATTATAAGGTTAGATTTGCCCCCTAACTTTATGCACAAAGCACCAAGTAGTAGAAGAAATTATTTTGTAGTACAAGATGAAGAACTTGAAGTAGATAATGAAGATCAAGTTAATGATCCCATGGAAGTACATGACAATAATAACATAGTTCAAGATGATGGGACAAATCAAATGATTCAAGACTTATTTGGTCATTCATATGAGGATCATGGGGAAAATAGTGATGGTATTTATGATGAACCTCTAATTGAAAAGACAAATAAACAAATTTATAAAGGGTCAAGAGAAAATCTTCTCTCCACTACATTGTTGCTGGTGAACTTGAAAGTTACAAATCATTTGTCTAACACTTGTATTACACAGATCCTAAGGTATGTAATATGTTTCTTCACATCTACATAAAGGTTGACTTTTCCCCATTTATTTTAGTGTTAATTAATGTATAAAATAAAAATGCAATATTTACAATTACTATTCTTTACATTAACTACTTATTTTTTATGTTTTAGAATGTTAGGTGAATTTATGTTACCCTCGTCAAATATTTTACCTCGCACATATCGATATTTACATGCCATTATGAAAGACATTGGAATGGAGTATCAAAGTATAGATGCATGTCCTGATGATCATATTATATATTATGGACAAAATGCGTCTAAAATAGAATGTCCGGTATCTTGTATCAGTATATATCGAACCAATCAAGTAACAAAAATGGTCTCTCGAAAGGTTCTTTGGCATATTCCCATAATTCCATGTTTGCAGCCACTGTTCAAGTGCCAAAGCATAGCACAGTTTATGGATTACCATGCACAAAATAGAATTGAAGATGGCGTTCTTTGAATGCCTACAGATGGTTATGCATTTAAGGAAATTGCTGCAAAATGGCCAGAATTTTCATATGAACCTCGTAATGTTAGGATTTCATTGGCAACTGACGATGTTAATCCATTTGGACAGCTTCGATTTGTTTACTCAGTGTAGCCTATTTTTTTTCTCAATAATAACATTCCTTCTTAGATTTCAATAAAGAGGGATCACATAATTTTGACAATGATTATTCCAGGTATTTGTTTACATTAATTTTTAGAATTTAAATTTTTTATTTTTCTCTTTTTTTGCATAACATCTTTTATTTATTTATTTATGTATATATACATACCATGTTATTAATTTCGTGTAATTTAAAACAATTAGGTAAGTGCCAATTTAAATATATGAATGTGTATATCGAGCCTCTTATCGAAGAGCTACTAAAGTTATCAGAGGGCATCACTATGTATGACATCTGTAAACCAATTGGGAAGAAGAGATTTCAATGCCGTGGAAAAATTTTATGGACAATTCATGATGCCCCAGGACTAGCATATATTTGTGGTATGTAACGTTCCATATTGCATGCTTGAATAGTATATAATTGATTGATTATATCCAGCATGTTGTTTAAATAATCATTTCATATATATATTAATAATTCACATTAATCCATATGTTGCAGGTCTTCAAACAAAGGGTAAATTTGCATGTCTAGTTTGTGGTTCCAAGATGAAATCTCATCGGTCAAAAAGTTTAGGAAATGAGGTGTTTGATGAGTATATACACTTCCTCTCTAAGAACCATAAGTATCGTACTATTGAAAAATATCTTTTCAATGGGAAACAAGAGACTAGACTAAAACCACAAAGAATGACACCTCGCCTATGGAAGTTGGCATATGACAGAATTAATCCTTGAGGTATGCATTTTGTTTATGTATCGTAAATGGAATCATGTTTTGAAATTTTATTTTAATTATTCATTTTATTTTACCGCATTTGATAAATAGTTTTCTGATTTTTTTATGCTTCATCAATGTCGTCTTCATGAAGGTAGTAATAATGGGCTTCCACGAGGAATGAAATGTTATCCCACTCAATTCATGAGGTTGCCTTACTATGAGGACCTAAAAATAGTTCATTTATTTTATACAATGCATGTCAAGAAGAATGTGACAGAAACATTATGGTGGATCATAGATGGCAGGAGGGATAAAGAAGAAATTGTCAAAAATTGTAATGAAATTCGGGAAGCGAATCATGCAATGCAAAGTGTGATCCGATCAAATAACGATGGAGACCAAAATAACCTTCCATGGTTATTAACAGAGCAACAAAGAAATGGTGTAAAAGAGGTCATTCCTAAAATTAAATTTCCCACAGGATTTTCTTCAAACATAAAGAATATCTTAAAGAAAGGTGAATTTGGTGGGGTAAAAACACATGATTGGCATACCTTCATTAAGGTAATTAATCATTTTATTATTCATATTTATATATTGGTCGTATACATTTTTTGAGATTTTATTTTTTTGTCTAGTTTTGAACAAGTAACAATTCATTTTTATTTTACAGTATGTTCTACCTCTCTCTCTCCCAAACGACTTTGACAACAATGTCAAACAAGTTAATTATGATCTTGGAAAATACATGAGGCAAGTAGTTGCAATATATATGAAAAAAAAAAAAAAATGTTGTACTTGATGACATGTGTTTTACGTGTAATGTAATATGCATTTATATGTTTTGTTGAACCATGTTATTTTATTGCGTCATGATCTGTAGATGGTTTTCATTGAAAGAAATACATGAAGATGATATAAATTATTGGAAGAGAGAAATTCCTCAGCTAATGTGTGAAATGCAGAAGTATATACCTCCAACATTTTTCAATGCACAATAACACTACCTCATACACCAAGTTGAGGAGACTGAAATGTGTGAACCTGTACACACAAGGTCAATGTGGATGGTGGAGAAGCACTTGAAATCATTGAAGGATTTGGTTAGGCAAAGAGCGCGTCCTGAGAGTTCCATGGTAGAGGGATATATGGTATATGAATCCATGGTGTATATTAGTCAATGTCTTCCTAAATTAGCAGTGCAAGCTATGCATGCAATGGAATGCATTTGGGATGTGAAGTCCATCAAAAAATTTGGAAGGGAGCAGTTGTTGGGGAAAGGTACAATGAAGAAAGTGAGAGGTAATTAAATTGGGTATATTTTTAATAAATATAAATTTCTCATTTTTTGTGTATATGATCATACTCATTTAATATTTATTCTTTCATCATTTATTAATATTTACCATGGTTATAACTAATATTTAATATTGGTGAATTGAAATTTTTGGATCGGTTAGCTGCTCAAGATTGGGATGCACTACATTTATACATTGCAAACAATCTTGATTGGATGAAGGTATGGATTGATAGATGTAAAGAACTTCATGGAGATAGGTTATCATGGAAAGAATTGTCTGAATTGGTTAGAGAAGCTCGTCGTAATGGAGATTTTGATGTTACGCAGAGGGAAATAGATTTAGCATATTGTTTGAAAGATGGAAAGGAAAGAAAATTCACCCATTTTATTCAGTTATTTTATATTATATTAATGTGATTGTAGGTGTGTTTTTTTCATATATATTATACTTTCTAAGTTATATAAATTTGTTTATTATTAATTGACAATGCATCTTTTACATGTATGGCATATTGCAGTTGAAACACCATAAGGCTAGTGGTGCAATGGTCGTAAATTTCGCATCAAACAGTTGGATCAAACCAGAAAAACTTTTGATAGTGGGATAACTGTAGTATTCCAGGTCACTAATGTTTCCTCTAGGAGTGACAGACATCCTCAAGAATATGAAAATAGATACTATGGGTTTTTGAATGATATAATTGAGTGTGACTTTAATTCTTTCAAATTAGTTTTGTTCGATGTAAAATGGTATAGGTTATGATTTCATGAACATGATGAGGAAAGAACCATTATTCAACATGCCAATGGATTTCCAATAATTAAAACAACATTTTTTGAAAAAACAAACGAACGCTATGTTTTTCCAAGTCAATGTGAACAAGTATTTTACTCAAAGGTTCCAAGTAAGAGGGATTGGTCATTTGTTGTTAGATATGATCCACGAGGAAGGCCAATAAAGTATACTATAGATGAGGAAGATGATATTGAAGAAGAATATGATGTAGAGCTAGAGCAAGAAGAATATGGGTTGACAGATGAAGAAAACAGAGAAGATGAACCAGGCGTAGGAGACAATGCGCCATTTCTTGATGATGATATCGATGAATATATGCTTGAAAATGACATTGATGATGATGATGATATCATCGATCCTTTCAAAATTGTTTATGAACCAGATGATGATACAGATATCGAGTTGGATGATCAATAAGAAGATACAGAAGAAGAATGATACAAATGTTGCGTTGGTCGATGAGGTACATAACTAGATTGGGTACGTAACTATATTGGGTATTAGGGAATTGAGAGCGATGTGAGGGGGGTTGGGGCCATATGAGCTTCCACCTTCATGTGGTTGGCCTTGTTTAGTAGAGAATAAATTATTCTCAAAACCAAGAGAACTTCATTCATTCATCTTTATACTTAAAGATAACTCACAGACCCATTCTATATATCGTCTCATCTCGTCCTCGTTTCGTTTTAATTTTCTGATCGATCGAATTTTAAAGGAAACAACTATTAAAAGACATTATACTAGGGCTAGAGTACATGATGGGAAACAATGACCTGCAAATGTGGCCAACATTGAATTTTTTTCAATTTGTTTTTGTATGACATCATACATCCTTGAGTCTTGAAACTCTCCCATACCGTCAAGGCATGTGTCTAGTCTAACCATGTCAAATTTCGATGCATACAGGCACATATTGAAGAAATTTCAACGTTGGCCCCATTCACTAGTGCTCATTATGTGGGGTCGATGCATGAAATTTGTCGTGGGTGAATTAGAGGTTCCATGACATTTCAAGAGAGTTCCAACAAATATTCTACGGATGGAAACAACGACATTTGAAAAATATAATACACCCCATTATGAACATTGTTGCAAACATGGACGATCTCAAAGATTATTTCATTGAGACATTAGACATCCTTGAGTCTTGGAACCCTCCCATACCATCAAGGCATGTGTCTAGTCTAACCATGTTGAATTTCAACGCATACATGCACAGTTTGAAGAAATTTCAATGTTGGCCCCATTCACTGCTCACTATGCAGGGTCGGTGCAAGATGACATTTCTGGTGGGTGAATTGAATCTTTTGCAACATCAAATTGACTTGGTAATTCAATAATCAAACCCTCCTTAAGTATTATCCGGGTACATCAAACATCCTTAAGTATCGAAAACCTCCCATACCTTCAAGGCAACTATCTAGTCTAACCATATCAAATTTCAATGCATACAGGAACATATTGAAAACATTTCAACGTTGGCCCCATTCATTGCTCACTGTGCGGGGTCGGTGGAAGAAATTTGTAATGGGTGTATTTGAAGTTCCATGTCAAATTTAAATATAGTTCCAACAACAATTCTATAGAAGGGAATGATGAATTATGACAATGAGAGGTGCAACATGATGAACATTGATGCAAATGTGGGCGATCTCAAAGATTGTGTTGTGACAACATACATCCTTGAGTCTTGAAACCCTCCCATACCATCAAGGCATGTGTCTAGTCTAACCATGTCAAATTTCAATGCATACAGGCACATATTGAAGAAATTTCAACGTTGGCCCAATTCATTAGTGTTCACTATGCAGGGTCAGTGCATGACATTTGTGGTGGTTGAATTTGAATTTCCATGACATTTCAAGAGAGTTCCAACAAATATTCTACGAATGGAAACAACAACATTTGACAAATACGAGATGCCCCATTATGAATGTTGTTTCAAACATGGACGATCTCAAATATTATGTGGTCAGGACATTAGACATCCTTGAGTCTTGAAACCCTCCAATACCGTCAAGGCATGTGTCTAGTCTAACCATGTCGAATTTCGACGCATACATGCACAATTTGAAGAAATTTCAACGTTGGCCCCATTCACGGCTCACTATGCGGGCTCGGTGCAAGATGACATTTGTGGTGGGTGAATTGAAGCTTCTGCAACATAACCTCGACTTAGTAATTCAATAATCAAACCCTCCTTAAGTATTATGGTGGGACATTAAACATCCTTAAGTATCGAAACCCCCCCATACCTTCAAGGCAACTATCTAGTCTAAGCATGTCAAATTTTGATGCATATGGGCACAGATTGAAAACATTTCAACGTTGGCCCCATTCATTTCTCACTGTGCAAGGTTGGCGGAATAAATTTGTGATGGGTGTATTTGAAGTTCCATGTCAAATTTCAAGATAGTTCCGACAACGATTCTATAGAAGGGAATGACGAATGATGACAATGAGAGGTGCAACATGATTAACGTTGATGCAAATGTGGATGATCTCAAAGATTATGTGGGGACATCATACATCCTTGAGTCTTGAAACTGTCCCATACAGTTAAGGCATGTGTCTATTCTAACCATGTAAAATTTCGATGAATACAGGCACATATTGAAGATGAGTCATACATCAGACATCATACATGGACAATCTCAAAGATTATGTGGTTGAGACATCAAACATCCTTGAGTCTTGAAATCCTCCCATACCGTCAAGGCATGTGTCTAGTCTAACCATGTCGAATTTCGATGCATACATGCACAGTTTGAAGACATTTCAACGTTGGCCCCATTCATGACTCACTATGTGGGGTTGGTGCAAGATGACATTTTTTATGGGTGTATTGGATGTGCCATGACATTTCAAGAGAGTTCCAAAAAGGAATATTATATAGATAGCAATGAAGAATGATGACAATGAGACATCCATTATATTGAACATTGATGCAAACATGGATGATCTCAAATATTATGTGGGGACATCAAACATACTTAAGTATCAAAGCCCTCCCATACCTTCAAGGCAACTATCTAGTCTAACCATGTCAAATTTCGATGCATACGAGAACAAATTGAAAACATCTCAACGTTGGCCCCATTCACTGCTCACTATGAGGGGTCAATGGAAGAAATTTGTGATGGGTGTATTTAAAGTTCTCACCTGGGACATCTACTCTTTTAGCCTTATCACAATGGACCTACATGTCACTATACCCATCTGTCAAACTCTTTAGTTGACAAGTATGTTGTTTTTTTTTACTTTTCAAATAATCCAAAGAACAAAAGAACAAAGTGGGTGACCCAAAAAACAAAGTAGTGGTATTCTAAAATCTATATAACTCATATACTTTTCTAGGTAAACTATCACCAAGAACAACCATTTATATTTCAATATCCTAAAGATGAGGTTGAACAATCACTTTTCATTATTGGATAATTGGTATAACACAACAATGTCGAAAAATACGCACAACTCTTAACACAGACAACTTAGAAAAATAAGTTGTACTCATGATGGTACAAAATCATGAAATCATTCCAATGGAACCAATTTTGAATTATTGGACTCTAAAAATACTTGACCTCACAACTATGCATATTAGATAGATAGATTTGTCAAGCAAGGCTTAAATATTGGTTATCCGACCATTATAAAAAGAGAGATTATGCGTATATGTTAAAAACCTATACACATTCCAAGCTAAAATGGATACACTTGGACCAAATATGGGCATTTTGCTTAATTTGAGGCTTAAAAAAATGGTCCATGTGACATTGCTAAAAAATTCTCTAATCGTCCATGCTACAAGCTAATGTAGTCCCTTAAGTCATTATATCAACCCAATTAATCTTTCTAATGTCCTTCAGCCTCCAATAGATCTTCCAACTAACTTTGTGATCAATTTTTATTTAGGAGAAGGCCAAAATAAAGAGTTTTTCCAAGAGGTTATTTAGGGGTTTCTAAGCACGAGCAAAGGGAAGCTTTGGAGAAGTATTTTTTCTACAAAACAAGAAGTAACATCCTTGCAAGATATTCATATTGAGAGAGGTCAAATCCTAGTGATTTCAATATGGTATCTTCCTTTGGATCTTTGCTAGCAGCCATTTCCACATTTGAATAAAAGGTATAAAATCTAATTATAATTTTCAAGAACTTATAGTTTGTCTTATCTATAGATTCTCCCAATTGTAATTTACAAACGTTTAGTTTGTCTATGTGTAAATTTTTAAGCCCATACAAACCACAATCACACTTCAAAACCTATTATCGTTGAGCATTCCAACAACAGTACCGAGCACCTCATTTGTTTTGACCAAACTAAAATATTAGCTGAAACTAAACATTATTTGACTAGGATCATTAGAGAAACTATTGAAATTGAGAATTTATTTTCTTTTTACATTTTTACTCCCTATTTAACCTTCCTCACCCTTTTTCCTTTATTCAAATATATTCATTTGTACCCTCTTTTTTCCATTCTCCTATTGATTCCTTTATGGTTTGTTGGTTGCTTTCCTCACTTGATGCCATTTCCTTGCTTCGTTTCTCCCCCTTCTCATTTTTCCTTTACTTATATTTGTGGACAAAATTATACATTTTTCGATAGTTAACTTTATTTATTTTTACTTTAATTATTCTGCATTGATCCCTTTGAATTAAAATTATTATTAACCATTTATAACCTTAATTTTAGTATCATTA
>ML790064.1:200248-236576 GCA_009831015.1 Picea engelmannii
TGTTATAAGAATGATTAGATTAAAATAGAAAATCTTTAGTGATAATTTAATAAGATGTCATGGAAAAAAAAGGTGTCACCTACTAAAATTGAAAGGACCCCTATTGTCTTAGGAATGCTTTAAAGAAAACTTGTTAATACATTCTAAAATGGTCCTTGTCAATAATCCCCATGACCACACTTTTTGTAAATCACCTACTTGGTGTACAAAACCTCCTAATGGCGCCTGTATTTGAAGCACAAACCAAATATCCCCTCTATATGGATTATGTTGTGATTCAAGGACTCATTCATGGATCATGAGCCTTAAAATATTCATTTAGGTAATAATACCCTTTATTTTCTCCCATGACCATGGTTAAGGTATTGAGACCAATCACTTATGCCTAAAAATTTCTAAGGATGCTAATATATCATTCATAGGATAAAGATTCTATCTAGAGGGTTTATGTGATGGTTTGAGGTTTCATTAATTAATTATGATCCTATAAGATTAGCTTAGGTACTATGGCCCTTATTTTCCTATGAAACGATGATCAAGGCCATGAGACCCATGCCAGGTACATAAAATCTCTCAATAATGTCCATATCCTAGGATGAGGCGAGTGATTTTGGTTTGTGTGGTGGTTTAATGCCTAGTTAAGGGATCAGTGCCCTATAACCTTCATTTTGGGACGATATCCCAAGACCTATCCCTTATGCTCAAAGACCCATCTCTTATGTGAAAATATCCATCCATGATGAAGAAGACCCCTCAACCTCATATGTATGTGATATGGATCATAAGAGAAAAATATCCTCTAGTTACTCCTAGATGTTAGGGGGTAACAAGCTAGAAACACTAATGCTAGAAAATACAAAGAGAAGTATGGAAGGATATCACTTGTAATTCATTGTTGTAGGTGTTGAAGTTAGTTGGGTTGAATAAAATATGTTGAAGCTACTTTTTCAGAATAAAAGAGTTGTGATGGATATCCAAGAGTAATCCATGTCTGGACACATGTAGCTCAACTTTCCCATTAGACAAGATTTGAATGTGATCTCTAATATGTGTGTGTGTGTGTGTTCTCCAATGTGTGTGTGTGTGATATCCAATATATATATATATAAGAAAACAAACACTATATCTACTACCATAACATATATATCAATGATAAATCTAAGTAGAGAGATCGTAGTGCACTCAAAGGGGATGATGCCTCCCTTGCAATTCAAGGTAAGGGAAGAAATAGAAGGATAGAAGAGTTAGGTTATCTAGAAAGGTTCAGAAGAGGTCCACCCTTTAGGAAAAGGTGTATGAGAGGAAGGCTAGAGATGGGTCATTAAGGTGAATCACTCATCACAATGACGGTGTCCTATAGAAGTCTAGGTCTCTAAGTTTTGAGACGTTATGTTGAGGCACCCTATGAGGTAAGAGTGGGTCTAAGGAGAATCCAGAGGTACATCACCCAATGCTTGTGTCAGAGGGAGTGACTTGATGGTTTTTTATGTTGACCTAGGTTCAAGAGGAGGAGTAATTTTAGTAGGTTGAGGAAATATGCATCATCTTGTTTAGGAGAAGTGCACTGTTAAGTCGTAGTAACTTTGACCAAGGGAGATCATGAGCCTTGTTTATAAGAAGAAGAGTTCTTTTTTCGAAGGACTTGACATTCATTCGAGTTGTGAATGTTGAGATTATGATAATTGCACCATTTGTTTGATTTAGGGAAAAGGTTAGCATCCATCCTTATGTGATTAGCTCTAGGAGAACTTATATGAGGAGGGAGTGTTACACATGAAATTTTCACACCTAGGTACCTCGCCCTAACTGTCGTAAAGTGTCATATAAGTGTCTCATACACCTTGACACCATGGAATAACCTATGTCACAATCCCTAGTCAATATGGAGAAGGGATATATTACATCAAGGCCAAAATACCAAGTACACATGAATTATTATTAATATTCATTGAAAATAAATTGATTAAGTGTGAGAACCAAGTGCACATGAATTATTATTAATATTCATGAAAAATAAAGTAATTAAGTGTGAGAATCCACCTCACATTTGGTTTCCTATTTTTTTAGGGAAGGTGGAGGATCTCGTGGATGGTTGAAATATTTCCTCCTTAAAATCCTTGAGAGATATTTCCTCCCCAAAATCCTTAAGAGATATTTTCTCCCTAAATATCTTAGAGATCCCTTTCTTAGTGAATCTGATGAGAGATCCTCTCCATGGTGGTTAAGCCTCCAAATCCTATCTAATGAGGGCTTTCCATGGAAGAGGAAGAGATGGAGATTGAGAATTACACCAAACTTATGATCCCATAAGTGAGTTGCCATTGAAGCATAATCCGTGTAGATTACTTGAGCAAAGGGGTTGGACAAGGAGAGATGGAAGAAGTTGTTGCACCTTCATCAAAGGATTGTAAGTACTCTTCGTTTTTTATCATTAATACATATACATGCTTGGCCTATTTCTTTCAAGTTTATGTTTGTTTCACATGAACTTGTCTTTAGTAGATAGATCTGTATTTGAGCTAATCTTAGTAGAATAGTAAACCTGTTGTATCTTTGTTTGTTCTATAGGACCTATCAAGGAGCTCGGGATTGGAGCTCAGCTTGGACTTTGCGAGGACAAACATCATTAACAAGGTACACATCATTCTTCTTCCTCTTCGTATATTAGCTTAATTAGATCTAAAAAGTATGCCAGTGTCCACGTTAAGCACTTTTTTGTCTTGGCCTTAGGAGTCTAGAGACCAAGAGGGAATATTCTTGTCCACAAGAGGATTCACCTGTAATAGGGAGAGACCTATTTGTCTTACACTACTTGGGTAGAGGCACATTAGGTGATAAAGGAGAAAGGATTTGAGGTAAGGTTGGAGGTCTGGCATGGGGAACACATTAAGGAGGGAAGGGTTTCCTAAGAGAGTCTTTAAGTTTTACAAATTATCTAAGTATTTACTCTTCAAGTTGTCACATGTAGGGAATGCATTCATCACACATCCTACATGAGGTGGAAGGTTGCATGTTTAATTGTTTTGAAGAAGAGGGTGTATTTGTATGATACCCTTGGCTAGGGGTAGAAGGGATATGTTCCATGTTGGAATAAAGTGGTGAGTATCCTCCATGGTTAACTTGGATAATTTAGTAATAAGGGGAATTAGGATCCCTATGTTATAAGGATGCGTAGGAATTGTTTTATGATTGCTTAGACAATTACTAGGAGGCATGTTAATGAAATTCATTTGAATGAGGTGAGAAAGTTTGGATATGTTTTGAGGGGAGAGTTGGTTGATACTAAGATCAAATGAGATAGGGAATAAAACACTGGAGGAAGGACAAGAAGAGGACTCCATAGTCACAAGAGACAAAGGGAAATAAAGAAGAGAGAAGGGAGGAACCTCCCTTAAATTTTTAGGGTTGAATCATCCAAGGTATAAATATAACTATGCCAATGAATATTCCTTAAGATGAATCAACAAGTCTTCAAATTTGGATCCAAGTCCATCATTAGAAGTCCTTGTAGAAGTGTTGGAGATGATAGGTGCAAGCAACCAAAAGCATGGAAGAAGTTCATGTGCTTGAGCACACATCAGTGAACCATGGGGTACATTCCATTGTTTTTAACTCCTTACCTTAAAACCCCTATAATACCCATAACATTTATGACCCATATCCATTGAACTCTATTATTTGAAACACAACCCCTATAAACACTAATATTATAATCCCTAATTTATGAAACCAATAACTCATTAGAAGTCCATCATTGGAAGTCCTTGTAGAAGTGTTGGAGATGATAGGTGCAAGCAACCAAAAGCATGGAAGAAGTTCATGTGCTTGAGCACACATCAGTGAACCATGGGGTACATTCCATTGTTTTTAACTCCTTACCTTAAAACCCCTATAATACCCATAACCTTTATTACCCATATCCATTGAACTCTATAATTTGAAACACAACCCCTATAAACACTAATATTATAATCCCTAATTTATGAAACCAATAACTCATAACCTCTAAACCATCTAATCCTTAACCTAAATGCTAATCCCTAACCCATATAACCCATATAATTCCTAAACCCCAACCTACACATAATTTATATAATTTATATTAATTATATTTATATTTATAATTTATATATTTATATATTTATAATTTATAATTTATTTTGTTATAATTAATATAATATATATTAAAACAACAAAATAATATATATATATATATATATTAAAAATAACAAAATAAATTTTAAAGAAAAAGATATTAAACCAAACCCGCGCCTAGCCTATAGTGCGAGAGACAACAAAGCATGGGACAGAGCCACGAGATACCCTAGCGGATACACTAGAGGTCGATACACAATGTGAGTGATACACTAGAGTATATACACTAGATGATACACAGTTTGAGAGATACCCTAGCGGATACACTTGAGGATACACAGTGTGAGCGAAAGAGTCACGAGATACACTAGTGGATACACTAGAGGATACACTAGCTAGCCTACAATGCGAGCGACGGAGCTGGATACCCTATCTAGCCCACAGTGCGAGAAAAAGAGGAGACCCTAGTGACAGAGGACACGAGCAATGCCTCCAAAATCAGTAATTTTTCCTCCAGCGTCAAGTTGATTATATAAGGTTACATATGTACTATTTGATGGAACAAGTGAATGAAATTGTCTACATGAATGAGAAAAATATTATCATTGATTTGTTTGTATGACTGTGTTAAGTATTAGACCATGATCTGGAACCATTATCCATTACCATCCTTTGGGGTACTCTCAGTATGTTGATACATATTCAAGTAAGGGAAGACACTAATTAAATTTGTAACGCAAAACACTTACAATTTGTACCAAGCAACCAACCTGTAGGAGGTACCTATTTTACTAATTCATTTGTTGCATATCAAAGGTTTTGTATTGTTGGTGTTTATTTAATCCTATACCCTATTGGTTTACCTCTTGTTTGATCTAGAAATAAATCTACAAGTTAATGATCCCATGGGAATTGGTTTACCCCTTTTCAAAATTGGTCTATTTCATCTAAAGATTATGATAAAGAGACTAAAACCCAAGAGGAATAATAATCTCTTATCTAATCAATATTAACAATGAAGACCAAGGCCCTACAAGAATGGGTCCTTATTAGATCAACTATAGCTTCACAAATGTACTCAATACCCTTGCTAGGATTCCTAAAATGGATAGACAAAGAAATGCATCAAATAGAGAAGAGAAGTTACCCCAAACTAACAAAGGAAGAAGGAGAGGAGTTACCCCAAAATTTCTTCCTTCCAAGTGGTATTTTTTAACCTTCAATGGATTTATCTTGGTAGTTTGTAGAAGACTTGACCATTCACAATCAATCTTTATGCACCAGATAGAAACCAAGATAGAAGAGCTTCAAGAATTGACAGAAACGTACACAAAGATAGAACCCTTATACATCCATATGCTCCAAGAAATATATGTCAATTAATCTTCAAGAAGTGGAAGATCCAAAAATACAATGATGACTACAAATGAGGAATGGATACTCCTTATATAGAGTCTAGCTCAACTCCCTTTACAATAGAATAATAATATATCATGTGAAATCCTTAGAATTTTTTTTTTTTTTTTGTGTCTGGAGGAATCAGCAACTAGTTGGGCACGTGCTCGCGTTACACGTGGCCGTGTTATCCAACCGCTACCCCTATAACCTCCAGGTGTGCCCACGATGCCCCTTACGAGGCACACAAGGTAAGTCGGGGGGAATTGAACTCGAAACCTCATGGAACTTCATTTTCACGGCACTTGCCAATTGAGCTGCCCCCCCGGGGGCTTGTGAAATCCTTAGATTTAGCCTAGGGAGGAGTGAAGAATTATTTCATCCAACTAACTAATATTTTTTTTTAAATAAATAGGTGGTCAAGCCACATGTACAATACTCCAATCAAAATGGGCCCAAGAGAGTGGGATGCCTCCATCGAAGAGGCAATAAGATGAGTCAGAGGTGTAACATGTAGCCTCCAAAATACTCCAAGTGGATAGATCCACAACCAACTCCTCAAAGTAGGCAATTAAAACCTCTTAGTTATCCTTCAAGGTGGACACGTAGCTCCCCAAAATGAAAAATACCAACAAGCAATGAGTAGAATCCCTCAACAGTGGACAAATACCCTAAATTAAGCTCCAATGGTCATTTGTGAGGTATCCAATGTGTAACATCCTTCTCAAATCATGTCAATCATATAATCAAGTCAACGGAAGTCCAAGAAGGTCCATATGTGCTAAATATAATCTCCAATGGCTACGTAAGGCATCCTCCAAGGAGGTCATCCATTAAACTATGTGACACATGCCTCCAAATGTGCAAACAAGTTGACCACTCCAATATTTGTGACATGGCATGGCATGAGAGGTCCATGTGCATGAATAGTATCCCCAAAGTGCTTATGTCATTCTAACCAATGCCTTGAGAGTTGTAAGATTGCATCGAGAGTTGTGAATGAAATCAAGAGTTGTGAAGATACCTTTGGATTTGTGAAAATTACAAATGTCATAATGAATCCCATGCAATTTCCACTTAGTCACAATGTCCATTCACCATTAATTTGACCAATATGTAATCGTGGCCTTTGAATAAGGGCTTGTCCCATTTTTTCTTTTTGGATGGAGTGAGTAAAGGTAATTAAACAATTTGTCCTTTTTTGGATGGAGTGAGTCAAGGTAATGGAAAACAACAACAAAATCACTTATCATGTTGTTAATAACTCACACCCATTCCTTATCCTTTACAATTTTGTAGCCATCGATGGGTTACAAATCAATAACAGCTCTCGTATTTGTTACTTAACAATGTACTTTACTCTCAATTGCTCGCTCCCTTTTGACATGTATAGGCCACATTTACCTTTCTACCATTTCTTCTCCTTGGGTTGAGGAATCACATCCTCCACCTTAGCCACCTCGGTTCCCTCTTCCCTAATTGTGACCTCCATTGGTATTATCAGTATTATTAGGGTCCATTTAAGTGTTCAACATAGGCATTGTAGTCTAGTATTGGTATATTCATGTATTTGAAATAATATTCATATTTCCGATGAGGGTAGTCTTTTCGGTGAGTTAAAGTTCCACCTTTCTTGTTAATTTGTTTTAGAAATACCATGATTTGGGTTTTCTTTAAATTGTCCAAAAACTCTTAGGGTAAAGTTACATGAGAAAAATTCCCAACATAGAAGTGGAATCTTAATTTTTTGCATAGTTCCTATCGAGTTTGGGTCAATTTTTCACTCGAAAAAATAGATGATATGAGTACCCCTTATCCCACTCTAACCATTTCAAGTCCAGAGCTCAAAAATATGGAAAAAACTAGACAGGGAGAGTCATAGAACACGAATTTGTAAGAAATTAAAAATATCTCAAAATGCTTTGTCTTTCTTGGTAATCATTATTAGCTTATTGTGATACTAATAGGATACTAGTAATGAACTAGTGTTACATCTTGATTGACTGATTGTTTCTGTCATTAATTGTGTTATAGGACGTACAAGAAAATCAGTATTTGTCATATCTATATTCATTGAGTGAGGGAAGTTCAAGTAAAATAGAGGAACGTGAGACATCTAGTAGGTCTAACAGATAGAGATCAACTAGAGGTGAGAAGATCAAAATAAAATTCCATAGACACATGGATTTTTTTCTTGCGAAAGGGGGATCATGTTATTATTATCATGAGAGCATAGACGACATCAAGGTGTCGTTGAGGTACAAACATATAGTGAAACCATGAGTACCCAAGGATCTTCCCGAAATAAACACTGATTATTGTGTAAACGAAAGGATATGCTGGATTGCTCCAGTGTCATTACATGTGTTGGCATAGGGATAGACCCAGGGTTTGGCTCTAACAGTGCACCAACAATCCCTAAATACTGGCCCTTTCGCTAGCACCTGCGAAGCAGATGCAGTCTCGCCCAAAGTAGAAATAGGGGGTTGCAGGACATAGGTGTCTACAACAAGAGGAAATGCAAAGTCGATCTAGGACAACGACACACAACAATCTAGATATTATTTACCACTCTTGAGATTACTTCGCAAGTTATATCTTAGATCTAACACAACAATGAAAAAATAGGATAACAGATAACAAATAACACAGCATCAACCACAAAGAACAACAAGATATACGTGGCTCACCCTCTCTCTAGGGATACGTCCACGGAACTGTGTTTCTTGATATATTAGATGAAACCATACAGTTCTATCTGCACACTTAGCTTGCATATCTCTCTCTCTCTGTCTCTTTCCCCCCACTATGCACCCAGATGCAGGGTTGATCTTCGCACCCAGCTAAAGATCTTACAATATAGTATCAATATTGTTCTCAACAACAATAATAAAAAATGAACAACAACAACCATAGTATCAAAAAACCAACTTAGATTGAACCCTCCCAGGTATTCTATACTTTTATGTATACATTACATGACCAAAGTCTAGGTGTCAAAACCCTATATCCAAAACCCTAGGTCCACTTCACTCTTGTTTTCATGGCTTCGCCAGCATGTCTTTCCTTCCTTTTGATGAGGTTCTCCAAAGTACTCGTTGATGTCTTTTTCTGTTTGTTGAGTTGTCCATGATCCCTCTTCCTCGATAATTTGTCTTCCTTGATCTTCTCTTCCAATGACTAGATTTTCCTTTCTTTTCTCCTTCTTTTCCCACTTCAACCCTTCCTTGGTTTATGTTCCTTCCATGCAGCTTGTACTTCTCCTTTATTCCATAAACAAGGGCCAATAGGCCCCCAAGACTCACATGTGACTCATCCTGAGTCACTGCAAGACTAGACCTCCTGTATCACTTCAACTACAGGTTGCGCGAAGCAGCCTGTGCTTTCTTGTTTGTCCATCCCTATCGTGTGCAGACTGTCTTTATTGTGTCTGGTACCCAGTTTCAACTGTACCTCGTACCTAGAACCTTCTTCCTTTTAATTTTACTAAGAGCTGAGAGGCAACTAGTTCTCATAGTACAGCTTCAACCGGCTCCCATTTACCAAAACTTATTTGCATTCTCCATTAAGGGTCTTCAACTGCGCAACTCCTCCTTTTGTGACATAAGAAAACTCAAATGGCCCAAGCCAATGTGTCCTGAACTTCCCTGGATGCTTCATGAACTTTCTGTCATATAACATTACCAAATCTCCCTGCTTAAATGATTTCCTCCTGATATGTTTGTCATGGTAAGCCTTTTTTCTTTCTTTTTTCACCTGTTGATGAAATCTTGCTATAAACCTATCCTCTTCTAGTTCCAGCAACTGCACAAGCCTGTCTTGAACAACGTTGGTGTCATCCATACCTGTAAATGTTGTGATTCTTAAACTAGGAACCAAGTATTCCATAGGTACCACTACTTCCAAGCCATATACCAACTTAAATGGGGCCTGTGTTGTTAACTTATTGCAAGTAGTTCGATAAGCCTACAATACTGCTGGAATTCTTAAATCCTAATCATCTTTGTTAACACTACAAATCTTAGTCAGCGTTGTCTCCAAGATCTTATTGAAAGATTTGACTGTACCATTCACTTGTGGGTGGTATGGAGTGCTCTTTTGATGGTGAGCTTTGAATTCCTGAGTCAAGGCTTCAATATTTTTGTTGATGAAATGTGTGCATTGATCACTCATGAGGATCTTTGGGCAACCAGATATGGTGATAATATCCTCAAAGATTAACTGCGCAGTTGTAGCTGCACTACAGTCCTTAACTACTCTTTCTTTTGCCCATCTGGTCAAATACTTTGTCGCAGTGATAGTGTATCTCACTCCTGTGTGCCTTCCTGGTGGGTTAATAGGTCCCACAAAGTCAATGGTGCATTTCTTGAATATTTGTAATGTTAATTTCGGTGCCAAAGGAATCTCATCCCTTCGAGAAGGATTTCCTACTCTTTGACACACATCGCAGGATCTGTAGTATTCCTTAGCATCCTTGTGTAAAGTAGGCCACCAGAGGCTAGCTCTGAGAATATTTTTTGTTGTTTCTTTCCCTGCATAGTTTCCTCCTATGATGACTTTGTGCGCTTCTGCAAGAATCGATTGTCTTTCTTCCTCCATAACACATCTCCTCAAGATCTCATCTAGTCCCATATTATACAGTTTTCCAACTATGATTTGAAAATTTGTAGTGTGGACTACCAATTGTTTCTTATGAATGACTATGTACTCGCAAGGCGCCATTCCTAAGGACAAGAATTGAACTATCTTGGCGAAGTGATCATCTACTTTTTTGATGACCAACAACTGTGCATCTGGTAGTGTGTCCTCCAAACTAGTAGGTTCCTCTCCATGTTCCAACCTAGATAAGTGATCAGGTCCTTTATTCATTCTTCCTGGCTTGACCACAATTTCAAAATCATACTCCTGGAATAATAGTAACCATCGGCATATTATTCCCCCCAACGCTGGCTTGTTGACTAAGTATTTCAATGCAGAGTGATCAATGAACATCTTAAAATTTCCTCCCAACAAATAGTTTCTAAACTTCTACAACGCATATTCCATAGTCAAGCCTTCTCTCTTAGTCGTAGTATAGTTCCTTTCAGCTGTAGAAAGATTCATGCTAGCAAAGGCTATGGGGTGGTCAATGTCTCATGCACCCGGTTGTGCTAAAATTTCTCCTAATGTAATGGAAAAAGCATCGACATGAACATTGAACTCCTTACTCCAATCTGGAAAAACCAAGATGGGTGCAGTGACCATTTTTTGTTTTAGTGTGTCGAAGCTCTGATGGCATTCCTTTTTCCATTGGAACTTACTATATTTATTTAATAGATTCTCCATAGGTGTTGTTATCTGTGCATAACCCTTAATAAAAAATTTGTAGTGTCAAGTGTGTCCTAATGCAGTGCACAACTATCTGACCGAAGTAGGGGGAGGTAGATCAATAATGATGGCAATCTTGGAAGGACCCACCAACAACCCTTTCTTACACACAATATGTCCTATCCGTACTCCAATAGGTGAAAAGAAAATACACTTTTTCAGATTCAGGGAAATATAACATTCCCTGCATTGATCTAACATCAATCTTAAACATTCAATATGGTATTTCAGTAGGCTAAAGACAGTCCAATCATCAAAATAGGCTTCCAAGAACTTTTGTAAGAAGTCCTTAAATGCTTCGACCACCACCCTAGAAAATATGGTTGGTTCATTCTTCAACCCAAAAGGCATCACAGTATACTGGAAAGACCCCCACTTTGTTGCAAATGTGGTCTTATGGTGGTCTTCCTTAGCAATTCGGATCTAGTGATAACCTGAAAACCCATATGTGAATGAGTAGACCTCCTGTCCTCCTACATTATCTAGCACTTCATCAATAAAGGGTGTAGGAAGGGGTCATGTAGGAATGCATCATTCAGTTTCATTATATCTACACAAATTTTGATTTCTCCTAACTTCTTATCATGGACCACCATAGGGCTAATCCATTCAGATTCTTCAACAGGTTCTATGATTCTTGCTTCCAACATTCTATCCAATTCAATCTTAAGTTTCTGCTTGTATTTTGGATTCAGTCTGTAAGGTCAATTCTTGATGGGTCTTGCATCTGGTCTCAAAGGGATCTTCATTTCTCCCATGGGTCCTTTAATGCCCTTCATATTTGTGAACTTGGTTGGAAAAAAGTCTTGATATTCATGTAATAGATTTGTGATCTTGCTAATAGTAGCATCATCCCAATAGTCTCCAACATTTGCTAATTTAGGTGTTTTCTTTGTTCCAATATTAACCTTCTTAATTTTAATGGGTTGTCCAACAAAAGGTAGTTCAATCCCTAGTCCTTCTATGTCTATGTGACCTTCAGTCTCTACAATGTTTACATCTCTAGGGTCATCATCCTCGTCAACATTAATATTGTAGCAATCCTATAACTGCTGAAGAGGCGCAGTGCATTAGTCTCGTTCTTGGGAAAAAGGGAGGTTAGGTATCTCTTCAAAGACCTTTTGCTTCACAATTTGTAAACCCTGGTCTATTGTAGGGCATTGACTCTCAAATAAAAACGTAGCTATAAAGTTCTGAGTCATTCCATACCAGTCTGTAGTGATGAGGTGCAGTGCTGCTTGAAGATACCAATTAATAGACGTAGTATCCAAGGTGTTAATGAACTTATGCACCCATTTTTCTTTAGGAGTGTTTCTCCAGGCCTCATCACAACTTCACATGTGGTCCTTAAGACAACTCTGACCTATGTATCGAACTTTGCATCCTTCTTCTTGGTCTGAAAATCACACTTCCAATAAGGTGCGACATTGTACCCATTCCATGATGTTCTTCTTGTGTGTTACCCACCATCTAGTTGGTGTGGCTTTCAAGGATTCATCCAGTGCCAACATCCTCTGTTGTACTACTACCATTTTCTCAAATTCATCTAGAAATGTCTCTAAATGATTCAAGCCATCAAATGTTGGAAGATTACTTACTTTTCTGCCGATCCAGTGAACTTCTCTGTTTAGTCTGGCACATCGCCGTGTAGAGACTTCATACATTATGTTCTGTCAATTTTCTAACGCCTCTTCTAAATCTGATGAGCATGCACTTTCACTTCGACGGCTAAGATTTCCATCTGTTGTAGGATTAATGTAATCCTGTTGTCTTGATGTCAGTTTGTAAATGTTCTCTAGCTCATATGTGCGGTCTTATTCCCTGATGGGTTTTGTGTATCTGCGACCTTCATCTAGGTCCAAAGATGCAATGAATTTAAGGCCATTACCCTGAAATGTCATTCTTCTCTTCTTTAGGTCAACAACAGTTGAATTGTTGAAAGCTCAATCAATTCCTAACAGCACAGGATAGGGACAACTATCATCAACAATTTCAATCACTTCGAAATATGAAAATGTCCTTATCCCATAGATGTCTACAGGGACATGCTCCAGTCTTCCAAATGGTTTCAACGCCTGTTGATTACCCATTCTAATTCTGATAGGAGAATAAATCGGTCTAGGTTTTCCCATGAGTGCCCAAGCCTGCTTCGTCATAACATTCAATTCTGATCCTAAGTCGAGGACCACATAGTCCACATCATAGTCTCCCATCTAAGCACTAAGGTGTAATTCCTTGTTTTTCCTTCTCTTTCTAGATACTTGATGTATTTCTTTATTCAGCAGAGGATCTACCCTTCCTATCTCATATTGTCTTATCAAGTATTGTAGCTCTTGCACAACTCTTTCATCCTTAATCAAATAAATGCAAGTACATAAAAATTCCATAAGATTGCTTACCTATTTTCCTTCCCTAGGCGATGTGTTGGATATATTTTATATTATTTGCATGTGTGTGTGTGTGTGCGCGTTAGGTTCGACAACTGCGTCTGATGATCCCTCTAGCGGATTTTTCTATTTTTAGCGGTTTTTTTAATTAATCTCGGATTAAGGGATTATGGTTTTGGTATCTACGGAATACCTAAAAACATTGTATATATTGTATGGTGAATGGTGAAATTCGATATAATGAAAATAAGAAATATTTTCCCCAGTTGAGGGTGTCCAGTATAAATCTATGTGTACTATGTGTATGAGCCATTGATTAATTTTTGTTTTGCTTAAGAATCTATATGGATTTCTTTACCTCACAGGTTTAAAACTTATATGTGGTATTAGAGCTCTTTTTTGGCTTCAGAGGGATGCCTTTGTTGCTGGGGGTTTGGCTCGGTCTTGATAGATCAAGTTTATCTTGGGTCTGTGATAAACATGGGTTCAGTGGGAGATTTTTTAGTGGAGATTTGAGTGTACAAAGAGGAATGGCAAGCTCTTCTAGAATCGAGATAGAGAAGTTCAATGGTAAAAACTTTGAGCTATGGAAGCTCAATATGGAGGAACTTCTTGTAGACAAAGAAAAATGGATCGTTGTGGATCTTGGTACACAGCCTACTGGTACACAGCCTACTGGTACACAGCCTACTAGTACACAGCCTATTGGTACACAGCCTACTGGCACACAGTCGATTGGTACACAACCTACTAGTACACCACCTACTGGTATGTCAAAGGAAGATTGCGAGAAGTTGGATAGAAGAGCAAGGAGTACTATTTGACTCTTCCTGGAAGATTCGGTGTTGTTGAATGTCTCGGGAGAATCTATAGCCAATGAACTATGGAATAAGTTAGGGAATTTGAATCAATCAAAGTCCCTAGTAAACAAGTTGTTTCTTCGAAAGGAGTTGTATCATCTTAGGATGGAAGATGGAGATTATGTGACAGAACATCTAAATGCCTTTAATAATCTGGTAATTCAACTTGTCTCTGTTAATATTACGATTGCAGAAGAAGATAAGTGTATTACTTTGTTATGTTCTTTGCCAAACTTTTGGGATAATCTGGTTGTAGCAATTGGTAGTACCACTCAATCTACATTGAAGTATGAGGATGTAGTTTTATCCTTTTTATCTGAAGATATGAGGCAGAAAAGCATGGATAGTCATATCACAGATGCTTTATTTGTAAGAGGTCATACCCAAGACATGAATCCTGGTAAGCCTTCGGGGGGAGATCTAAATCTACAGGTAGATCTAAGTCTCTAGGAAAATCTTTGAGGAAATGTTGGAAGTGTGGTAAAACAGGGAATTATAAGAAAGATTGCAAGTCTATGAAGGTAGAAAAACCAAAGGGATCTAATAGTACCTCTTCCACATAGGCGAAAACCTCCACTAGGGTTCTACACATTCCAAAACTAGCCGGGAGCCTAATATATGTAAGCAAGTTGGATGATGCAGGAGTGGATACTGTATTTGGAAATGGAACTTGCAAGATGGTATGAGGAGTAATGGTGTTGATGAGGGGAGTTTGGTGTGGAACTATGTACAAATTGTTGGGAAGCACTTATACTAATGGGTGTAACAGTTATGTTTTCCTTGAGCAGACAAATAAAGAAGACAAGACCAATATCGTCCCTAAAAAGAAGACCATGATGTGGCATCAAAGACTGGGGCATATTGGAGAAAAGGGCCTTCGAACACTACACAGTAAAGGCATGGTTGAAGGTATGTCTAATTGCACTTTGGATTTTGATTTATGTGAACATTGCATATACGGTAAACAGAATCGAGTAAGATTCCCATCTGGTGCTACAAGAGCAAAGGGGATCTTAGAATTGATACACAATGATTTGTCTGGACCTGTTCCTGTTCCATCACTAGGTAAGTTTGTGTATTATGTTTCATTCATAGATGATTTCTCAAGGTACACGTGGATTTATTTTCTTAGAAAGAAATCTGAGGTATTTGAAAAATTCAAAGAGTTTAAGGCTCTGGTAGAAAATCAGACAAAGAAGAAAATAAAGATATTGAGAACAGATAATGGTGGAGAATTTTGCGGCAATGAATTCGAAGAATTCTATAAGAAGTGTGGTATATCAAGGAAGAAGACTACTCCATACACTCCTCAGCATAATGGAGTTGCAGAAAGGATGAACAGGACACTAATGGAAAAATCAAGGAGCATGCTCAGCAGTGTCGAGTTGGGACAAGAATTATGGGCAGAGGCAGTGGGTACAAAATGTTACCTAGTCAGTCGATCATCTTCATCGGTATTGGATGACAAAACTCCACACGAGGTATGGACTGAAAAGAAACCCTCTATTCAACATCTTAGAGTGTTTGGTTGTGATTCTTATGTACATGTTCCAAAAGAAAATAGGAGTAAGATAATAAAAAAAGCTGAAAAGTGTATCTTTATTGGTTATAAAGATGGTGTGAAAGGTTGTAAGCTTTGGAACCCAGAAACTAAGAAGACTGTTTACAGTCGGGATGTTGTTTTTAGAGAGGTAAAATATGTTTCCAAACAAGAATTCCTACCAAGGCAAGAGGAACCTGAGAAAATAGAGCTAGAGTTGGATGATGCAAAATCGGAATCATCTGAAGAATATGAAGCAGAAGAAGAAGAAGAACCTCATACCCCAGTATTGAGGAGATCAGTGAGAGAAAGAAGGCAACCAGAAAGGTATAGTCCACCTGATTTCTGTTCCAATTTTTTTTTATCTATTACTGATGATGATCCCATAACTGTCAGGGAAGCAGTGAACTCAGAGGATAGTAAACTCTGGAAGAAGGCCATGGTTGAAGACATGGATGCCTTGGATAAGAATGAGGCATGGGATATAGTTGAGTTGTCAGTTGGAAGAAAATATGTTGGTATCAAATGGTTGTTTAAGAAGAATTATAATGCAGAAAGAAAAGTGGAGAAATACAAAGCTCGATTAGTAGCAAAAGTTTATACCCAGGTAGAGGGAATTGACTTTAGTGAGATTTTTCTCCTGTTGCTAAGTTGACTTATACTAGATTTCTTTCATCTATTGTTGTTTCTTTTGATCTTGAAGTGGAACAAATGGATGCTAAGACAACATTCCTACATGGGGATCTGGAAGAAGAAATCTACGTGAAGCAGCCAAAAGGCTTTGTAGTAAAGGGAAAGCAAGAGTTGGTTTGTAAGCTAAAGAAGTCACTATATGGTCTGAAGCAATCACCTAGGATGTGGTACCAAAATTTTGACACATACATCCTTGGATTGGGATTTGTGAGAGGTAGGGCTGATCACTGTGTATATTCCAAGCAGGTTGGTAATCACTTCATTTATGTAGTCTTGTATGTTGATGACATGTTGTTGGTAGGAAATAACATGGATGTTATCAAGGAAGTGAAATCGCAGCTATCCTCCAAATTTGACATGAAGGATCTCGGGGCTGCTAACTTCAATCTGGGAATGAAAATTAAAAGAGATCGTGCAAACAGGAAACTCTGGTTGAATTAGAGAAAATATGTTGGCACAATATTGCATAGGTTTAATATTCATGGAAGTAAACCAATCAAGGTTCCTATTCTTATAGGTGTAAAGTTATCTGCAGATCAGTGTCCCAAGACATGGGAAGAAGAAGAGGACATGTCCCATGTTCCATATGCCAGTGCAGTTGGTGGTTTGATGTATGCAATGGAATGTACTAGACCGGACATTGCACATACAGTGAGAGTGTTGAGCAGGTATATGTCAAAACCAAGGAAGGAGCATTGGACAACATTAAAGAGGGTCTTCAGGTATTTGTCTGGCACTACCAATTATGGATTGTGTTACCAAGGAAGACGAGGATTGGACAGAGTGGTGGACATACATGACTTTGTTGATGCAGACTAGGCTAGATATCTAGATCACAAAATATCTACAAGTGGGTATGTGTTTAACCTATTTGGAGGAGAAATCAGTTGGATGAGAAAAAGACAGGGTTTGTAGCCCTCATCGTCACGAACCCAACGCAACTTATTTCGTCTCAAATGGACATCGGGAGCGAAAGATATAGCGATCTGTTCGGAAATTCAAACAGGTAAAAAAAGTACTAACTGGGCAGTCCGTACAGTCCGTACAGCCACGTGGAGGGCCGTACCATCATGATGACGTGGCGCATTGATGATGTGGCGCATTTTGGTTGGATGTTCGTGGACCAGTAACATGTCGACATGTGTCATTTGCAGCGAATAAAGTTTTGACACGTGGCCCAACCCATTGGCGCCACGTGTCACTATCTAGCTGGTTTTTATGGTTGGTTGGTATTTGTGTAAAATGTTTTGGGTCCGTGGGGTTCGACCTCGGGACCTCCTACTCTATGCAAAGACTTAACAAACACTCCGCTAGCCAACATGTCCGCACATGTACCTTGTTACATGTTCCATTGCACTTACATTTAAAGTTGTATGTTGTTTATTTTTGAAAAGGGCGCGGGCCGGGGCTTAAGCCCCGACCCATGGTTTCACTACTATATATGTGTCTGGGGCTCCGACTGTTGGCGCGTGGCGCGTATGCACATATATATAATCCAAAGTTTGTTTAATATATGGTGTATACATATATGTATCAATCCGCGCGGGGTTATAATATTATATATGTGTTATGCAATGTGTTAACATATATGCGTGGGAAACCTTTGTATTAAAACATGTGGCCGTGCATTATGATGGGCGTGCAGTTTGAAAGTGGTTACCACAGTTGGTGCGTGCGGTTTCAGGAGTTGGCACGGTTTTTATAACGGGTTAAGCTCTTTTCTTTTTGCCCAAGGTTTCATGAGCCATATGCCTGAGTGCTAGGCGGTTGGGGGCTGGAGGCACCCTAACCGTCCTACAGTTTGCATGGTTATTCGAAACCGCTCGGTGCTGGGTTTATACGCGCATTTTGGAGCGTGTTCCAGGTTGATGCACACAGAGGTGCATTATGTAGAACCAGTTCCAGCAAAGCTTGAAGGAGGAAAATGGAGGAGGTCTAACTTCTTCATCGTTTGGCCGATTGAGGTGTCGTAAAAGCCCAGCCAAGGGTTTTTGGACATGCTGGATCCATTGGTGCCATTTTCACAGCCATTTGAAGACTCTTCATGCAATATTTTCACCGTTGAAGTTTCAGGAAGCTCTAGGGAACTTTAAGCCCTCTTCGATGGAGGACATGGTTTGGTGAGCCTATATTTGTTTTCTGTGATTGAATAATCATTTTTGTCTAATCGATAAGCTCTGGACACATTGGGACAGGTTTCAGAGGCTTTTGAGAACTTTTACAGGTGTTTTTTTCCAAAGAGAAGCTCAGGGAAGCTTATGGCCACATGTAGAGGAGGTCATGCCCGAATAAGCCATGATCCGTTTTCAGAGTTGTATTAGTCATTTTTGGGGTTTTTATGTGTTCTGATCTCAATGGTGCAGTCTGTTTTTCCATTGGAGTTGAGCAACAGCTTGTAAAAGAAATTTTGACAAATTAATCCCAGAGAGCCAAGTCCATTATGGAGGCTCAAGGAGATGTAGCCCGGAGGGGGGTGAACTCCTTTATCATGTTGTTCTTGTTGTGCGTTTGATGGTTTATTTTCTGCAAGTATTGTTGTTGTGTATTTATTTGAAGTACATATTTAACCATCTACAAGAACATTTGCTAACACATAAGCATTTAAAGGAAGAAGCATGAACTTAACACATAAGTTTATATTGCATATTTTTAACACATGAAGCAAGGTCCTGTAAAGTTTATTTTAATGAAGTAGGGGTGCTTGCATAGCATAACAAGTCAGCCTTCTATTTTCAGATCATGGCAGCCACTCATGCAAGTAAAGAAGCAGTATGGTTATAGAGATTATGTTCAGGTATTGGGTTTGTACAACAAGCAGTGAGATTAGAGTGTGACAGTCAGAGTGCAATCTTCCTAGCAAAGAACCCATCTTATCATTCGAAGACAAAGCATATTGATGTTTATAATCACTTTGTGAGAGACATGGTTGAGGAAAAGAAGGTGTTGTTGGAAAAGGTTGACACTTTGAAGAATGTTGCAGATTTATTGACAAAGTCTGTGAGTAGAGAAAAAATTATCCTGGTATAGAGTAACAATGGGCATTGTTGCCCTGGATTGTTGACTATACAGCCCTGTGGACCCCTGGATGCAAAGAAAACAACAAGTGGGAGAATGTTGGGCATATGTTATATTCTTTGCATGTGTGTGTGTGGGATCGTCAGGTTCGACAACTGCGTCTAACGATCCCTCTAGCAGATTTTTCTATTTTTAGCGGTTTTCTAAATTAATCCTGGATTAAGGGATTAGGTTTATGGTATCTACGAAATACCTAAAAACATTGTATATATTGTATGGTGAATGGTGAAATTCAATATATTGAAAATAAGAAAGGTTTTCCTGGGTTGAGGGTTTCCAGTATAAATCTTTGTGTATTATGTGTATGAGCCATTGATTAATTTTTGTTTTGCTTAAGAATCTATATGCATTGATTTAACTCACAGGTTTAAAACTTACACGAGGTAGACTGATCGAATGCCAGAGGTATTCCACATTCCATTTCTTATGATTGTGCCTTAGATGAAGAATCTTGTCCTTCTACAAATTCTTTCCTTGCTTCCTCAAAAGTATGCCTCTCTCTCCTTGGGTCGAACAACTGTGTCTTCTATGTAGTTCTTCTGATCCATGATCCTTCTGCAATATTTACTGGAGTTACCCTATATTCTCCTATAAAAACGCCTCCTCTAGTAATAATAGCGACTCTAGGGTCTTCACCACGAGGTTCCGCTGATATTAGTCGTACTTGTCAGTTTCCTCCTCGCCTCTCCTAGAGCTTGGCTAACAATACTGGACAATATTCAATTACATGATCAAATGAATTACAGTAGTTGAAAGTGGTACAAGGGTTCTGACAATCCCTTGCCAAATTTCCTAGTTGCATGCAGTTATAGAAAATAATCTGACCTCTGCCTCAACCCATGCCTCCACCTCATCCTCTTCCTTTGAATCCACCCTGAGGGTTGAAGTTTCCTCTTCCTAGGGAGTTGAACTGTGCATTATTTCCTTCTTTTTGTGTTTCTCCTTGAATTATATATGTATGCCTTGATCTTTCATACATGATATCGTAATCCCTACAATCCTTCTCATCGTGCCCCACAAATTTACAGAATGCGCAGTAAAGATTGGTTGGTGTCTGGACATATTTTTTCATATAATAACTTTCACCAGGGTGATGTCTAGTTCTACATACCTCGCACCAAGGCACAGTAGCCTTCTTAAAAGAACTAGGTGCTCTAGAGGCCAAGTATTCATTAAATAGGGGACAGTGCTCTTTGTCATGGCCCTCTGATTTACATCTGATGCACCAGATATATTCTCTTTTCTCTGTTCCTTTGTCTTTCTTCATATTTTTGACCTGTAAAGATAAACCAGTTAACTGATTCAATATTTGGCTCATACCTGGGATGGCTTCTCCTACAGGGGTTGTTTCTAGTTTCATAGCGATCTCCAGTGCTTCAGCCTATGAAGCGACTTTATGTTACATCAGAGGAACTCTGATGTGTGGCAGGAGGGAAGCGATGAACCATTCTTTGTTTTGTTCATCTGGAATCTGAAAACTCAAATGACCTGTCAGAGTCTTAAACCTCTTATCAAACTCCCAAACAGGTTCAGTGACATTATGATTGATCTCTTTCATCCCTATAATTCATTGTGAATCCGACTTGGGTTTCTTGAATTCTGCACTCAACGCATTCTTAATTTCATTCAGTGGTTTAGGTTGTCCAGGTCTTGAAGCAAACTTCATATACCAGTTCAGAGTGTGATCCCTCAAGGTAGTACTAAACTGAGTTCTCTTAACAGATTCGTCAGTGACTTTCTTGATGCTCCATACAGCTTCGCATAAGAACTAGTGTTGGTCAGGGTCTTCAGATCCATCTCCTCTAAAGATGGGTAACCTCATTTCTTATGCCATAGATCTGCCTTGGTTTCTTGACTGAGTATGTGCTAGACTGTTGGTAACAGTACTCTGACTACTCTGGTTACTCTGGATACTTAATTATTCTAAAACAACAGGAGGAGTAATAGTACTTACTTTAACAATATGCGCAGTTCCTGAAGTTTCTGGCTCTCCTCAACAAAGTTCTTCGGTCTGTACTTCCTTTGTTTTTGTGGACTATGAATACTCTTCGTCTGTTAGATCTGCTTCTTCTCCATTGTAGAATCCCTTGTCTCCGTAGTTTTTCCTAAAAAGGTTCGCAAGAGGGACCTCTTTGAAAGGTCTCCTACTGTGCATGTGTCCAACCTTCGTGTCATTGTCATTGTCTGAACTCTTGAACATTATATTTACTGTATCTTCAGGATATTCTTCTCATGCAATAGCATCTCAATCCTTAGCTTCAAGAAGTGTCGAAACTTTCCTCTAGGTCCCTTAAAGAAATACCTCTTTGCTTGACTATACGATTCAACTCTGTTGATGGAAAACTCAGTAATGTACCCTCCAATAGTTCTATCAAAACATAAATCCACTACTCTAGACACAACGTTATCAACTCTCTTGACCTTCTTGATCAACGTTGTTGTCCAAACCACAGGTGATCTAGATCTGATCTCAAACTGGGTATCTTCTAGTCTAGCTAACCACTCATATAACTCCTTATGAATTCCTCCAAAGAAAATCTCAAGTATGTCGGTAAAGATGTACCTCCCCAACCAGTCTTTTGTACTAATGCTAGGATTCTTTTTATGGGCTTCAACGAAGTCCTCTTGTTCTTCTATCCACTTCTGAATTTTTGTCTTCAATGGGAACCACCTTGACATTCCCTCAAGCAGATCTTGGTCCCGACAATGGAACCATTTGTTGGCACAGGGGAAGACCTAGGGTTCATCTCTAACAGTGCACCAACAAGCCCTAACTATTGTCCCTTTCGGCAGCACCTGCAAAGCATATGTAGTCTCACCTGAAGTAGCAATAGGGGGTTGCAAGACATAGGTGTCTACAACCAGAGGAAATGCAAAGTGGATCTGGGACAACGAAACACAACAATATAGATATTATTTACCAATCTTAAGCTTACTTCGCAAGTTATATCTCAGATCTAACACAACAATGCAATAACAGGATAACAGATAATAAATAACACAGCATCAACCACAAAGAAAAACAAGATATATGTGGTTCACCCTCTCTCTAGGGCTACATCCACAGAACTATGTTTTTTGATATATTAGATGAAACCATACAGTTCTATCTGTGCACATATCTTGTAGATGTCTCTCTCTCTCTTCCCCCCCCCCCCCTGCGCACACAGTTGCAGGGTTGATCTTCGCACCTAGCTGAAGATCTTACACTACAATCTCAACATTGTTCTCGACAACAATAATCAACAATGAACAATAGCAACCATAGTATCAACGAACCAACTTAGAACGAACCCTCCCAGGTCTTCTAGACCTTTATTTATACATTACATGACCAAAGTCTAGGTGTCAAAACCCTAGATCCAAAACCCTAGGTCCACTTGACTCGTGTTTTCAGGGCTTCGCCATCTTGTCTTTCCTTCTTTTCCATGAGGTGCTCCAAAGCACTCATTGTTGTCTTTTTCCTCTTTCTGAGTTGTGCACAATCCCTCTTCTTTGATACTTTGTCTTCCTTGATCTTCTCTTCCAACGACTAGATTTTCCTTTATTTTCTCCTTCTTTTCCCACTTCGACCCTTCCTTGGTTTATGTGCCTTCCACGCAGATCATACTTCGCCTTTCTTCCATAACCAAGGGCCAACAACATGGTTTGGGGATATTTTCCATGGATGGAATAAAGGTTTGTTATGATGGATTAACTAAATTGATGGAGTATGTCGGACCCTGTTATATCTACAAAGATTGGATATGAATAGTCCAATATACAAAAAGTATGTGAAGATATGGCTTGGCTGCAAATTATATACAGCTAAAAGACAATGATCAAAATAAAGGAGAAACTATCTGTATTAATGGAAGGCCAAAAGAAACGGGGAATATTGCAGGGTTTATAAACAGTACATGACCCGCAACCACAAATAAGAAACCCAATTGTGTATTTGAGGGGTGTGAAGGAAACCCTATATTTGTATGTGCAATAAAATCAATAGTTGCAGGGGAAGAGTTATTGATTGATTACAATTTGAATTGAATATATATAGATGTTTCTATTATGGGGGTGGTACATATACTAATTTACCCAACCTGTAAGCAATGACTCTGATATTTTATGATTTTCATTATTTTCTTTACTGTGTTAATCCATTTGGAGAGATTCGGTCTGTTTAGTATTGAGTGTGTCCTATTTTTGTTATCAGCATTTGAATTTCTCATAAATTTGAATTTATTTCTCATGATAATGATGGCGGTTCTAATTTTACTATAATGTGGTAGGATGATCGTGGTAAATAAAAAGTGGCTTCAGAACAGGTAAATGAACAAAAAATTTCAAATTGCATTTAATGTGCATTTTATTTATGTGGTGATCAATTATTTTATGTGTTTACATAACTGAATTATCATTTATTTTGTAGAATATGTAGTCGGTGAGACATGATGTTGATGATGATTCGCTCGGCGAAATGGATTTGTATGAATGCCTCGAACCTATGGTTTTAATTAGAAAAATAATCAATAAAGGAAACAAGGAACTAGCTCACTTGTTAGATATTCTAGATAGAACTCCTCAAGTCTAAGAAAGGATCAAAGAAGTTATGACAAGGCTTAGGACATATAAGGTAATAACCATAATTTCAAGTGGTTTTATTTTTATGTCATAATATTAATTATGAAAGATTGATTTTTAACTTTTACATTATCTAAACGAAAAAATGTTTTCTTTCTTATATAGAGATTTTTGGATCGTGTTGACACCGACATGCATGGTATCGATAGTAGTGGCGCTACACATTTGCCACAGGGTCCTGGTGCAGGACCTCGTATAGTTTTCAGGACACAACTATTCAGATCTCCACCTTCCACACCATTAGATGGGAGCCATGACACGCACACTGAGGAAGCGACAACACATGTAGGCTCTAGAGGTGGTGATGGAGATGAGGTCGATGATTTGAAAAACTATATGGTTTCTTTTCCTAAATCAAGACATGTGACCAACACAGGGACCCTTAAGGGAACCTATATGGTCAAGGAGGAAGGGCTTCCATTAAAGCAGGTTAAAGTCCCAGGTAATTTTTAAAATTTTATTTTTTTCATGTTCTTTATGTAGACAAATATAAATCATCTAAATTATTATTTTTAAATTAATAATCATAAAATCATTTTGTTTGTAGGGAAAAATGATTTTTACGGGTCCTTGGAGAATAAGGCTTTGATAATACTTGGGCCCACCATATGGGAGAGGTGGAATTCCCAGAATTCCAACCTCAAAAAAGAATTGATGGATTATCTAGAAAGCCTTTTGGTGTAGATACATTTAATAAGACCTTGGCCACCGCCGCAACTGACCAATATTTAAAATATACATGAGAAAAATATAGGAAGCACTTGAAAAAAAAATGATAGGTACGATCGTCCTCTGATGATTCCAGAGAGGGAGTGGAAGGCTGTCATTGAGGATGCAAAAGAGAAGAAATTTACAAATGTTGGCCCTTGACCAATTTTTGAGGATTCTTGGTCATGTTTGACCTATTTTGGGACTTCAATAGGCTGTCGAAGGCAGAGCGTAAGACGAAGCGGAGATCGCAGGATCCCGGCCCCTTTTAGGGCACTTTTTTGGATTTGGGATTATGTAACGGGTATGGGAATGTCGGCCCATGGGTTTACCCATGCTTAGGCCTATTTTGTAATGTATAAATAGAAGGCTAGGCAATGTAAGAAGTAGTAGTTGCAAGTTGGCTAAGTGCTAGAGTTGGATCTGTGTGATCAAGAGTTGTAAGTGCTTTGGTGCATACTATGTGAGACTTGCAGAGCTAAGAAAGTCATTTTAAGAGACCATGGAAGGTTGTGTGCTTAGATCTACTCGAGGAAGGAGGATCTAGCGAGCTGTGCAGATCTCCTGTCCTCTGCGGAGTACGGTTTTTGAGGATCTGTGTATGTAACTGATTGAAGAAGCTAATAAAGAAGACAAAGAGTTGGTGGACATATCCCCAGGGTGGGGGTGAACCACGCACATGTTTGTTGATTTGCTTTGTGCGATGTATTGATGTGTTTCTATGTTAATATGCTTAGTTCTTTAATATAGATGAATGATTTGTTGATGCTTAGTGCTTAATGATATGGATGGATGGATGGATGTTAGATCTAACTTATATACATGTGCTTAGTGCTTGAATCTGCTAGATCTGATTTGTTTCATCATGCTAAGTGTCGTTAGATGTTAGATCTGGTTGAATATTGCGATGCTCTATAATTAGGGTTTAATTGCACTGTAATTGAGACTTAATATTGATTAATGTTAACTATTGAGTGCTCTGTTAAGTGTTAGAATCACAGATCTGTGTCCCAGCTAAGGTTGTAGACATATGACTCCTGCAACCACCCATGCCTCTACCTCGGGTAAGACTTCATCTGCTTCGCAGGTGTTGCCAAAAGGGTCGGTAGTTAGGGTTTTGTTGGTGCGTTGTTGTAGCGTTGAACCCTAGGTCTGCCCCTGTGCCAACAAATGGTTCTGTTGTCGGGACCTGAAACTATGATTGCTGGGAAATGAGGAAAAAGAATCTTTGTGCGAAGATCCGACCTGAAATTGTGAAATCTCTATGCGTAGATATGTCACTCTAGTGCGCAGTATTCTAATCGATCTGTGAAGATATATGCTAAGAAAAGAAGTCTGATCCGAAGAAGAGAGGTAAGATCTAAAAGCTCTATGCTCTGATAAAGGTAAGAATAGTAAAAAGTTTTAGAGCTAGAAGCTTTGTTCTCTGTTGAAGATAAGATTAGTAGAAATTTTTGTTTCTAAAGTATGGATCTAGGTATGTTTAATAAGATTTGTCCTATCTTGAAAACAACGACACTGATAGATGAAAGAATATTTGATATGAGTAGATCCGATAAGAATAGTGAAAGATATGTTATACCTATGCATAGAGAGAATGTTTGGACTAACAAATGGATGCAAGATCCTAGAAAGAATTTTTTGCAAGTTAGCTACCATGATCCTAGTGCGCAATACAGGAAAGGATGGGGATCATTTAAGAGAAAGATAGGATTAACCCTTTGTTATAGTTGTAGAAAACAGGGACATATGGCTAAGGAATGCCCTGGAAGAAGACCTAGTTGTCTCTGTTGCAAAGCTATGGACCACGAAGTTTTGGATTACCCTAGAATGATTGCTAAGGTTGAAAAGATGAATATGAGACAAGAATACCACGAGAAAGGTCAAGCAAATGAGATTATGACAGAACCCTAGAAAGAATCGGAAAAAGTATTGTTGCAAATGAAAAAAACCCTGAATGACCACTGACATATCATCTTATCAGAGATATTCAAAGAAAAAGAATGCATTGAAGTAATAATAGGAGACTTCGACATTGACTTTGTTCTGGATGAGGAAACACAGGTGAATATTATGACAGAAAGAACTTGGGAAATTTTAGGGAAGCCTGTTATGATTCCTTCATTGGGAGGAATAGGGTTATTTAGAGGAAAGTTGATAAACCTATGTGGAAAGCTCACCCAGATATCTATGAATGCCAATGGAAGTTCGACAGAGGAAGAATTTGAAGTTGTTAAATTTATTGAGAACAACGCTCCATTTTCTATGTTACTAGGAAAACCTTGGATTCGAGGATATTAAGCCAGAAGAAAAGAAGAAGAAATCTTACAGTAGAAGAAGCAAGAGTTGAAATATTTCATGACTAGGAGGATCACACACTTGATTGAAGAACGGGAGAACTGAGCAAAGCTATTTAAAACCAAAGACTTGGATGTCGAACTTGGAAGAACACTAGAATATTTTCAAAAGACTGAAGTACCTATTCCAGATACAGATGAAGTATTACCCCTAATTTTTAGGAAATAATCTCACCAGTGCGAATTTTCTCTGCCAAAAGAAGACAAAAATCAGAATGGAAAAAGGAATTCTGAGACGAAGCTCACTGGAAAGAAGGCTAGAAAATTAAGTAAGAAGAGAGCTAAAATCAAAAAGTTACAGAAGGTTCCAGAGGGAACTTCACAAAAGGAAAATTTACAAAATTGGAACTAATTCGTTGGGATATCAGAATAGCGTCATATGGCACTTCGCCATGGCGATGCAAGATAGTCATTGGGGACAGTATAATCGTTCAACCGATGGATCGAACGGGTAGAAAGGCATTATGATCAGAAATTTCACCAGCAGACCATTGGGACCATGCCATAATGGACATAACTGATTTAATGAAGGCTTCTCGCCCATTGCAAGAGATCTGTTGCCAAGTTATCTATTTATCTCGTCACGCCACGCAACGACAACACTTTTTGTAATCGTGAATCTGAGCCTACAGACTAGTTGATTTCACAGAGTGATCATCACACTATTACCCTCCATCCTGTTGTATTGAGAAGTTACTCTTCGAACCCGAGATATTCAACCACGAGCGTGCATGTCGGACGAGCTTAGCGCTACAGAGAAAATTGTCGAAGAATTTCTCATTGACCTAATGACTGAAAGAGAAATGTCTACAAGTATTCAACCATCATCGACGAGAGGAGTGCAAGCCTCTTCGTTGACTTCTCGCAAAGCCAGATCATCCTGACCATCAACAGAAAAGAGAACCAATTACAGAGATGACCTAGCAAATGCGAAGTTGATCCTGACTATATTGCCCAATTACATCCTACCTCTGGATGACGCGGTGAGTCAAGATAGTGTACCAAGAGATTTCGAGTACTCCATGATTACTACATACCTTCTGAAGGGGATACGTACAGTTCGCATGCAGCAGGACAAGATCACAACATTGAAGTTTAGTGACTTCAACCTCGGAGATCGCAAGAACTATAGTATGCTCTCCACGTATAAATACCTGACCAAGACGAAGGGGAAGAACTCCAAGATAATCCCCCGACCGTGGATGATGAACCTCACGTAGTCCACCCTGCTAAATGTAATGAAGATCCCACACTTCACAAGGCACCAGGAAGTGAACGCTTGTGTCAAGATATTTCTTTCATGTTACCATGGTGGTTACTTATGGCTAGACCGTCGGATTACAGTCGATCCGAAGTTGATCCATAAGATCACGGAATTAAGTATGCAAGGACCCGACCCACAGGATTTCTATCCAGGAAAAGCCACAGATCGCGCACTAGCACAGAAGATCAAGGATACATACGACGATGTTGAAAAGGGAACGCAAGGCTACAAGGTAGCCTCCATCCAGAATGGCAAAGTGTGCCTAGCCTGCCAAATAATAGCCAGAAAGTTAGTAAGGAAGAACATACATATGCAAGTCGCAAGCTTTGTTGTTGACCTCACAGGAAAGTGTGTGGAAGGCTTACAGATGAACTAGGCGAAGTACCTAGTTAATCAGCTGGAACTAGACTATCGTGAAGCATAGGATCAGGGCTACGAGTTTCACTTTAGCTGAATCCTAATCCTCATCATCTTTGTTGCTTGAGAGATGCCGGAAGGTGCGACCTTCCTGAATATTGAACCATTCGAGCCGCTTACTGTGAAGTTCACTACCCTTTGATACTCGAGTGATATGAACAAACAGTGGTAGTCGAACATTGTTTTTCACACATATTACCTGTAGCTAAAGTGAGCCATCGAAATTGATCCTCGCATGAATCCGAACACCCTGCAGAGGTTCCAACCCCTGATGAAGTTCTATGCAGATTGGCACTTCATCTACATAATAGTGCGATTCGATGAACATAAGGAGAAACTTCAGTCGTACTACAAGCTCACGGAAGAAGACCTGGAGGAGATCACTAAGGACTGGTCCACAGACCTCCTTATTCCCACAGACCCTACAAAGATTTTTGACCCTGACAGTCCAGAGACCACGCATAAAGAACATGATACACACGGGCCCAGCAGAATGAAGAAGACCGAAGAGTTCCAAGATTTAAGCAGTGCCTCAGGAAAGATTGCTTCAGTATCACTTGACCGAGGGGGTGATGAAGAAGTAGAATAACTAAATGAAAAAGGATATGAATAGAAGCCAGACGAAGTTACACCACCTAGAGACGAGTTTGATCCCCTAAAGAAGAGGAAGGTTTCTCCCCCGAAACCTTCTTCCCATAAGAAATCGAGAGCCACCGTGACCAAGACGAAAACTATGCTTACTACCGATGATTTTGACTTCATCATTACAACTCTCAACGACGCTTCGCTAGAAATCGTGGAGAAACAAGAAGCCAAGAAGAAGGAAATGTACAATAGAATTGAGGTCGAACTCCGAGGGGCATAGCATGCCCTTCAGTCTAGTCGCGTAGTCTCCACTACGCCCCTGCCATCAGGAGAACCAGAGTTGGGAGATGAGCCAACCTAACTCCATTGAATAGATGATGTGGTCAAAGCTCGGCTTCGTCGCGCTCAAGAAGAAATAGAACAAGCCAGTCAGGCCTTGAAGCAAGTGCAAGGCATACTCATAGAAAAACGCAGAGTTGGAGAGAAGGAGAAGGTTTCTCTCTAGGCAAAGTTTGAATAAGAGAAAGTACAGATGCAACAAGAAAAATAACAGTTGCTCGCAGAGCAACTCGAAGTGAAAAAAGCAGTCAACAGAGCACTCCGCTCTATAACAGGCTTAGAGCTACAAGCAGAAGACCGAGTCACACATCAAGTAGAGCAACTCGTAGAAGCTATACAGCATCTACAACAATGAATCACAGACTTAGAGCTCCACACAGTGCCCAACACCCCGTAGGATGTGAGGGAACAAAGAAAAGAAACTTCTCGAAGCACAGTTGAGAGAGTAAAGGCCCTTGCCATGGAATGTAAGAAACTCATTGATCACAGTGCCCAGACCTATGAGAAACTCACTGAGAATCCAAAACTGAAGGCACTAGAGTCACAGCTCCAAGAGGTGATGTATCAAGCCAAAACGATACAGGCATAGTTGAAGCCCCTGTCAGCTATGGAAAGAATGAAGTGATCCCAGGAGCAGCGCACTGCCGAGCAGTAGGTTCACACTATCCAGAGAAAATTTATGGAAGTAACTCAGAGACTCCAACCTATACAGGATAAGGTTTACCAACTGTTCATAGAGATCGAAGGTCGAGGAGAGGAGTTGGAGCAAGTCGTCACTGCAGCTGAATAGAGACTAGAGGGACTTGTCAATGAAGCAGTCATACAAGAGTTCGTTGAACAAGAGGTCATGGCACAACAACAAGTCGAAGCAACTTGAGCCAAGATCAAGGATTTTGAAACAGAACTAGTCATATCAGAGTGACTCGGGATGAGTCACAGGTGAGTGTTGGGGGCCTGTTGGCCCTTGACCAAATTTTGAGGATTCTTGGTCATGTTTGACCTATTTTTGGACTTCGCCAAGTTGTCGAAGGTGGAGCGTAAGACGAAGCAGAGATCACGGGATATCGACCCCTTTTAGGGCCCTTTTTGGGATTTGGGATTATGTAACGGGTATGGGAATGTCGGCCCATGGGTTTACCCATGCTTAGGCCTATTTGGTAATGTATAAATAGAAGGCTAGGCAATGTAAGAAGTAGTAGTTGCAAGTTGGCTAAGTGTTAGAGCTTGATCTATGTGATCAAGAGTTGTAAGTGGTTTGGTACATACTATGTGAGACTTGCAAAGCTAATTGCAAGTCATTGTAAGAGACCATGGAAGGTTGTGTGCTTAGATCTACTTAGGGAAGGAGGATCTAACGAGTTGCGCAGATCTCCTATCCTCTGCGGAGTATGGTTTTTTAGGCTCTGTGCATGTAATTGATTGAAGAAGCTAATAAAGAAGACAAAGAGTTTGTGGATGTAGTCCCAGGGTGGGGGTGAACCACGTACATGTTGTGTTGCTCTGCTTTGTGTAATGTATTGATGTGTTTCTATGTCAATATGCTTAGTTCTTTAATATAGATGAATGATTTGTTGATTCTTAGTGCTTAATGATATGGATGGACGTTAGATCTAACTTATATACATGTGCTTAGTGCTTGAATCTGCTAGATCTGATCTATTTCGTCATGCTAAGTGTTGTTAGATGCTAGATATGGTTGAATACTGCGATGTTCTATAATTAGGGTTTAACTGCACTGTAACTGAGACTGAATATTGATGAATGTTAATTGTTGAGTGCTATGTTAAGTGTTAGAATCACATATCTGTGTCCCAGCTAAGGTTCCAGACATCTGAGTCCTGCAACCACCCCTGCCTCTACCTCGGGTGAGACTTCATCTCCTTCGCAGGTGTTGCCGAAAGGGTCGGTAGTTAGGGTTTTGTTGGTGCATTGTTGTAACATTGAACCCTGGATCTGCCTCTGTGCCAACAACAGATGAAGGAACAACACCCTATGATCCTAGAAGGTAAATTACAATTTCAATTGAATACCTTCAATTTTTTTTAGATGTAAATAAAATTGTGGTATATATTAACATACTTGAAACTTTTGATGATAGGTTGACTGACATGTCAAAGGCCACAAAAGAAAGGCTTTCCAAATGTGGTTAGCACAGGCTAGGCCAGGGCGGCTACTTGAAGTTGCAGTCGCGAATTGTAAGTACCTAAATATCTTATTTGTATCACCTTAAAAATTTTAGGTAATTGCAGCGAATAACATAAAAAAATGCATTCTCTTATGCAATACAGGGTGATGAGTTTGGTACTAAAACCACAGAGGAAGACCTCCTACTTGGTTACAAGTATGGCTATAAAGCGGTAGTTGAACGCTGAAAAATCTTGGGGAAGATACCAAGAACCACTTTGCAAGATAAGGTAATAAAATTCAATCCACATTAACCTTTATTATTAAAATAATACAGTCATGTTCGATATTATTAATATTTATAACTTTGTTTTAATCAAGGGAGAAACACTATCAACGAACGCACTAGTATTGGAGAGCAAAGCGTTGGTATCAGTTTGCAACCAGAAGATGGTTCTAATCCCATTCAATCCCAATTTTCCAGGGGGGCGCAACCCCATGATGGTGCTATGACCGAGCTGGCACATGACGATAATATGGTAGTATTTTAATCATATACTTAATAATTTTGTAGTTATACATTTTGAACTTCTATTTTTTTTTTACTTATACATTTATGATTGTTCTTATAAATTTTGTGGTCTCAATGGAAGAGAATGTTGTACTTGAGGCTAATATAGTTGAAGAGGAAGACGCAGAGGAAACCATTCCTATGGTGTCGACCAGTGAACTAGGTAAATAATGACATTGCAAGTGTTTTTTTAATATTACTGAACTAGTTCAATGATATTTAAAAACTGGCCATTTAAATTTTGTATTTTTTTCTTTTGTAGGTGATGCCTCATCACAACGGCCTCCATTACACTGTGAGTACCCCACGACTAGGCGTGCTCTGCATGAGAGAACGTAATCACAATCAGATTTTGAAGAGCAACCAGAGAACGAAGACTTAGATATTGATGAAATGATTAGGAACTATAGAGCTAAGAAGAAGAGGCCGACTAAAAGTACTAAATGATGATGTACATGAATATTTTAATAATTATTTAATATAAATCAATTTTCTGCATATTTTTCTCACTCCAAATGGATCAAGGAAACATTTTATTTCATTGTAAACAGTTGTGAATATTGGTATGTATATATGTTTGTTTTTTTTGTAAATATTTCAATAGATTTATATGTTGGGTATTGGGGAATAGAGAGTGGTGTGAGGGGAGGGGGGAGGGGCCATAAGATATTTCGCCTTCATGTGGTTGGCCTTGTTCAGTAGAGAATAATTTATTGGAGCCATTTAATCTTGGAGCAAACCTCCCTCGATCCAACAGAGAAACAAGAAACTCAATGTTGACTTTGTTGCTGCTACTTCAAATCAAGGGAGGCAGTTTGATAAAATATTAGACATGTGGCTCCAATAAATTATTCTCGAAACCAATATGAGCTCATTCAGGTATGTTCTGACACTCTCGTAAAAATGCATCTTAGAGTAAGTAATGCGCTACAAATATTACTTGTATTGATTTTTAGATTTTTATGGAGGTTGAATGATTTTGGCAAGTACTTTAAGATATTTGTTCGTCGATTGAGGGAAGCTCAAGACTAACAGAGGATCATACAGTTGAATAGAATCACATAGGGCCAACCATTCCAACTGTATTGTCGACCAGTTCATCAAATCAGGTGTGATTGCTCCTTTCATCATATAAGTTTATATAGCCATCAATTCTAGTTATGTTTAATGTTTTATGAATTGTTATGTTCAATTGCTAAATTAAAATACCACCATTTAGGTATGTATAATCTTTTGATTATGTCCTATAGATATATGGATCTGTCAGTGTAGATTTATGGTTAACCAATGGATAAATCTAACATGAATGTATGGATAAATTCTAACATGAATGTATGGCTCTGAACATGCCGCCAAAAATGGTAGTTTCTTTCTGGTGACAAGATATTTGGAGGAATGGAACCTACTGAAATGAACATTATGACCATTTGGAGGCTTAAAGATTATGATATTGCAGTGCACCCAAATTGAAAGGACCATTTGAAGGCCGAGAGATAGAGAGATTGCAATGAACCGTTTGGAGGCCTATACATCATGAGATTGCAGTACACTCCAAAGGGTGCATTGCAATCTCACATATTTTCGCCTCAAATGGTCATTTCAACTCGGGTGTACTGTAATCTCATGATGCCTGGACCTCCAAACGGTTCATTGCAATATCACTATCTTTCCGCCTCCAAATGGTCCTCCTTTACACAACGACACAATTTTGATCCTTTGGTACAAGATGGAAGATAACTAGTATGGATATTTATCATTGGGAACTTTAGGCATCTTCTCACTTCCTTTTTGGAAGAAAATGTCATCCAAATGGTAAGGTTCCTAAGGGATCATCCTTGCTCAGTGCTTGGATTGATCCTTGGATATGTTCCTTAGTGGTTGATATAAGTCCCTAGATGTGTCTAGGACCCCTGGATGTGTTCCATGGAATCCTTGCTCAGTACTTGGATTGATCCTTGGATGTGTTCCTTGGTGGTTGATATAAGACCCTAGATGTGTTCTAGGGCCCCTGGATGTGTTCTAGGGCCCCTAGATATGTTCCAAGTAACGCTTTCCTAATGCATGGGTTGATCCTTGGTCTTGTACCTTGGTGGATAAGACCCTATATCTGTTCTAGGGCCCCCGGATGTGTTATGGGGCAACCTTCTCTTTGAGTAGGTAGATCTTGGTGTAATACCAAGATGTGTTGATGTGTGATCCTCTTCCTCTCTCCCGGGATGGTCCATGAGACCTAGGAGTGCTTATGAAGATGGACATGACCACATTGTTTATGGACCCCCTTATGCAATGATGATAAAGTTTATACGTCATTATGAGACTCATGTGGACATGTTTTTCTATTATGTACCCCCCCTTGACTTTGTCTTAAAAAGTACCCCCTTGTTTTTTTATGTGATTGAGGTTTTATTTATGTGATTGGGGTTTTATATGTGTTTAGGGTTTTTATAATTAATATTAATATTAATTGACATTTTAATTAATATTTATATTAATTAAATGTCAATATTTAATTATAATTTTAAATTTCCCTAACCCCTCTCCCTAACTATAAATAATACCCTACTCTCTAGCATTCTATTACACTCACACTCACTCACTCCTCACTCTCCTTTTTGTTGCAGCTACAACAGTTGTTCTCTCTTGATGATGGTGTGGCCTCCTTTTTGGACTATCTTTTCAGATATGAGTTTTGTTTGTTGCAGCTGTCTTGTGATGGTCTATACCTTGGAAAAATTGTTCCTAAGTCCTTATGAAAAAGATCAAACCCTAGAGGTTTGATCCATGAACCTAAAACTATTAATGAGCATATTATAAAGGTTTTCATCCACACATGTTACAGGTACATCTTTCTTAGATCAAGAGGTAAGCTTGAGGTTTGTCTTTTCACTCAAAAATTTTGTTTATACTCATAATATAATTTAGATCTGTTTATTTATTTTCTCATATATGTTGATCTTGTGAACAGAAAAATAAAAAGGCATTAGTTGTTTCTATTTTTCCCTAATTCTAATTACAATTTTCCTATGACTTTGACCAAGGGCACACTACTCTAGGAAGCCTCCTCACACCTTCTTGTGACCATTCTTCTTTCTACTCTTAGCCTATACCAAACATCACTAAACAACACAATGTCTAGCATCATACTAAGCTCTCTATTACTAAGCTCTTGTTATGGAAACTACGTGATATGGCACTCAAATCATAACTTGTATCTACAGGTTATCGAACTCACTATGAAGCTTCTATATGATTAGAGTGGTATCATTCTTAGGAAGATGCAGTATGAAGATTAAGACTAACTGAATTATTACCTGTATTATACCAATCTTATTGAGGCAATGACATCAATGAATATGGGAAAGGTGATTGCCTTGATTCTCTAAAAAGATGCCATTACATGTTACCAGTCATATTGCTTTCCCATATTCATGTCTATTCAACGGTAAACCTACTACTGGAACCAATGTAATTTTGCAGTAGAGGTTATACAGCCATTGCATGAATTATTTCCATTTAATTGATACTCATATGATCTAATAGCATGGACTAGTAATACCTGTATAGACTTATTTACTCCTATTGTGTGATGTATGTACCCGATGAGTTCAATGAATATGGAATAAAGGGGCATCTATTTTATTTTTGCATTTGTTTTATATTAATGCTATGTGATCCTCTTTTTTCTAACAAGAAACACCAAACCATAAAGGTAAGCAATAAGTTGATTAAGAGATAAGGGATAAGTGGTGGATAAAAAGGACCTAGTAGTGCAGGTCACCATTACATGAGGGGTTGGTCACTAGGCAAATAACTCCCCAAAACTACCTCTGTGTGCACATGTGAAATGTTACTAAAGTCTAGTGAAATGTTACAAATGATGTTATAATGATCATCATTATGACACTAGTTACAATATTACATCAATCCA